>JAWWEU010000081.1:94167061-94252061 GCA_035583155.1 Acropternis orthonyx | reverse complement strand
TGTACACACAGTTGTATAAAAGATGAATAGAATCTTGTGCAAGCGACCTCACTGCAGTGGCTCAGCACATTATTGTTCCAGCTTGTTGAGCCTTATAGAGCGGGAAGGGGATTGAGGAAGGGATTTGAATAACATTGCAGTTCCGAAAGAGATTCATAATTTTAGTATAATCAGCATGTTGGTCTGCCTCACAGTGACAGGTTGAGTTTATTTCCAAGAGACTGTTCTGTGAAATAGGCCATTAAAACTAGAAAGCCCTATATAGGGAATGGCTCTGTAGTTTCTGTAAGACTTGTGGTCCTAAATCTGTCCGTCCTCCACTTTTTTTGGTAGCGTCTGGATGCTGTGGGTGCAGTAATTGTCACATGTTAATCGAGTGTAATTTAATCAAGCCCAAGTTTTATGGATTTCTGTATTACACATAAAAATGACAGTTAAGTGGTTGCAGCACAGCACAAACTTGTTTTTTAGAGTTATATAGAAAAAGCAGATATTTTTAAAATGCCAGCTACTGCAAAATGCTTTGGCAATATTTTGGTTTCATCAAGTGACATGGTGCAATTGACTTGGGTAGCACCAGGTTTTCACCTTCTGAATTTATGATGATCTGTAAAAGATAAAGGCAATTTTAAATGTTGTTGCTGTCTATACACAGTTATTTTCTGCAGCAGGTTTTGAAAATTTGTGAGAAATGGTCAATTGTTTGACATTCAATGTTGTTTGTTCATCAGCCTTTTGTATTTCAGGCATATCTTTTAATATTGAACCTTAACAAGAAGGGCACTATTTCCCACATAGTGCTACACAGACTGGATGAACTGTCATATCATGTATTGATTCCATAACCAGTTATCTCACTGAGATATCTTTTATAAAAACTGCTGATAGTGATTTGGGAGAAGGGAGGGGAAAAAAATAAAAGAAAAAGCTGTTCTACCTAGTAGTAGTATAGTATCTGAAATACTGGGAAACCTTCATGTCTGTGCAGAGCTGCAGTTACTTATCATTCCTCTACCTTAAACATATGCCTGGCATTGACATGATTGGGGGATTTTGTTTGGTGCTTTTCACAGGTTTTTTTGGTGTTTATTTTCTTTTTAACAATTCAGTTATAGTAGCATATATCATAAGACATTTTGAATTTATATCACCAGCAGATTCAGAATAGGTTTTGTCAACAGAGGGTTGAATTCAGCAATCAATGCATTTGATCTTATTATAATTACTGAAACCTTCAGCTCTTGATGTACCAGCTGTTTCAGGAGAGCTATAAGAAAAATAGTACTGAACAGTAACTGAGCAAACCTCCCTGATAGTGAGGGGTGGAGGGCTGAGTTTTTCTGTTTTGTTCGTTTCTTTTTTCCCAACTTCTGATGACAATACATGGTTGGTTTATGCTTTGAACTCTGAGTATATTTATCCTTTTTGAGACCTGATGGTGGCAGTTAAGGATGTTACTACCCCATCTGTTCACCACCCATCCTTCCTGGTGGGATAGTTCTTACAAATTCTTCCACATTTGCTGTAGAAAAATAGTTTCATCAATGAGACCCCATCAATGCAAAGGGTTTAGTTTGTCTGAATTTGCTGAGTATAAGTTTTACTGTTTATACCTTAACAATTAGTTTCATTAATGAGCTTTTATAAGTGACTTGCCAAGATGTTGTTTCCCATTTAAAATTTTTTAGTTACATTTCACTTTATTAGACAGTGATTTGTGATTTTTTTTTTTTTTTTTTTATTATTGAATGCTGCTGATCATCTCAGGCCACAAAGCTTAAATAATGGGGTTTTTTTTGAGAAGAATAGTTTATTTTCACACCTGGCATTACTAGTCTCTCAATTGATACACTGGAGCAGATCTTCAACTGTGCTTAGGAAATTTCAGGCACAGTTGAAGAGACCTTAACATCCTCCTGACTGCAGAGATCTGCTGAGTTGTTCTGCATAATATTGCTTAATACTGTGCTGGCCTCCTCTGAGCCATAGAAGCTGAGTTATACAGGGGTTAACTATGGCATAAGGATTTTCTAGTCACTCTTCCATTTTGTAGGGCATACTCTGTGTATGTGATTGTGTACATGTGTATGTTCTGTGTTCTTTGAATGCTATCAGTATCCTCCACTTCTCTTCCCAACTGTATTTGACCCCTTCTTCAGGAAATAGTTCCAGAAGCAACTCTTAAGTTTAAAAATGTAGATAGTTTTGGTTCCCATCTTCTTGGATTGCCCTTCTATAGTGATTAAACATTGTACCTTATTCTCATGGGCTAGTGGTACTCGAGGCAGACATTAAATCTTGAGAAATCTCCTATGTCTGTTTTAGGGTCCAAATGCAGCAGAAAACATGTTTGACTGCATTTATGCATAAAATGAACTGAGTGCCTTTGACCCCTGAAATGCTTGGAGAGACTCTGATGGTGCCTTTGGAGGAACAAAATGTCTGAGGACAGAGGGGAATGTGTACTGATAAAGTAATTAAATTGGCCAAAAACTGCATTAAGAGTGGAACAAGAGTGTTTTGCTACAACTGGTCTCCCCTTTCCCCATTCAACAATTTTATCAGCACCTTTACATCTGATGACATACCTGGATACCTGCAGCCTGGGACTGAATTACTATCCTTTGACACTGTGTAGTGTCTTTGAGAACTTACCATTAGGAGTGATGTTATTGCAGCCATGATGATGGCTCTTGGAGATACAAGGACGTGATGCTTGTCAGTGAAACTACCTCTGGAAGAAGCAGACATACTTTCCTGCTCAGTCTCTTCCTCTGAGCCCAGTGGGAGACCTTGCTCACTCTTCCAAGAGCTAGCATCTCCTCTAACAAAAGGTACAGAATATTGCCATAAGTATTGGGATAAGCTCTCATGTTTCAGAACAGCAGCAGTTTTTGGCACAGGTTGATCTTTTTTTTTGTTGTTGTTGTTTTTTTTTTGTTTGTTTGTTTTTAAAATAAAGTTAAACTTATTAGAACTATTTTACACATTGATGGTGATTAATGAAATACACTGTTTTATCATAATAATGTGCTGAAATTATTTAATTTTATTAGCTATAAAATTAATATTCAGTAAATAGTATTTTGTTTCACCTGAAACACTTGTTATTAAATGCTTTTGAAAATGTAAATTCAGTGATCGTAAGATAAAATTTCACCATTTATAGTGAACAATCTATGCATTGTTACTGTAAGAAGTATTGCATTTTTTCTAAATGTGCTTGCCAAGCAAATTAGTGTATTTTTGACAATTGTTTAGCTTGCACTGGCTTGGAGAGGTATTCCTTTTCCAGTATTAATAGCATCTAACACTGTTCATTTTTCTGGCGTATACTAGAGCATTCAAAGCAAACGGAATTCCTGGGGAGGAACATTGTCTTAAACATTTGCTTTATCTGTTCATTCCAGTAGATGGCTATAGTTCACTACCAAATTGTGGCTCTAATAGATTTTTTACAGTAAGTAAATCAGAAGATGAGGGTTGAATTACTATAAATGAGTTGACCCGTACATTTTTCTTATTTCATGTGCTTAGTCATGCACTATTCACTATTTTCTATGTACACCTTTTTCAAACTACAGGAAAATGTTATAATATTTTTTTTGCATGCTGGTCAAGGTTTTATTATGTAAGTGACTCTAGTATCTCTTGCAGTTTTCTAGTATTTTTAATTGTGCCTGATTGGAAGAATGCTTATATGATCCAAACACTGAGGCAACTGAATTGCTGAAAAGCTGTGTGTAACTTTTATAAAAGTGGATACTTCCAGAGTCTCATTATTCTTTTAATTTTGTTCCTGGGTTTAGGCATTTTAAATGGAAACTGTCCATTTAGCGCTTGCTTTTGCCAAGTTGACTTTAGCCTTTATAGAAGCAGATGTTTTCTAGTAAGACTTTCAGTGGTAAGCATGAAGCAGTGACTTTAACATGTACACAAGTATGTTTACCCTCACATTTCATCTGTGTTGTGCACTGCAGTGTTTCATTACTCTCAGTTCCCATCCAGGTCTTTCTTTTTTTAAACCTAATTTGCATACAACTAAGTTGATACAAAGGAATTTCTTTTAAGCCCCTGGAAAAGCAGCTTGCTTCTGAAAAGCTACTCATTAGCAGTTCGCAGAGTGGAATTCTTTCAAAGGTACATTACTCGTTTGTACTGTATGAAGTAGCTCATAGTACAACACTGAAATATTAGGTATGCCTTTTGACTTTCTCAGATCGAGTGATTCTGAATTTGTCATGTAAACCAATGAATATTTTGCTTTAATTTTCAATGAGAAGGAAGTGTTGAAACTGACTTTTACTTGTACTCATATTTACTGGTAAATGCTACTACCATATCGCTTTAATTTTATCCTAATACTTTCATTTTTGCCTTACAACAGCTACAAGCTGAGCGCAGCAATTTAAGGTGCAGAGTTTTTGTTATTTTACAAATGAAAGGGCCATTTTTTGCATTAACTGCTATGCTGTGCTACTGCAATTTTAGGTCCCTTTGCAATCAACTGCCAATTTATATAGCTGGCTACAACTGCTTAATCTATTATTAATAAGCAGTGCTACTGAGCTCTACAAATGATAAAAATGGTACCAGTTTTATATGGGAATTTCATTTTCATATCTAAACTACATACAATAACTTTATTCTCTACCATGAAGATAAATGTCTTAATTATTTATAAATTCTTTATATTTTATGGTATTGATTTAAGGATTCATTCATTATCCTTGAAATATATTGAGAGGCCTTAGCTGTAACTAAAATATTTTTCATTTACCCATTTAGTTACAATGTTGTAGTCTTAGGGGCCAAAATTTAATGTGTTTACAAAATAGTTTTACAGTTTAATACTGGGTTGAATATTCTAGAAAATAAATGAATGCTGTGTTATTCCTAAGTTTTTTAATTGAGTGTTTTGGATTATGCGTGTTAAATCTCAGCTTTTGACTATGTTTAGATTTTTATTGTAGCCACGATTCATTAAATGAGTTCATCTTTTGAGAGGAAAATGTATTTGACCCCTTCTTGAGAGCATATACAAGAAGTTCATCAAGAATCACAGATTTTAATAAGGTGAACAGCACTGGTTCTTGCCCCTCCGGTGTTTGTAGAACTGGGACATGGCCAGTCAGTATTCGATCCTTACACTGGGGAGATAGGTTGGCTGCCCTAGAGAGCACCTGGCTGTGTTTAGGACATCACAGTCATGAGGCTTGTATCTGGAGGGCAATTACGGTCAGGACAAGGGACGCACAATAGTGAGTCCCTGGAGCTCTTTAGTGGGCTACAGAAAGGGAAGAAAGGGGAGGGGGAAATTAGTAAGGTAACGGTTGTGTTTCTAAGAATGGACTATTAGATGCTAAGCAGTGTTTGCTAGAATGTATTTCTAGCCATGTAAACTTGGGTCTCATCACATACCTGAATTTCTTGGAAACCCTTTAAGAATTTGTTTTACCTAATCATTTAGGAAGAATTTAGAGATTTATTAAGTGTGTTCTGTGGTGTTGTTGTGCAATATGCTTCCCAGGTTAAGCATTTCTTTGGACATTCTTTTTTCTCCCCCTCCTTTCCGGGATTTAATTTCATCCGAACTGTGTGTCTTTTCGGTAGCCTTTAGATGATTTAATCACACAGAGACACACGCACACGCGTGTGTACACAGATGTGAAAAGTTACATGGGAGAGTGCCGAGCCACAGAGCATGAGCTCTCAGGGGTGCCGTCCGTGCTGCTGCGGAGTGCGGGGGCACGGCAGCCCCGAGCCGGGCTGGGTACCGGCTGGATGCCGGGCTGGGTACCGGCTGGGTGCCCGGCTGGATGCCCGGCTGGGTACCGGCTGGATGCCGGGCTGGGTACCGGCTGGGTGCCCGGCTGGATGCCCGGCTGGGTGCCCTGCTGGATGCCCGGCTGGCGCTGCTTTGCCCGGCGCTGCCGCCTCCCGCACCGAGCGGGGCCGCCGGGCCCCAGGGCCGGTGCCCCTCCGCGCTCAGCCGCTAGGGAGTGTCGGAGGGAGAGGCTCCAATTAATTTTCCCCCTTTCCCTGTGAAAAAGCTGGTTTAACTTCACCTCCAGCAGCAACACTTGTGTGTTATAAATAGATGCAAACATCGCAAAGGCATTTATCTTTATGATCTTTAGAAGGATTTAAAGATAAGATGTGGAACCCTTTAGAAATAGACATGAACTATTTTTGTGGAGATTTTGTGTTTGCTTGTAATATTGCTAATGCATCTAGTTAATTGTAAGTTTATTTGTATAATTTGGATAGTAAACATCGCATACCTGTCTAGTAAAGAGGCAAACATTTTCAATCTGATTTGGGCTGAAAAACAGCAGCTTGTCTTTATCTAATTATTTCCTTAAAGGTTGGTCAGCAAATGTCATGCATTTCACCAACAGTGTGCTTGCCTGGAACAAGACAAGATATTTACATTACAGTGGATCAAGAATCACAGTAAAAGTTCTGTTGTCTTTAAAATGCATTTTCGTAGTTTTCTGAGTTTAGATTCGGTAAGGTGATGTTCCATGATACTTAACAAAATAGTAAATGTCTCTTTAAAGAGTGACACAACCAAAATTACACCCATTTCCTTTTATTTACTGATCTGAGGAACTTACCTTTAAATGACATAAATAGTAGATATAACAAGCTTGTGAATTCTTTCCTTCCACCTGGGAAGTTAACAGAAAAATCGTAACAAGTATACTGGGGTGGCTGACATCAGGTCTACATTATATGTTTGCTTGCCTTGGGGTGCTCTCATAAAAAATAAAGCAGAGCTTTATACACTTACAGTGTGCACTAAATTCATGTTCAACATCCATAAATAAAATATTCAGGTCTTTCTGAAGAAAAAGTATTGTTTTGAGGTATTTTTGGACCAAAAAATATACCACTGTTGTGGAGACTTGTGGGTTTCTCCTTTGGTTTTGCTTTTATTTTTTACTGATCATCGTATTTGTTACATACCTTTATTATTGCTTTTGCTTCTCTGGCAGGGTGGAATATACAAAGGAGGTTCCTTCTGTGAATTGTGTTTTCAAAAAATTCAGAGAGCAAACTACTCATTTATGCTGCAGTATGTTTTGGTTCTGAGTAAGCAAACTGTATGCCTAATGATTTCATAAGAATTTAATATTGTGTGTTTTACAGATGGAAAAATGTTGATAAATTTAGGTTAATTTCTACTCTATTTATGGAACTACTTATGCATTTTTTAAAAGAAACAGTCTTCTTAAATTATATATAACTTGAAAAAGGGTCTGTTGTTTATTTTATTTTAAATATTAGATTGTCCCTGAACAAGGCAGAAAGAGTATTTTGTAGAACACTACTTATGGAAACAGCAAACTGGTAAATCTGTGCTGCACTAAAGTAAAATGTTACAGTATTCTGATAATATTTGACTTTTGCACAATATTTAAATGAACATTAGTATAAATAGGAATGCTTAACTAAAACACAAGTTCATTGTGTAGGCTAATGCATTACTCTTGTATATTTGTACATGAGTGAACAATTATTCTAAAAAGTTTATACATGTGTTCCAGTGACCAAACTTGTATTAAAACAAACTGTTCTGATAGTGGTGACAGAAGACATGGTTGATGGTTGTGTTTGAGAATTAAATGGGCAAAATATTTGTGGATCTTTTAATGATTACAGTTCTTGATAGCTTTCATAAGAGTGCACATAATTTGTGACAACTCTAATAAAAAAATGTGGCAGCAAAACTTTCTGAGTTAGCGGCAAAGTAAATGGGGCAGGTTTTGCATTTTGAACAGAAATCTTATGAACTGTGATTGAATTTGTCGTGAAAGTGTGTCAGAATTAATAAAGTATTTACGTGCAAGGTTGCTGGGCTTTGCAGACTGGTTAGGGCTGAGGATTGGTTAACATGAAAAGTCATTTCTGTGCATTTGGTACTCGACAGCAAAGGACAAATGTACTTCTGTGCATTTCGGATCATAATGCCATTTCTCATTTCAAACCATTTTTGTCAGGACACCAGGCAAAACAATGATGCTTTGAGGACGTAATTAAAGATATTGTTCAAAGAACAACTTTCTGCATATTTGAATTATTACTGTCATCAAAATCATACAAATATGGAAATATGATTGCCAGAAGCACATAAATCAATGATCAGCATGGCCTCAAAATCCAATAAATATGTAGAGTTAAATACTTTAAAATGCAAATTGCATCTGATAATTTGCATATGGTAGAATTTAAAGGAAATTTTGTTGCTTAACAACCTCTAAGGTAGCAGTTAGGGCTATGGGTAAACATAGATTTTTTTATTCATCATTGGTCAAGTTGCAAGATTTGATAAATGATAGGAGACTGCTTTCCTTGGTTAAAATGACTGCATTCTTTACTGAATCCTGAAACTGCCTTGAAGTCATCTGAATAATTAAGAGTTAATTATTCTTCATCCATCTAAATCAGAAAAGGACAGATTTAGGGAAGGAATTTATAATTTTTGCCTCATGTCCTGTCATGTTGTAATGTGATAAACTAAACTGACTCCAAATAATATCTAGTGACCTTATAGTAATTACGCCTCACAAAACATTCTGGTTGAAATTTTTTAATTGCTTACATCGATTCCAGAAACTACATGTTAACAGACTCTGAAGTTTAATTGTGTTCAAAAGAAACCAATATAAAATTTGTGTTCTGTTACTATTCTAGTTTAGTTTTATCAGGATAGATACTGTACGAGGTCTTTCACTTTTTCCCCCTGTAACAGTGCCTCTCGCTATTTTCTGTTTTGCTCTTTTTGTACACAAGCCATTATTTTTGAAGGAGAATGAATATGTTCATCTAGATTATAACTTTGGGTTTTTTTAAAGAAAAACTTTCTAAGTTTAGCAAACCCAGGATTTTTTCAGTGGCATCAATTTCGGTTTACTTGCTTTTTGCGTCTTGGAAAAAAATGTACCCCTAAAATACAGTCAAAGAAAACAAGAATGGTCTGGCATCTGTCTCCCTGTGGAAAGAAGGACAGTTTCAGAATTCAAAACTGAAGCCTGTTTATATTTGCTAATTTCAAAGTAGAATTTTTTTTTCCCCATAAGAAGGGTTTGCGAATGTTTACTGATCACAAGAGGAATTGTAATAAAGAAATCAATATGCATGATCCCTTTTCATGTAGTACAACAAGGTTACACTGTTAGGTTAAGTACAGGCTGCATTCCTTTTCAGAAAATCAATTTGCTGTATAGTGTGCAACAGCAAGTCTCTTCTGAAAGAGTCATTTTATTTTGTGTGCACAGTAAATTCTATATTGATGCCTTCAAATAGTATTGACTGATTAAAAAAAAAAAGAAATGCTAAGCAGAGTAGCCTTAGAAGAGTATTATAATTTTCAAATAATTGCTTTCTTGCTAATTACTTAATTTCTTTCTAAGAGACAAACTGATAAAACGTGTTCTACATATTCTTTAAATTATTAATACTGTAAAACTGGTGTTGTGACATTATTTTCAAAATCTTCTAAAATATTATTTTCATAATAGCAGCAGAATGCCATATGTGAGTTCAAATACTGTAGATTTAACATGGGCTTACTTGCTGCATAAAGAGTGTGGGTTTCTGGGAGTTAGATTTGGGTTCTTTTGTTTGCTTGTTTGGAGATTGATGTTTTTGCTTATAATTTTTAATTTGTTGGAAGGTCTGGTCATTGTTTACAAAAAAAAATTTAAGTATTTTCCGTTGTTATGGTTGTGTACATTTAAATTGTGACGGTGCTTGCAGAGCAGCACTGGGTTTTTGTAAAGATTATTTGTTACCTGCCTGGATTCCAAACAAGACAAGCAGTGTATAGAGAGGGAGGGGGAAAGTAAGTAACTGCATTCAACCTCCTTAGACATAGTATGGCTTAAAAGCCAGTTTTATAAGAGAAATATATGGAAACGTGGTTTATTTTCAGTTCTTGTTTTCTCAGAACATAAAACTATGTCTTTTAAAATGCTTTGACCATTTTTGATGCAACTGTTCAATTGTAAAGACAATCTTTTGCTTTTTGTGTGTTTTTTACTGAACAGTTCTTGATGGACTCTGACTTTTCCTTTTATTTCTGTCAACCCAATTACAGTACATTAGAGCGCACCCTGATCCTACTTGTTTGCCTGTTATGCAGTGTATATGTTTAACTCATAAGCATGTTCATTTAGATATTTCAGTCTGATCATGCTGAATGTCTTGCAGCAACACATATTGATGTCTACAGAACATTAGATACTTTCAACCTTAGTTATTCATTCTAGAAATTGTAAAATGCAAATATATATGGTTTTGATTACTTATGAACTGTCGTATCTGAAGAATCAGATTTCCCAATTTGTTGTTTCTCTGTTGAATTCAGTTGTTCATTGTTATGCCCTAAATAAATTCCAATTTTAATTGGAGAGAATTTAATTCATTAAAATTTGAATTACATAGAAAAATACCTGGAATTTGCCTTAGAACACTGGCTAAACTGTTCATATATTTAGACACAAAGTTAAAATACTGTTTGTTACAATTTCACTTTACTAAGACATAATAAAAAGTGTTCACTTTTTAAAAGCAGGCTGACATTTAACATTTACTGGTATTAGAAAGACACTTACCTAATGATGTAGCTATTTCCCATGCATTTTTTTTTTTTTTTAAAGTTTCAAAGATTTGCTTCGTTTCCAGGCTGGAAAGGAAGTTATTCAAAAGGCTGTCTGCATTTATTTTTTTTTGGTCACAAAAATGCATATAGCAAGAGTACCTGAGGTATAACTCATTGTTCAGAAACCCTGGGCTGCTGTTTGTTTGAAGCATTCTTGTTAGGGATCTGAATTGCCCAAACAACGGTGTAAACCAAGCCAGGCATAGCAGCAGACAGAAAAATACATTCAACTAGTGGGATCATGGATTTGTTTGATTCAGATAATTGAAAGTGTTTCATACTATTATTGCAACTTGAAGGCTTGTTTAAGTGTCTAGCTGTCAGTCAGTTTGGAAGGTGAAAAGTATTCGATTGTCACTCTGTCAGTCAATAGAGATGAGAACTGTCTGCCTAATGGATTTCTTTACATAGATGTCTGCATGGAGGTAGAAGTAAAATCAATGTGTTGTCATGTGCAAGTACGCTGCATCAAACTGCCAGGTGAAATGCAACTGTATTTCTGTAATGTCTACATCCTTGTGTTGTTTGTGGAAGACAGACAGATGCTTTCTGTGTTTACAGGTAAAAAACTCTTTGTGGTCACACATGAAGGTTTATTTTTGAACATTTTGTAAAGAGTTTCATCTATTTCCACTTGCTCCAGAGGGTTTTTTCCTGCTTGCTTGATCATATCAGGGATCAATACTCAAAAAACAAGATTTAACATAGTAGAAGAAAACGTAGGTTGTTATTCCATGAGAATCAGGTGGGTTTTTTTTAAACCAGGGATCATGCATGTTTCCTGCTTGTCAGTGAGGACTTATATTGGGCTAACTATGGTTCCTGCTTAAGTTTGGTTGTTAGGGTTCCTATGTTTATTAGCGTGGGTATTGACTTCCAATAGCAAAAGAAGAAGAGAACATTTCTTGGATAACAGAAGGTACCACAGGCTTTCAACACCCTTGATGAAACAGGCATGATTCAGTGACCCCTGTTCTTTCTCCAGGAGATGCCTACAATACTAAATTCTGCTGAACAGGATCTGATAACAAGTGGCATATGGAAAGTTCT
Organism: Acropternis orthonyx; assembly: GCA_035583155.1. Lineage (NCBI taxonomy): Eukaryota > Metazoa > Chordata > Aves > Passeriformes > Rhinocryptidae > Acropternis > Acropternis orthonyx. The sequence goes on along the minus strand of JAWWEU010000081.1, from coordinate 94,240,342 downwards.
TACAACATCTCATAATAGTACTACTGATTCTTATAGTTCCCACTAATTTCGGGCTTAATCCTATATAAAATAGGTGCATTATGACAGTAGCCAGAGATCTTTTTAAAACTTGTTTTCCTGTTAACTGATACAACACCTATAAAGACATGATTCTCAGCCCGGTTGAAGGCAGCAGGATAAAATGAGAGAAAATCAGCTTTAAAAAATGGTAATATAATCACCTATTTCCTATTGTAGTATTATCATAGGTGTGATATTTTTGATAATTAAAATATGTAGCTCTTAGCTGCTGCTGTAAGGGAAAAAGAAAAAAGGAGTAAGATCTAATTCCAAATGAAGGAACTTGATTGTGGGTAATGAAATCCTTAAGTAGCAGAGTCTGGTGGTAAAGCAGAAGGTAGAACTTCAAAAGAAAGATCAGGATTTTGGTTTTGGCTGTAATAATTTCAAGATGAAAAAAAATATGTTGGGTGAAAGATGGCCCCTGAGAAGTACAGGCAGGGCTGTTAATTATCAGCAACATTTTTTAGAATTTCTTCTTTAACTTCAATAAGTATAAGTACTTCCAGTTTTTGCAGTAAATGATGCAGGAATTCCACTGGTGGCAGTCTTGTTTATTCCTAGATTGCTGTGTCTCCTATGTAGGGGTGTTGGGGGAAATAATGTGTGATATTTGTAACTTAAGGTTGTAGTGTGTTGATGGAAATAGGCAGGAATAAGCACAAATTCACAGTCAAAGCTGAAGGAAATACTGTGATCATCTAACCTGCTAGCCATCCTAGATGTGGTTGTATAATTTCACTCAAAGAATACTGGTTTTGGTGCTTTATAATTTGTATAATTTACTGCCCATGTGGTCTTTAATACTCAGCTTTTGTCAGTTCTTACAGAGGTTTTGAGTCTGGCTTTGTTTTATAGAAGATGCTGTTGGATACAAAACAGGCATCATCATTAGGGTTCAAACTTAACCTTGATTATCTACCACTTCTGAGCTAATGGTTCAGTTAGAAAAATGGGCAGCAGGAGGAGGTGATCTATAGCAGTTCTATAGACAAAGACATTTTACTCTGGCCATAGTTAACATGTCCGAATACTTAGGTATTTTCTGTCAGAATCTGTTATTATATGGATAAGAATTTATTTTGTTGAACTGAAGATGCTTCCAGTATGCTCAATTAGTTTGTTGGTAAGTGATCTAATGAAAACATAATAATGGTGGAGTGTATAGAATCATTGAGTTTGTGACTAGAAGTGGCTGTGAGATCCTGAATGCACAACCAAGTGTGCCTTCCCAGAAGGAAGAAAAGGGTATCCATTTTGTCTGTTTCCCATGATGGTGTGCTCTTTGTGCTGTACAATGAAGTCAGGGAAAAATATAGGAAATGGTGATTTTCAGAAAGCCTTAGGTCGATTTAAATGGGTTTATGAGAGATCTGGAAGGTACCACAAAGGAAGTCCTAAGCTCCTTGCCTCAGTAGATATGAAAGTGTGATCTCTCATTCAGATACAGCTGAGAATTAAATTAGCAGCAAGAAAATAAATAGTGTAATATCAGATACTGAAACTATTTGAGCATTAGTTACAGCTTCAGTGTTTTTCCGACAGTACTGAGTATTTCAAAGGATTAAATGCTTTGGTCTCTGTTCTTCTCAAATACATTTGTATTTCTTGTACAGCTTTCTGAATTTCTCTCTTAAATGCTTTGTGTTCACTAATCATCAAAATGCTGCATGTGATAGAAAATGATGGTTTTACAAATGATTTTGATTTTTTATTATAACCTATAACCCTGTAATCTCTTAAGCCACAGTACATAATATGTAACTTTTTAATTTGATGGATTTTTTGGGACATTTTTTGAACTTCTCTTTCCCCTCATCTACCTCCTGCCCCTGCCTCCCACCCTCCTCCCCCATATTAACACAGTGGTCTACTTAGTTCAGCTTTAAATCTCTTGGTTTTTCTTCCCCATCATCTCTCCAGACTAAAAGCTCAGTGTAGCATTCAAAAAATGTTACCATGAATCATTATATAATAAATGGCCAATAGGAATATTTATTTCTGAAAGTCATTTCAAGTTGTATGAGATATGTGAATTTATACAAGCATGATTGTGTGGGAAAGCTGGCAGTAGTCAGTAGGAGCAATAGTGTGATGTCAAATATGTGATCAAACATATGAATATCTGTTGAGCTTCCAGCAGCAAGAGAAGGATTTGTATGTTTCCTGTGTAGAGAGGTGCTTTTGTGTTCTCTAATAGTACTTCATTTCTGATATTAAAAGATAATGTATCTGTTCTTAGCGTTGCTCAGACAGTTTAATTACCACCTAAGTTCAGATATTATTCCTTGTCAGATCTTTAAAACCACCGTCTTCCAGACGCTGAGATATCTGCCTGTTACGGGTTGCTGATAGCCTAGTCTGAGAAGCGTTTGTGCTTTATAGGAACAGAAATTGTACTCATTACAGGCAGCAGAAGATATTTATCCAGAAATTAGTAAAGGGAGGTTCATGTAGAATGTGGGCAGAAGGAATATAAGCCTTTCAGTGACTCACCACCACTCTCATTTGGAAAGACTCATGGCTCGCCTCCAGGTCCATTTAGGGTTTTTGGTTTTTAATCATGTATCTTGTATTTGGTGATCCTTTTGTTTCTTGATCATATTGCTGCATCTCTTTGTCCTATTGTCTTCTCCCCATCCAGGTGCCCCATATATAGTTTCCAGCATCAGCAGCAAAGAGAAAATTATTTGTGGCTGTTATCTTTAATCTCATCCTTAAAGTATTTCAATTAGGCACTAAAGGCATAATGTGAAGTCAGTGGAGAGATGTGGATCCCTTCCAAAGTTAGGGCAGAGCAAGAGCTTGTCTTAGTCACGGACAGCAAATGGATCAGAGAAACTCGTTCTTGCCATTGACTGTGGGGATCCCAGACAGATCAGCTTTCCAACTGAGACAGCTGTTGTGTGCTGAAAGGCAGGCAAGCAGGATACCATGGCCTTCACCCTTCCTCTCTCCCCGCAGTGACTGATTACAGATGTGTAACTATGCTGTTGTTTCCCCCCTGGGGAACCTGAGACCACGGGCTGTCCTCCCTTGCCTTCCCTTTCTCCTTGTCAATCAAACACAGAATTTGCAAGCAGTATTGATTGGAGGCTTGGACATTTTTCGTCAGTCAATCTCTAGCTACTAGGCTTGATAGCTCATCTTTGGCCTGTTAAAAAAGGCCCCCTCTGCTATTCCAGTTGATTGTCACCTGTTGTAGTGCCATAATCTGGATTTGTTTCTATGTAGAGAAAGTAAATGTTTTGTAGGAGATGCTGGAAAAATCTTGGGGGTAGAAATTGGCTTTTTCACTTTCCTCTTCCTTCCTCTGTTGGAATAATTCCAAAGAAAATTCATTGGTCATGCAACTCTCTTTGCATTGCTCTTGGTGAGATTGATTTGGCATTAAAATCTATTTTGTTTAGCTCACTGATGTTTCTTGTCTGAGTATGAACATAGAGTTCTCGGAGGCATAACATCTTTAAATCTTTGCACTTCTTAAGGCCATATCATGCTCTAAAAGAGAAATTCAGGATTCAGATTCAGTTCAGTTCCTATTAAGGGCAAAAATACCTTGTTATTCTCTTACTGAGGTAAATCAAAAGTCAAAGACAAAGATGGTTAAGGTCTGCAAGAAATTTTAATAAAATCTTCTGAACATTAACAGCAATGCATTTTGTCTGATGGATATTCATTTTTAAAGATGCTTCTTGCAGGAACAGCTTGTTGGTGATTTTTTTCTTGAACTATTGGCAAATAAGCTATGGCAATTTTTAGAGAGTTGCAGCCCCGATCAGTGAATTGGTGGAAGCAAACTTATGCCAGCTTGTGGACTGCAGTTGTTTACAATCCATCATATTACCTTAGACCACCACTGACTTCACTTTACCTGGATATGTAGAACATATCCATGTAAAGTCAGTCCTTCTGTCAAGTTTGGTATGTAGAATGTAGGGATGCAGCAAAGTCTGGAGACTGATACTCTTATTCTCATAAAAATTGCCACTGCGTGTTCTTTCCTCTGCAGCAGTGTGGAGATGGCCATTCTGGATTATCATGCTTATTAGATTTCTCTGTTTCTTCTGCAGATGGATTTGCTGTACTCTCAGCAAGTCTGTGAATGACAGCAACTTTGTGGGAGCGGTCAGTGCACTGGAGGGCATTGAGTGGGGCCTACTCAAGGTGGACAAATGAGCTGACAGGAACCTCATAAAGTTCAAAGAAAGACAAATGCAAAATCACATGTTTAGGATGAAGTAAACTCACACAGCAGGACGGTATGGACTATGACTTGCTAGAAATCAGCGTAGCAGAAAAAGGTCCCACGCTTCTGATTGAGGACTAGTTGAACATTGCAGTGTGTCCTTGCATCAAAGAAGGCTGTTTGCATGCTGGGCTGTGTTGGTAAGAGCATAGCTGTCAGGTTGTGGAAAGTGATCCTTACCCTCTAGCTGGCATTTGAGATGACATCTGGAATACTGTGGTTAGTACTGGAGTTCACAGGGCAAGGAAGATTTTAGTAGACCATAGTGAGTCTGGCAGAGGGTCACCAAGCTTCCTGAGTCATGTGAGAGGAGAAGCTGAGGGAGCTGGACTTGCTCAACCTGAAGAAGAGAGAACTATCTGCAACCACCACATGTGGAGTAGGGAGAAGTCAGAGCTAAACTCTTCTAGAAGGTGTGTAGGTGCACCCTGGAAAACAGGACTGCAGATGCGCTTGCTCAGGGCACTGAGGCTACAGAGATACTTCCTAGTTACCTATCTATCTCCTTCCCTTTCCCATGTGTTCTAGCCATGCTTGCTAGTATGAAGTGGTAAGGCTGGAATTGCACTCATCATCTGTCCTTTAGAAAATGGGAGGACCAGTCCATTCCTGTTTCTACTCTCTTTGGTTCTCCTAATGTTTTACTTACTTTACAGTGTTTTCCTTGGAAGATGTTATGTAGACTTCTTGATAATACTTCATAGAAGAAAGATTCTCCTTTCATATGTTTCTCCTTCTCAGCCTGACTGTGAAAAATCCAACTTTTTTAACATGTTCAGAATAAGAAATGAACAACTGCTGCCTCTATGCATGTGAATGAAGAACAGGTTGTCAGCTCATTGGAAGAGAAAGATACTCTGGGCAGATAGTGAAGCAAATAAAGAGCCCCATAGACAACTGTTCAGGGAGAGAAAAAAGTAAGAATTAGTTAGGAATGTTCTAGTGAACAAGGCTGCTGACTATCTTCTATGCTTATAGCTTACCAGTTTAAAGGTCTGTAGCTCCTTTAGTAAAACCCTACCTTGGTTTAGACATACAGTGCCCTTTTCTGGAGGACTGAAAGAGCGGGGAAATAACTTCTGAATTAATAAGTGATACAGGAATATTCCTTCTTTCATTATAAAGTCTGATATTATGTATCAGTTTATATTTATTCTTTCTTGAAATGTCAGTCCATGGTTTTGCCCCTGTTATTTAATACTTGGTTACTGGATTGCTACAGGACTGTGGCTCTGTAATATTTTTTTGAACGTATTTTTTCATTAAAAGTAACAATACAAATTTTACTGAGTGACAACTTCTTGAGTTAATGAGACTTTCTGCTGAGGTCCATTGAAAGATAGTGTCTCACTTTCAGAAAAGTTAGCAATGAGTTTCATTTTTAGGGCAAACCTTTGTTCTTCGTTTCATTTGCATACCTTTTGTGTTTCTCTTAGGAGGTCTCTTTGTACGTGCTCAAGAAGAAGAGACTTCTTAGTTATCCAGAAGTAACTAAGCTCTTCAATAAGTTGTGACAGTTATTTGTAGCGTATAGTCCCTGCTGTAAAGGTGGATATGTCTAAATTGAGGCTGTCGAAAGGGATTGTGAATTGCATTTCAGAGCGCTGTAAGAACATGCAGACAAGTCTCTCTGAAGACCTCAGTACTCGTATTACATGGAACTGCTGAGCTGCTTGCTGAGGCTCCCTACACCTACATCATTTATTAAAACATTACTACTTATTTATGTTCTGATGCTAAAGTAAATGCCCATTTTGTTTTGTAGATTTTCAGCCTTTTTCTTTGGTACTTAGCTCTTTCATATCACTGCTTCATCCTCCAATGACTTGGGTGTCTCCAACTGTATAAAGCATGGCTGAAGGTAGTAAAGAGTTGGTTTGCTTTGTGTTAACCATAGCTGTTTGACTGCAGGGCAGTCTTCTGTGGCTCTGCATACTTATTCAGCTCCCCTCCTTATTTCCTTGGGATTTTCCTAAATGTGGTGAGATTGATCTGAATATATGTGTGTTGCTCACATGTATGGAATTTGATAAATATGCTGTGATGCTCAACCTACTGTTGAGATATTGAATTCTTTCAGAAGTTCAGCAAATCTGTATAGTTTCTATACTAAGCTCCTGTGTCAAGATGTTTCATGTACAGGTTCTGAAGCATTTTAGTAAATTTTGCCTTAATTTTGTAGATAAGGAAACTGTACAGGAAGAAGTGATTCTCTGGGAAGCTGTGAATGGAACCTGAATTTCTTCTTCTTGTTCCTTATTCACTGAATGGTACTATTTTCCTTAAATAGTAATTTTTTTCCCTAAAGTTTTATAAATAATTTGGATAGCCTACTAAATATGCATGCTCTAAAATACTCAAACAGTTCCTTTTCATCTGGCACAGCATGGAACTAGCAGTTTTATCCTTAATCTATCCACAAAATATGTGACTACTGTGTTCAATTTATACAGAGGCCTATTCTTAGACTGCATTATAGTTTATGAAAAATTGTTGGCATTATTTCATGAAATTAATCACTTCTGGGGGAAAAAAAAGGGGCAAATAAGAATGTTCTAAGTGTTACTTACACTGTACCAGTTCATTCAAGGACTTTTGACTTTCTCCTTTATCAGGAAAACCAAAATCAAGTACCTTCAGCTACCAAAAAGTGCAGAAAAGCCTTTTCTTTTCCAATGATGCCTTCAGTGGCTTATCCAAGTTGGTTTTTAGTTGGTTTTTTTGTTTGCTTGTTTTGTTTTGTTTTCTCAAAATAAAATATTTTGAGAAAGACCTGCTGAATTAATCTGAGCTCTCAGTGTAGAGGAGGGTGAATTGGGTAATAAAATTCTTGATTTGAACACTTCAGTGCAAGTTGTCAGATCTGCCTTTCTGCTTTTTTTTGAGCGGGTGGGGGGTGAAAAAAAGGTCTTCAAGGACTGGAGGGAGGTGCAGTGTTTCTCTTTGCCCCCAAATTGCAGGTTGTATCTTTTGATACGTTGCTTCTGTGACAGGATTACAAAAGAAAACATAAAGAAACGGATCCAATCTGTTCTGAGGCCTTGGAAAGCTCTTGGATATTTATTATCCACCACACTCTGAAGAAAAAACAGAACACCAAGGGGCTGTTTCTTGTTTTGATCTTAATTTAAATATTGCTGCATTTTGCATTCACCTTTGTACATATGATCCACAGATATTTACTTAATATTTAATAATTGCATGCAGAGGCTGAAATGTTACTTACAGTATGTAGTTCAAATATTTACACAGAAAGTAAGTCTTTTGACCCATGTTTATAGGAACTATCAATGTGGTGTTTTTTTCATTTGTTAGATCCTTACCTCATATTTTACAGATAGGCTTATGAACACACAGAGATTAGTGTGTATGGATTTGGAATTATGCATTTTTGATTGCACATCTTCTTTTCAAACCTTTTGACCTGGTGCTTTTAAGAGTGAACTGATGTTTTATGTTATCTGGACTACAGTGAGATTCTGTCTAATTTTTTTCCACCCCTTCTGCTGCTGAGTTTTGCCCTCTGCAGTCACTAGGTACCCAGCTGTTCTGTGAGGTGTCAGACTTTATGAGGACCCTCACAGCCTGTCTCTTGTGGAGCTGGTAAGAGATATGGAAAACACAAAGAAGGCCACATGATTTAGAGGGTTAGAACATCCTCAGAGACAGAGAGAAGCAAGGACAGTTTACAGTGTGGAAAGAGGAACAGATATGACAGGGCTGCAGAGGAGGAAATAGCAAAAAAGTGGTAGCAGAAAAAATTTTTTTCAACTTAAACAGTCTACCGAGTTCTGAGGTAAATTATATTTTAGTCTTGCATGTTGGGCTGATAATGAGTTGGTTTTTTTTTTCTTTTTTCCTTTTTTTTTTTAAAATAGGTTTATAGTGCAACATTCAGAGAAACTCTTAAATTTTTTTCTTCTGTTTTCCTTCCTGTTGAACAATGTAGCATTGACACCTGAACTTGTAATTGCAGTCCACTTTATATAGCTTTGGCTGCCATGAGAAGTTGCTTCCCATTCCCTTTGGTTCCTAGATTGTTATGACTGCACAAACCATGATCATTAGCCACTCGGAGCTGAAGACTGTGGATCAACTTGCTTATTTTGTTTAAAACTGCAAAGGAATTGCCATGACAGACTGGGTTTGTTAACCCATCCTATTTCAGAATTCAGTGATAAACAGTGAAGGCTTCAGGGGAAGATGCAAGAAGCTTGGTTCTGAACTGCAGGAGAGCAGATTTAGATTAGATGTTGGGAAGAAATTCTTTGCTCAGAGGGTGGTGAGACACTGGAACAGGTTGCCCAAGGAAGTTGGGAGTGCCCCATCCCTTGAAGTGTTCAAGGCCAGTCTGGACGGGGCTTTGAGCAACCTGGTCTAGTGGAAGGTGTCCCTCTCAATGGCAGGGTGGTTGGAACTAGATGGTCTTTAAGGTCCTTTCCAAGCCAAGCCATTCTGTGATATACGCTACATATTTTTTGTCTGGTTAGAGTTTGGGTTAAAGTCTGGAACATAATGTTTAACAGATCTTGAAAAATTATTAGAGCTCTGGATATTTTTGTTACACTATATAAATGTCTAGTCCTTTTTCCATCCTTGCTAAGTCCTCAGCCTTAATGATATTTTGTAGCAGTTAGTTCCACTGTCTAATTATGAATTGTATGATAGAGTATTGCCTATTTATAATGTTTAAATTTCATTGGAAGTCCCTCGTGTTAAGAGTTGGAGAGAACAGAAGCTTTCCTTACTTTTGTGCCTTAAGGGCCTTGTGACTAATTTGTTTGTTTCAGGGATTTGCCTCATAGAAGAGAAACTCAACTGCACAATACTCAACTTAGAGTTTCTGAGAGGTTTTTGTAGGCTAATTACAAAGCCATTATAATGAGCCTTGAGATTCCAATGTCATTGATCTTTTACATTTGGGAGGATTTGGTTCTAAGATTTTGGGCAACAGCAGCAGATTCAATTTTATTTCCAGAATAATGTTCAGTGAAACAAGCTGTTTCATTCAGGTGAATGCTGCACTTGCGTAGATCCCTGTGAAAAGAACAGTAACACATCAGTGGAGGACTTCTGAACATGGATTTCAGAGTGCAGTGGATATGTGGTGTCACAGCATAAGTCAATGCACTGTATTTGAGTCGGGTCATACACACCTCAGTGAAAGGATGGTCGTAGAAATGCTAATTAATTTGTCCCAAAAATCTTTGCTTTTTTCATTTTTAAAAAAAATACGATTCCAGATTAGACAGACTTAATTTGACTGTAAAGAATAAGTTTGTTAATGTAGTTCTCTTAAACTTTTTATAAGATTTAGTGGTTGTGTATCTTGGTGTATTTCTTCTATTTTGTCGGGATTGATTTCAGGATATTTTGTTCATGTTGACTTTGCTGCTGCTGCTAGTCACAAGCTACGTAAAGAGACTGCACTTTGAACAAAGAACATCTAGATTACAGTACTATTTATATACTGACAACTCAGAACCATCTCCCTAGAAGATACACATACACGTTTCCACAGAGTAGGTCCCTCCATGTGCTCCATGTGACATTCAGACAGTTGGAAGAATATTCGTCCCAAGATGCTGGAGAACAGTGAGTATATCATTGCAAATCTCATCATCTCATACATAAGTCAACAAAATGCCAACAAAATTGAGATAGATAATTTATTTATGCCTGCTTCTCAGTGAAGATAAAACTATGTAAAACCACTTCTTAAACTAGGTCAGTTGAAGGCAAAGATAATTGTAAAGTCAAAGCACATTTAAATTTTTTCCTTCCCTCACATCCCTGCCCAGTGCATGGATGGCTGTAGAAGTTCCTTTAAAGGATGCCTGTACTTCTTGCTTACTAATTACAAATATCTTTTCATCCTCTCTGGAGTTAGAAACAGTGCCTTGTTGGGCCCTACATACCTTTTGTGTCTTGACTTATTATGTGACAAGGGTGGATTTCTTATCTACTGAGTTGCTGTATCTAAAATCTTATGAGGGAAGATAGTGAACTAGGAGTGTGCTTCTGTGATGGAGTAAATCAGATTGGAGGCAGTCATATTTTTTTTGTGAAAAAGGTATATTGATAGTAATAGTCTATATTTACCCTTAGTTGTTTGTATTCTAAGTATTCCTTAATGTTGATAAAAGAATGCAGTTGGCAAGATGGATTTCAATGACTACATGGTCTCCAGCAGACTGGCAGTGGTATTTAGTTTGTGATCTGAACTTAGGTGGACCAAAGGTTTATAATGTTTCCCTTCTAGCTGTGGGAAGAGGTAAAAGGGGGCCTTTGAGGCACTTTAGAGCCCGGGAACCAAACATAACTTTGCCCTGTGGTTTGTTGTTTCTCATAACCCACTCCAGTTACCCTCATCTTTGCAGACGCCTTAGCCATCCTCTGATCCACTGCCTGTCCCCAGGGTCATGTGGTCAACGGAGGGCCTCTCATGCAGGAGAAGTACTTAGCATATTTAAAAACATCTTGTATTTATCCCCTAATATTAATAATTTCTCATGATTTGCTTATAATTAAGAATAATTTTAGTTTTGTATGTAGGCTAAAAGCCTCCTGTTTTGTTACTTGCACTTTCAATTCACATTGACTGGGTCTTGCTAGATGAGGTAACCCAAGGGTGTTCAAACATACTCTTGGCTGTTCAACACTGGATAAAATAGCACACATTTCAAAATCTACATCAAGTTTTAATTGCATCATCTCCCTGGCAAGAATCAAATGTTAATAAAAATAAATACTTTCTGGTAGTAGAAAGAAGGAAGTGGAAAAAAAAATCCCATTTGCTTTGATTTCTTTTCATGTTGTTACTACAGAAACCCCCCCCCACAAAATAAAACAAAAAAACCCAACATAGTCTTCAGGCAGTATTTGTTAGTACAGTCTCAGAACTACTTTAACCTTCAGCCAAACGTCCTGCTGTTTTAACCTTCCAAGACAGACAAGGATGTGTAGCTCCTATGATGTAGTGTCCTATCTGATCTTCTGAAACAGGTGAGAAACATGAAGAAAAAACCCCCATACCTGGCCTGTGCAAATATAGAATGAGCTTTGTTGTCTGCTGTTCTGTAGGATGACATTAAAAGAGGTACATACAAATAAAACACATAATGGAATTATATAATATTCTATCATATGAGTAAATCCTGCCTAGCTTTCAGTGACATACTTACCTGAGGGTGTAGGAGGGCTGTAGGTGTCAATTTTCTGATGTAAGTGTGCCTGACTTTTTTGTGCTTTATCCTTCCCTGTGTCTGCTGTTGGTTGAACTGCTGTGTCCCAATGACTCGGACCAGATTAAAAGCCTTAAATGAGTGTTTGTAAATTCAAACGTCCTCATTTTGTTGTTGTCAATATATAAAAAAAAGTCTCCTTATTATTAGAAGTTAAGCAGTTGTTTGGTGTTTGGTTGGGTTTTTTTTCCCTTTCACTGACTCTTTTTTAAGAGTCTTTGAAGATTTACTTCACTTCCAGAAGACCTGACCACAGGAGAAACTTGGGTTTATTGAATATGTCAGTGCTCAATCTACTAATTTTGTTTGTGAGAACTTAATAGTAACCAGGTGCTTTGATATATAGCAGAAATAGTTTTTAATTTTATATTAGTCACTTTATAACACACTATATACACACTGTTAACCAGTTTGTAGCACTAGGCAAAAAGAAGATATATTTTATTTTTTATGGAAAAGAATTAAACCTAATAGTACTATTGACACTTTTAATGTTACAAAAATGCCACAAGGGTTTCTTTTAAATCGCTGTTAGTATTTTGTGTATCAGTTTCTGCTTATGTTGTGACAAGTGTGTTCTTACACATTTGTAAAGTTCCATGTTTTTGAAGGGCAAGACTGTAAATAGGTAACCTTCAAACAAACCAGGGGAAGGTAGGAACACTGGAAATCAGAGCCTGGCTGGCAGGCTTGCTTCCCCAGTTTTGGATTGGAGTTTGAGAACTGTTGTGTTCAGATTTTTCTGCCTCCAGATTAGACAATACTTCTCTGCTTAGAAGGCTAGGGCTTGCTTTTCTTTGATAAATGGATTTAGATGGTACTCCCTGCAGTGCATTTAAACTTTTTGTCTTGCTACAGGATATGGGTGTTATTATCAAGTTCAGTTATAATTTAGAGGTGTGATGCAAAACTCTGTCCTCAACCTGTAGATGTTTACTACAGCACTTAGTCTTTACAAAGGAGTTTTGAGAAGTCCAGCTTCAAATACATGTTAGTGTGGTGTAATTCTATTCAAATATATTGGTTAGTTAAGGAGTATTTTCACTTACTTACAACAGGGCTTTTGCAAAGCACATAGAACCTTATGGGAATGAACTCTGCTGCAGTGACTTGGAGTTGGTTGAGCTTTAGATTTTGTGCGAAAGGTTTTAGGAGCTTTACTGAAAGTGAATTCCTAATTTGGTGAATAGTAATATAGCAGAGAATAAGAAAAAATGGTGATTCATGGGGGAAGAGGAAGCAAGTGGACCTGGGAACAAGATACTTAAAATAATATTTAGTTTCAATTTAATGCTGTATGGTCCCAGTTTGCTTTTCTTCTGTATTGATAATATAGAAAAACTTGTATTCATGCACTCTATTTCCCCAAATTATACTTTAAGACTAGATCTATGAGTAGTGATTTTGCCATACATTTTCTTCTTTCAAATCTTACCCATTTTGTATTTGAAAACCAAAACTGTCAGTGGTCTGTTTACTTTATCTCACTCATGTGCAATGGAAATAAGTGGCATTTGTAGAACACACAAACTATTTTTGCCTGAATGCTTCATTTATGATTTATAGCCAACATGTATCCCTGATTTTCTTTTGAGAATGATCTTTATTGTCTTCGTGTACTAACTCATTGCAGAAGCACTTGTCTATTTTGAGGTAAACCAGACCTCTTGTAAAAAGAATCAAATTATTTCATCATGTTGAAAATGAAAAGCTATAATTACTTGTAATTGGGCTTCAGAATTTTTGAAAATTGGAAAATTCTTTTCCAGAGGTTTAAGATCACTCCGAATCATAACCTGTGGAAAATAGGAAATAATTTTGTGTTCAATTTAGAAGTGATTTAATTTATGCTTTTGACAGCCGCTTTCCTTTGATATCTGGGTAGGGGAAATAATTCACCTGTGTTGGTTATTACTAAAGTATTTTCTGATATCTTTTATTCTATATGGATCACAACTTTATTTTGATTCCTTTAAGCCCAAGCAGAATCTACTGCAGTTTAATAAGTACGTAGAGTAGTTTTGGACTGCTTGAGTTTATTAAATACTTGCCTACATTTCATTTGTTTGCTTTTTTCCTAGTCTGTCTAGTTATTTCATTCTGTTTTAACAAAAGCACACTGTTCTTCTGTGCTTTAATCTTTAAAAGTTTAAGCACAACCTGGAAAAAGCTTATGTACTTTGTAGTTCTGGGTATTTCTTTCTATAGACTTGAGAGAACCCTGTTGTTCAAAAACAACTACTTCAAATCTCCATTCTAACTTACTACTAATCACCATCATCAGTATTGCAAAGAACATGTTGCCTATTTACCTTTTTTAAAATCTTTTTTTAGCAGAGCTGAGTAGGTAGGATAACTAGTAGAAGATCGCATTGTGTTCAGTTCATCAAGCACCCAAGACAAGTCTTCCAAAACCCTAATGCACTGGCAAAGGAAGTAACCCCTGAAATCAGCAGAGGGTTCAGGGGCTTATGACCAGGCCAAAAATGAATATGAGCCAAAGTAGCAGGATCCTGTGGCATGGGACTAGCAGCCAGAGGCAGGCCAGGTAATCATCACCTTCAGGCTTGAAATGAAAATGGGATTTTGAGTATGGGAAAGTCTTTTTCAGTCCTAACTGTGCCATAGTGAGAAGCATGGGTAGACAATTACTTTGCACACAGGAGGATATAAGGACAATTACATATGATAAAAAACAATGGCGGAAAGTAAACCTTACTCTAAGCCTTGTCTCTTCCTTGTTAATTTGGGACAATCACTTAGGTCAAGGCACATAACTACTTCAGTTAAGCTTTTTGTAAGCATATTTTAAGTCATTATGGGTCTTTTTAATATTTATCAGCCGTGATATGGGCCAGTCTGTACAGGACATATCGGAAAGGTCAGTTACCTGCTTCCAATACTCATGTCTAATAAGGAGATCTGTAGAATAAGTGGTTATAAACACAGAAAGGAACATCTTGCAGTAGATAGACTAATAATTTAGCACTTGTATACCCATTTTCATCAGTTTTCATTCTAAGACTATTTCTATATCCCAGTGAAAAGTTGAGGTGTGGAAAGAGATTTGGCCATGGACATCTGGTAAGCCAGTGGTAGAGCCAAGAATAGAAACAAGCTCTCTGTGTTCCCACCCACTAGTCAGGATTGTAAGACTTGAGGTAAGCCACTGTTTCAGCACTAGTACAATTCCAGGGATATACTTTCCAGTAGTTACTGAGACCTAATCTTAGTACAGCCACTGACTTTCTTTTAGTATCCAAGTTCAGTGTAATGATTTTTTTTTTAATAAACCAATTCCTTAACTAGTTAAAAATGCCACTTAAAAATAACCATGTATTCTTCTAGGGGAAACAGGTAGAATCTGCTAGAGCTAACAAAAAGTTGAATATCATATATTGGCATTATGCAGCCACCTGCATCATTAATTGACTGTCTGGCACTATGCATCATTCATTGACAGTTTGATTTGTGTGATCAGACCTTTTGTGGATTGAACAATTCTCCCAAATGAGAATAGTTTCAGATTTAAATTGAACCAAAAGTCAGTTACAAATCTCAATTTTTGTTATTTTTAAATTTGAATAGCTCAATGCAGAATTGAATCTCTTGATGGAGGAATATGGGATTTTTTTATTATGCACAGAGCTCTTTTTTTTTTCTTTCTTTCTTTTTGAAAGAACCATATTTTCCCAAGATTAACAATATTCTTAAAATTATTTTTGAGCTGTTATGTCTATAAGAGTTTTTTTAGATCTTTTTTGTTTGGCTTGTTGCCAGTGGCTGCTGTGGAAAGTACATCTTCATGTGAAGAAGTGTGTGTTCTTTTTGAAGGTTAACAAGGGTCTGCAGAGCACAGCCTAAGCATCTGGCTCATGAGATTAAAAAGCTCAGAAAGAAAGAGCTGTAGACCTCAGAGGATGAGTAACCACCTTAAAGAGAAGGATAGGTGTGAACAGACAGTCTAAAAAATGGGGGGAAATATTGATAAGCAGGAAATTTGTCTCTTTTTAGTGAACAAGAAGTATAAGTCTCTGCTGAGAACTGATAAAAATCAGGCTCTCGGATTTGGCAAAGGGCATTAAAAAAAGTAATGAGAGGTCTAGTAGGTGATTACTCTGAAGGTTACACTAGGATAGATCTTATTAAATATTTTCATTATTGACCCGGCTGCACACACACACAGAGTGAAATTTTAGTTATGAAAACCTGCTGAGGGCATGGAACTGGGAGACGTTGGTGTGTTGGAGGGTTGGAATGCCACAGGAATTGCATTATATTTAGATCTAGAGTAGTAGAAATTGGATGGAATGTAATCAGAATGCGAGATTGATCACTTAAGACTAGCAAAGTTTTCACATAACATTTAGAAGCTTGGTAGGTGGAGGGACTCCAGCAGGTTGTTGCTTCTCCAGCAATGCCTCCATTGCAGACCTTAATTTAATGAGTTTTCTTTCCTGATTTATTTCCTGATGAAGACAGTCCCCTGGATGCCTGAGTCCTGACAGGCATTTTATTAAAAATTAAACTGTCACCCAGCAAATTTACAAAATCTATGTACTGGTTTATTTTTATTCTTGTGATGAGTATCCATTACAGAATGTTATCCTTATAATTAGGAAAATTATGAGAAAGGAAGTACATGGGAAGTTATTTAGGTTTGTTAGGTTTGTTTGAGGTTTGTTTTTTCCTCCTTTATTTATTTATTTTTTGTATATACCAGAGAACATCAAACAAATATCCTATCAGTTAGTGAAACAGACATGTGACACCATGTGACACAAGTGATCTTTTGGACCTTGTGGTGTTTGCTGTCCACATAAAAAGGATATCCTGAAATAATTTTCTTGACAGTGCTTCAGGGTTTGTTTGGAGGTGGTTTCTATCTTTATACATACATACAAGAGCACAGGAAGTAATCCAATACTGTTTCTGAAGTTGGAAGTTAATATCAGACTCATAAATACATTGTCTGATACTCCAGATTTCCTATGTGTAAAGCTGTTGTGGTGTGAGTTTCACAACAGTAAAAAGGAGTCTGATACAGCACTGAGGATGTTGATTTGTGCCCAGATTCTGGTAATAATGTGAATGCTGTGCTAGAGTGTGGTTGCACAAAAAGGCTCTGACGTCTCCATGATTAATATTTTTTTCTCTATTGCTAAAGAGATATTGGAAGGAATGTTCTGCGCTGTTGGGACAACTCTGTGTCCATGGACAAGTTAGTATGAAATAGAGAAGTTCTGAGTTGTACTTTTTAGAAACCCTCTGGGTTCCCAGGATGAGAAATTGCAGTCCTTCCCACTGTGCTGGTGCAGCCTAACCAGTTGTCTGGGCTCACTATTGCAAAGGGGAGAGGATGAAATGGGATGGTGGAGCAGGAAATCCCTGACTGATCAACCAGCCTCCCACGGGCCCAGCAACAGAGAGTTTCTTAACTACACTGTGATTCAGACTCTTGTGGTTGAGAAGACGGATATTTCTGGGAGTTGAAAGGATGGCATACAGAACTAGTAGTGATCAAATCTGACTACAAACTGGGTTGTTTTTTGTTTGTTTGTTTTGAAAATGTAACAAAATGCACTGAACAACAATCTTAAAATATAGAAGCAAACCAACTGCATTTCCTGAACGGCTGAAATTAACAGTATGTCCCATATTTTTCCTCTATACCTGAGGGTCTTATTGTGGAAGGAAGATTGTGTTGTATATTTTAACACTTTCCCATGCAATTTGGAATAACTTCCAATATCGTTTTATAGTTTGGTAGAGAAAATAGTGATTTTATGTATCTGTAATTCTGTGCTTTATGTAAGAATTATTGTGCTGTTACTTAAAATCATTTGCAGTAAGATAATTCAGACTTCTCTTTGAGTCAAGCCTAAGAAAATATCCGTAAATTAGTGCTAATGGTCAGTGTGGCTGGGAGAGAAACTTGTTCATGTTTGGAATTGATTGTAAGATTGAACTTACTCCAATTTATTGCAAAGTCAATATTCAGCTTAAAAATTAAAAAGGTTAATAATTATTAGGTTTTCAGAGGAAAGTACTAGTGTTATGACCTGCCTAACATCATACAGCTACAAAAATGCTATAAAATGATTTTTTAAGCTTATATTTATAGTGAGTAGATGGCTTATTCCTTCATCTCACTACTTATGCATCCATGAACTGCTAATTAATACTTTTGCAGTAATTACAGAATATTTTAAATATACATTATTCTTCTGAATTTTAAAAGATCAGGAATTTTTTATTAATTTAAAAGGATAATAGGACTGACCTATACTTTCATCAACTCTTTAATAAAGAGGTGCTTTTTTAGATCATTTAAATTTTTACATTTTGATTGCAAGGAATAATAAAAAGTCTTTTTTTCCCCTACTCTTCCCATTTACTCTTCTAAGCTGGGTCACCATTGTATCAAAAAAGGTCATTGTTCTCCATAAAAGGGTGAGTGCCTGCCTTCAAGTATTGATACAAGGGGAACTTGGCATCCTAACACTTTTGACTCCTGGCATCCAATTTTCTTTATACAGAGAGCTGTGGTTTGTAAGAGAAATTTTAACTCCATTTAGTTTCTTCTTCTTTTCCACTGCTTTGTTACATGCCTGAGAATGTTTAACCCAAATAATTAGATACCTCTTTGCAATGGAGCTTCTCACAATGCTCCTTGATATGTGGCTGCCATAGGAGCAGAGAAGAAACCAGAGTACAGGTTTTAGATGAGCGATACAGTGTGAAAAATTCAAAGGCTAGATTTGTAAGAAGAGATAATACCTCACAATTGAACAGCTGATAGACTTGGAAAAGACACATAAGCTTCAGGCACTTCTAGCTCTTCCTCAGATATAAGGTAGAATTTGCAGCCCTTAAGCTTGACAGAAGTAGAGATCATTTGCCTTGGAGTGCAATTGATTAGGCTTATTAGAAGAAGAGGAAAAGAGTATTGCTACTTTTGGAACAGAGGAGTGGTATTAACAGGAGAGACAGCAGAAGGAAACACAAGAAAAGTGAAAATCATTGGGCACAGAGAGTTCCTGACATCCATGGCATTCTGTCTAATCTCAGCCTTCTGAAGTAGAGGGTCAGCTTGCTGGAGGCAAGTGTACGCTGCCAAGGAGATGCCTTCAGTAGGAGCGGG
Source organism: Acropternis orthonyx (assembly GCA_035583155.1). Lineage (NCBI taxonomy): Eukaryota > Metazoa > Chordata > Aves > Passeriformes > Rhinocryptidae > Acropternis > Acropternis orthonyx. The sequence continues at coordinate 94,221,645 of JAWWEU010000081.1, read as the reverse complement.
GAGGTAGTGGAAAGGTGTAGTTATAAGGTTACAAAGAGTAAATATTGCTAAAAAGATTAAGTCATGGATAGCAAATTTGAAACTCATAGAAAAGCTCCCACATATCAGCAAAGCAGGTTCTAGATGATTCTTTCAATCTTTACTCTTTAAAATACAAGTTAATTTTCATGTGATGTAAAATATGTCTTCATATAATCTGCATGTGTATATAAGTTGTGTGCCTTGGCTTGTGCATGATGTGTTATCTTTGGATTTCCTTACATTCCTATTTTTAATACAGTTTTTAGTATTATCCCTCTTAAGATTCATGGGGGTTTGTGTGTTTTGTTTTAAAGCAAAGAGTAAACAAAGGTAGCAATGCATTTACTAAACTTAAGACATCCAGGTAATGGCAAACTGAGTGGTTAGTTGTGGTGCATATAAAGCTGTTTGTGTAAACGTTTATTTTCCCATGTCATAGCCAGATTGATTCCCCCCGCATGCTATGCATGTTCAGGAATTTTCTTAGACTTCACAAATGTAGAAGCTGGAGGCACAGATGCTTGGTGAAGGAACCTCACCTCTGTTCCTGCTTAAATGTGCCTCTCGGACTTGAGTAGGTGATTTCTAGTAAGCGGTTTGTTTATAAATCTCTATTTGTGAGTTACTTGCTCACATCTGATACAAATCATGACCCAGTTCGCAAAGCTGAATAGGCTATGCAAATATTTCCACAGGTTGTTTGTATCTAAGTAACTGAATCCATGTCCATGGCAGCGCTCGATCACCTATTCCATGTTCATGTGTTTAAGGATGCCCTTAATTCTGGCTGCCTTGCATTTGCCAAAGTTGTCTGACTTTTTGTTTCTGTTGACCCAATCATGAGAGATGCTGAGGAGGGTGTTCTCCCTGCCTGCAGAGAGAAGGAAGTTGAGCCATGTTTGTTTGGAGCAGGTCTTTTGCTTTTATGCTATATTATTGGCTCCCTTGTGTTTTTGCATAATACTGTTTACAAAGCACCTGGTAAAACACGACATGTAAGTGCAGTAAAATTGTATTTGCTGAACTGAGAAATACTCTGTGATTGCAGTCAGCCTTGCTTTTTATTCTATATTAAGATTCAGAGATTTCTGAATCCTCTTTGTACCTCCTTTCTGTGGAAAAGAAACTCTTGTGTGAAGATTGGAAAGTGTAATGTTTTGACCATCTTCTTAATCTGTGTAAGTGGGCAATAAAGGGCTCTAAGATACACCCACAATACAGCTCTGCTACTCAGTCTAGGCACCATTACTTAGGCTGGATGCAACACAGTCAAGGACATTGAATCATTTAAAATTGTCTTTTCACGGGAACTTATATGGAATACAGGTAAGGGACTCCCTTGTTTGCACTGTTCCTACAAGTTCAGTTGCCTTCAAAGTAGTTTACTTCCTTAAAATAAATATTTTTAGTGGTTAAGTATTTGTGATGAGATTTTGCAGATTATTTAGGCATGTGAGTGTTTTTCTGAGGTGGCATACAGGTTTTCCAAGCAAATTTGTGATGGGAAACAGTATTTTGTTTCTCTCCCTTCCAGAGTGGAATACTAAACATCATCTCTCTCTCCTGATAAACCTCTGAGTGGTAGGCTAGCTGCTACCATAGGCTGCTATGTTACATTGAGCAGATTCTTTAGTTTACTACTATCTGCATTCATGAATTTCTGTTTTAAAAATTGAAGTTTCTTAATTTTAAGAATTTTACAACATGGGCTGGTTGACACCTCTTTCTTTTAAATGTTGTCATGGAAGGATCACTTATCTTAGAGATTTTTATTTTACATGTTTGCTCATGCAGTGAGTAGCGTCGGTATAAATTTTTTTGAACCTCAGCTGCCAACAAGTAGTAACCTGTAAATCCCAGTTTATTGTGAAGATTTACTACATTGTTGCTGTTACAAAAGTTGAGACCTGACAGGGAGATGAACTGAGTATGTTAAGCAGAATTCAGCATTTATGAAATGCAGTGTTTTAGCACATCCTCTGTTCTTAGTGATGTAATCTAAACTTTTAAAAATAATAAACCTGGAACTCAAAATATAAAGTCTCGAGTAAAAACTAGATATCAACAGGTTTTGACAATACCTGAATGTAACAGTGTTACATTTTACAGATGGAGACATATGCCAGCTATGAAAGCTTTTGATTACATCTCCATGTGTGACACTGAAGCACAGCATTGTCCAGATATTGTTCTGGTGTGGATAGGTGCTGCCATTTCTGTATTTCCTGAGTTACTTCCTTCTCTCCGCATTTCGAAAATTGCTGGGGGATTTTTATTTTGTGTTGTTTCTGTTAAGGACAATAGGCATAAGAATCTGGCCTACCAGTGGTATTGGTAGTGATATAATACTGAGTTTATTTTGAACTCTGTCTCTAAGGGAGAAAGGAGCATTTGAAATTAGTACACACTAAAAACTTTACAAAACAAATATTTTACCCACCATACTCTGGTGTAATGTGTTATGTGTTATTACAAGTGAAGTAGCAAGATGCATTTTCTAAACAGAAGGGAAAAGTGCTTACAGATTTTTGTGATGTCTTCCAAGTTACAAAATAAAATCCGTTTGTCTGTTCCTAGCACAATAACTCCTCCCTGGACCTTTGCAGTTCATGTATGTCTCATGAAAGGTCTGTGGAGCAAAGCAAAGTATTTGTTCAGGCATGCTTCTGCCAGCTATGATTTAGCAAGGGCAGGTAGCGGCCGCCGCTGTGATCTGGTACCCTGGGCTTAGCTGTGGCCTGATGACCCGGGTAGCAGCCTGCTGCAGGACCGGTGTGAACTTCCGTGCTTTCCTTCATGTCGCACATCATCTCCCGTCATCCGCACCAGCTACACTTGCATGTCAGTACAGACAAGCTGTTTGACACATAACTGAAGGGAAAAAGACATTGAACTGGAATATATATCAGCTCCACCCTGCTGCTAATTCTTTTTTTCTAGTCATTAGTAAAGATTTTATTGAAGTGCTCTAGCACTTCTTAGCTTATGAGAAGAGTTCCTGTGAATGTGTTAACACTCTCTGCCACAAAAGAGGAGTGCTGCTGGCTCATGTGCTGGGCTGCAATGCCCAGCCGGTGCTTCCTGTTTCAGGCTGCCTACCTCTGGGCGTCGAAATGAAACACGGCACAGCCGGTGCTCTACAGACCTGGATGCAATTCTTCTGAGCAATCAGACATGGAGAAATGCCTTATAAGTTTGCTGTGTTCTGATTTCTGTAAATCCATGTCTGGATTCCATTATCACATAACTGCAGTTGGACATAAGATCCCCCTAGAAAACAGTTGTGACCAAACCAGTGTATTAGAAATGGTTTACTGCTGCATACTTGAATGTGCTTCAGGACTGGCAAGCCAGTCAAGAAAGAGATTTGTCTGCACATATAACTAAGAGCCAAGGACTTTTTGGTCATGAGAGGTAAGATTTTGTGTAGTCTTTCTGTGCCCCAGGTTCACTTTCCTTGGGCAAATTACTAAAGTCAGCAATTTCAAACTTAGGAGACTGGAGTTAGGTGTTGACAGCCATCTTTAAGTACCTAAATAAGTGGTCTCATTTTAAGAGGTCCTGAGCACACAATTCTTTTTGACTTCAAAAGAAGCTGCAAATGCTGTGTCCACTTTGATTAATTGAAAGGCTGACCATCAAAGTGAAATTATGTTGCCAAGCTAAAGGAAAAGAAATAAAGACTTAGCACACTGTATAAATCAATCGCAGATCAGAGTTTACTGGGTATAAAATGTACAGCATCGTATGTGCCCTTTTGTACTTTCTAAATCTCACTGGTCCCAAAACTACAACAGAAAGCCCCTCACGGTTTGTGAAATATGGCAATGCCCAGAAACATTTGCCAGTTTAGCCACTGAAAAATAGATATGGCTGCTCAAAATTTATGCTGTTTGCTAGGGCCTTAGGTGAAAAGAAAACGAAATTTTAAAATGCTTATTTTTTTTCATTTGAAGGTAATGTCTTAAATCCTCGAGAGATGAACAGCCTACTACCTTCCCCTACTTTGATAGATCTGTCTTTGAGGTGTGATTTACACCTTATTATAGTACTTCAGGTTGTGGCCTCTGTTCCTGAAAGTTTTGTGGAGATAGGTGTCTGGGAAAGAAAAAGAAAGACCTGATAAGTGCCCTGATGGAAAGAAAGGCTCCAGTTTGTGCGTGTTTGTTTTGGTCGTGTTTGCCAGTCCTCACAGCAAAGGGAACGCTTTGTACAATGGAAACTTCAGTTGGGGATTGAATAACTCATGAGGCATAATATCATGAGAAGACAGAATTCACTGACACCACTGTTTGCAGAATTATGGTTTTCTTTTGGGCTTGGTTTGCCAGCTCTCACGTACTCATCGTGTTTTCTGGGTCATCAGCACATTCATTTAAACCAGAGTGCCAGGTTTAAACATGGCATTTGTGTTGCAGCTACATGTTTGGTATAATGTAGACTGAGGTGTCAGCAATGCTGTTACTCAAAATTACCATAATTTTGGTTCAAAATGAATGTTCAGTATTGAGTAATGGAAGATAATAGTGTCAACCACAAGGTCATCACCTTTCCTGTTTTAGTGGCTTCTTGTCACCAGCACCCAAATACTGATCTGTCTGTATAGTGCTCTCATGCATCTTCTAGTGACAGAGGCTGCTGATACTGGGATCTGTGGGTGGGGAAACAGGAATCACTTCTGTCCCTTTCTGCCTGACTTTCAGTATGGGAAGGTGTGTGTGAATTTGGAAGTCTCTCTGTTTTGTCACCCTTCTCTTCATTACTTTTGTATACAGCTGAAGGCTGTGTGATAAGTTTCTGTCATGGCTCTTTTATATTGCTGGAGCACGCTCTGTTATCTGATAAGATTAGTGAGTCAAGCAGCATGAATGATTATTAATTGTTTGTTTATATAAATATGACAGTAAACCAGGTTACTTACACAGGCCAAGTGACCCAATTATTCATATTTTGAGTGTGTAGAGATGTACTATTACTGCACTTTAGGGAAAGAAAACCTGTGTTGCGCTGGTCAGTAAGTTTTATTTCTTCTGGCAGTGCTAATATCCTGTTGATGGGGAACTACTGGGGAGTTCATCAATACTACAATTCATATTTTTGTCTCTAGAAAAGAAAGCTGTTGTAACCCTCTTAATAAGTGACTATTTTCTGCAGTGAATGTTGATCTATCCAGGTCTTTGTGTCAGAAGGTTTAATTATTTGGACATAAGTAAAGTGGATACCATTAGGTCTCAACCTGAATATTCTGTAGCTCCTACTTGATATTGTCAGCTCCTTGCATTAAAGGTGGATTTGGGGGTTTCCGTTAGGATTTCCATAGGCTTTATCTCAACCCTCATGCAAAAAATTGTCTTAAAATAATATAGACAACTTCATTAGCCCTTCTGAATATATTCAAAACACTTGGCTTAACTAGGAAGCTAGCCAAACTAAGAGAAATAACATTCTCAGAACTCTGTAAGGGTTTTTTGGCTGACTTCGTACTTTAGCTATTTTTTTAAAAGTCCACAACACAACCAAAACCGTCCAAAACAATGGCAAAGTCCCAGTTAAGCAGAAGAACCAGTGTGATTAATCTAAACATCAGTATTTTGGTAGTTTCTTACTCTGCCATGCGTGTTTATTTGTAGCTGAACAGCAGACTATTGTAGCAGTGCAGAGGTCTGTAAAAACAGGGCTTCCTCCTGCTGCTTCCTGTTGAACAGGAGCAAACACAAACTGTACTCTGCTGTTAAGTTGTGCATAGCCCATCTTTATGTGTATCTCCCCTGACAGACCTTTATTGTGCACCTCGGGGTCAGCCACTGGATGGTGCATTATTTTAGATCACCAAACTGATCCCTGTAGTCAGATTTCAAAGAACAGGCTATTGCCCAGTTCATGTAGTGCAACTCCAGCCCTAAGGAAGGCCAGCTTCTAGACTGGGACCTCCAAGCAAGGTTTCATTACTCCTCGTTTCCTCCAGAAACCTGGCTGAGCGACAAGTAAGCTGTTAAAAATTATTTTGTCAACATTTTCTTTAAAGAGTGTGGACTTGCCCAAAACGAAACATTCTAGGGAAGTGCAAACTTCTGACTTGTTTCCTGCCTTCTTACCTGGCAGGTTTTCTGGGAGTTCATGGCAACTTGCTTGAGGAAGTTTATCTGAGTTTGTAGCCTCTAGGACCTCTACTGCGCTGTGCCACTGAAACAGGAGCCTGGCAGTAATGATGCTGCTAGGAGATCTTGACCTCCTGGCAGGAAGTCAAGTAACTTCAAAAGTTAACAAGGTTTAAGGAAGTAGGGAAACTGGAATTTATGTAGTGGATCCCAGAAATTCTTCTTCTTTAAGGTTTACTTTCGCTGCAGTTCATCCAGCTAGTATGTGTTCATTTGTAAAATAAGCTGCAAGGTTTAGAGACTTAAAATGTGGGGGTTACTCAACCTGCCCTCAATCATAGAGTCATAGAATCTTCCAGAACTGGAATAGCCAGCTGCTCCCCTTTAATAAGGTGTATGTATGTGTATTTTTATGTATTTTGCTCAGTGGAATGGTACTTCTCTGTCTGGGGATGCTTTCTGGACACTACAGATGTTACTGCTTGGAGTTGAATTTAGAAGTCTTAGTGGTAACAATAGATGTTCTGGTATAAAACCCTGTATATAAACCAATACTGTGTTTTTTCAGGACATTGAAGAGATTTGCAAAGAAAATGCTACTTGGTGTTGTACTCATATTTATGTATTTATGTCTGCAAAAAGCATATGCACTTAGGTTAGTTTTGGGTTTTGTTATTAGATGCCTCAGGTATGTTGATGCCAACCTTCCTGCAACCTGAAGGCAAGTTTTAGTTGGCCTGAGGTATTCTGGGAGCACTCCCAACATTCAGTTGAATTGACAGATATGTTCTTAAAACAAGTTTGGCTTTTTTTTTTTTGTTTTGTTTTGTTTTGTTTTGGTTTTGATTTTGTATGTTGTTTTTTTTCCCTTCAATAAATATTAAGAAAATCAACTCAAAAACATTTAACAAATTCATGTCCATTAAGTGAATTTTCCAGTCAGCAGCAGGTGGTCTACGATAAGCAAGACTTTTTCTTCATTTTTTTTTAATGCCCATAGATAAACATTCAGGTTAGTTTCAAGCATAGTTACAATTCCTACCAAATATTACCTTATTGCAATTTTAAATAATTTTTGTCCTTAAATGTTCTCTTTATGTGCAAGAATAAATGTTACCCTTCCTCAGGGCTTAGCCTGTTTCTCTGTATTTGGAATTGCATGGAATTTGTCATGTTTGGTAGGGAGTTAGACTTACGAAGTCCAGTGTTATTGCTCTAACAAAATTGTAGGATTTGTGGAGGGAAACACCTCTCTCCCCCCAACAAAAATCCCAACCCCAAAACAAAACCAAACCATCAAAACAAAAACCCCATAGCAAAATCTATTAAAAAAAGTGTATAGGTCTTCTTCTCTGTATAATTGCCCCACTAGTTTTCAGATATTTTCAGAGGTCTTTAATTATTTAAAATTTATATGACATTTTACAATTGCTGTTATTTTATACTCTGAAAAACTGGTTACTTTCATGTCTGAAATCACAGAGAAATCATATGAACTAAGTATTACATTCTTGCCGTTGCTTTTATGCATTGCATGTTTAGCATCTAACTAAAATGCGAGCAGAAAGCTCATCATGAAAGAGACTACTTAATTAAAAATTAAACGATGAATTAAAACTTAAATTATGCAAAGCTAATAAGCTACGTTACCAAAACCAACAATTAATTTACTACAATATATGGAAAGAAAATGCTAGCGTTTTTACTTTTGTTTCATGTTTGCCTTGCAGTCTGCATAGTCTGCTGTTTTGGAGTTCCTCACCTTGAAATATTTGCCACATCTGAATTAAGATATAAATCAGTGATTTTTAGGTTTTTGAGTTTTGCAAAACTCATCAGAGATTAAAACTTCAATAATGTAAAGGAATCTGTTATAAAGTGGGGTGAATCCAATTATTTTTCAATTAATGCAATATAATTTCTGTGTATAAGATTCAAATCAGTGCGTCGCATCACCTTGTGCAAATCAATAGAGTAAAAATGGACTTGTTGACAAAAATTACAATTTAAGCTATTGCTGCAATTCCCTGGTATAAAAGGTTTATTTTTTACTTGAATTGCTTTCAACTAATTGCAAATGCTGAGATGCTGCATACAGTATTTATGTGTGCATACGTCTAAAGAGACCAGACTAAGCTCGCCCTTAAATTCTGTGTTTACTTTAGCAGTTTAAAGGAGGTTTTCCATAAGTCCCTCTGTCAGAGGCACAGGAAGACATTTCCTCAGCAAATGTAGGGATGTGTGCCTGTACATCTAAGATACTGCAATGGCTGAATACTAGACATGCTACCAAGTACTATATGCTTTACTGTAACAGAAGCAAAGGGAGACATTTCTAGTAGTACCTTGCTGGTGTTTTTTGTGATTGTATTCTTCAGGCTGAGTAAAGCTTAGATGGCTGAAGGAAAGGAATTAGGGAATTAAGGAAAACTCCATCTGATTAAGTTAATTATGAAGCTTGAATCTAATACTTTATTATTGCCGTACACTGGAAAGTGGAACTACATATTACATTTGCATTTTCTTATGTTTTAGTATTACATAAAATAACAGTAGCTTTTAATGTTTCGTATCAAATATCTTCAGCACTTTTCTCTCAGGTCTTGCTAATTTAGCCTTTGTCGCTATATAAGTAGTTGTTTCTCTGGCACTATAATTTAAAAGTTTACATTAAAAATAAAATCAATACTGGGATAAAAGCATGAAGAGTACAGCTAAAATAATTTATAGTAGCTCTATTGGTGATGGAAATCTAAGGAATGAATATTGTATATAATAAAGGCAATTACCTGAGCTGCTTATAAGGAAAAATACTGCTCTTGGTGTTGGGGGATGGAAGGAGGAGATCATGGAAGCAGTTACAATTCTAATTTTCTGGGTTGAGCTGTGTTAGCCCTGGCATAAATTGCAGCAGCCTAGAGGTACATGTGCCATCTGAGGATTGCATTCTGCTCTGACATCTTTGTGAATGTGTCAGAGAGGTGTGGGAGAGAGAGCGAGCAAAAGCACTGGTGTCCGCTGGGGGTTGGCACTCACTGGGAGGTCTCAAATTTCCTCAATCATCCTCTCTCATGTCAAATACAGGCTTTGGTTGGTTTGCACAACTTAAAGTCCAGTGGAGCGAGCTGTGGTAAGAAAACTGGCTTGGTATTTAACCTTAGTGATTTTTCTTACTTCTGCATTTATCAGGTAAAAGTTCTCTCTTCAACAAAATGAAGTGTTTAATCTACTATCACAAAAAATTGAAACGAGAATAAAGATTGACTTGGATATTATCTTTCTAACTACTCTTGATGGACATCTTAAGATTCAGCTTAATTTAATTGAAATCTTAAATTCTGTCTTTTTGGGAAGCTCTTTTCTTTTATGTCTATGGTTAAGTGAGCAAGGCAATGACGTGCTCCCTTAACAACTGTTCGGGAATCATCGGGCTGATTGACTAATGTTTCTGCCCTTTTTATGCACTTCTGGTGTTCCATCATGGCTTTCTCCTTCCTGTGCATATAAGTGGATTTTTCTGAATGATAATAAGCCAGATGGTTAGGTGGTAGGCCAGGTATTTTGAAGGTAAGCATATTCTTTGTCATAGAGCCATGTTAGCCAGGAGTTCTGCACCACATTTCAAATCCTTCAGCAGTCTCCCCAGGAGGTGGCAGCTGAAGAAGCCTAATGGATATCATCACCTTCAACTGTCAGCCCCTTTTTGCCTGTCTGTCATGACTGTTTACTTCTGATCATACCAGTTGACATTTATGTGTCACAATAGAAAACTGAAGCAGTGCAGGAGTAAAGGCGACACTGGGTTTACGGTTACTTCTTGTATCACAACAGGCATCTGGCAACTCATTTACACCACGTGGAGTGTCAAGTATATAGTATATTAAATAAAATTAATGCCTACAGGCCCTGTAAATAAGAAGATGGCCATAACAGACAATAAAATTACATGAATGGTTGAAACAGGAGTAGTAGAGGTGACAGATTTTAAAAAAAAAAAAAGAAAGAAAGAAAGAAAGAAAAAAGACAAGGGGGAGAGATGGGTCCGTAGGCCAAGGTACATGAGCATGTCAAGCCTTTGACTGTCATTCCTTGTCATTTTTGTATTTAGCCACTGAAGAAAGACATGTGGCATGGGAGAGTTCTGCCAGGCATCCAGTGTGTTACTGGAATCTGTATGTTTGGGAGCCAAGATAGTGTTAAGATCCTCTAAGATAACCACCCACGTTCTCTTTAGCCATGTGAGCATGAGTGCGGAAGAATTAGATTCAGCCGTGCTGATCCAGGGAAATGATGTTAACTTGAGTACAGTCCTGAGAGTGATGAATAGAAAAGTTCTCTTCTTCATAAATAGTGAACATGACTTTATGTAAAGTAATCTCGGAGTCCTTTACTCACATTCTCTGGAACAACCACTCTTCTTTTGTACTAGATGGGGCTGTTTGCCATATGCTTTGCTCTATTTGCAAATACTTTTCTGTGTCTGCTGTCTTGTGTCAGTAAGTGGTCTGGCTAAACCACGGGCTTAATTTTGGCAGTATGTGTATGGTGAAACAATTTATATAATTTATAGAATGTGAAATGTTTCACCTTAAATATTCTCAAATTTATGAAAAGTATTATACAGAGAGAAAACTTTAAAAAATAATGATTTCAAATAAATTAATTTCCTATTGCAGAATTTTAGAACATAAAATTAACATTAGGATCTTTTTACTAAATGGGAATTTTAGTTCATATTTGGATTTATGTACTTAAATATTTTGGGTAAACGGACTCCAGTTGTTCTCTGGAACACTAAAATACTATCATGCATTCCAGGAAACATAGCAAATAGTGTCTTGGGAAATGATGGGTAGAATTGTGTACATCACAAAATTTTGTACTCACTGGACATCATAAACCACTGAATTTTCCATTGATTTAAACAGGCAGATCCTGTAGATTGCAGGTAAGATGTCTTTGGGCACCTTTATTGCAGTGTTGTGCCTGCTCGTAGTACATGTTGGTTCAGGTGAGTTCAAGAGGCAAGAATTTACACAGCATATCGGTCTTTTATACCATTAGACTGAAGGAAACATGTTTAAAGCAAAAGAGAACAAAAAATGTGTATTTTTGTTACATTAACAATCTGCTCTACAGTTTCCCATAGGAAACAGGAAAAAAATTAAATTCTATTCATTGTCATAATTAAATTGTTACCAAAAAATAATTGTGGACCAGTGTATTGTCTCATTAAAAAAAAAAAAAGAAGAGGTACCTGCTTTGATTTCATCTTTTGGCAGTTTATTTTATGCATTTATTGTTCGTTAATTAGAGTTCCTACATATTTGCCCTTCTTGCCTGATTGCCTTTGCCTTTTATAGCTTACAGTGAGCTTTCTTTGCCTTTGCATTTGAGATGAGCTGAGATAGCCACCTACAGTGATTGCGTCAGTTACCTTCATAATTTTTATTAATCCTCACTGAGGATTTTCCCCCTAAAGAAAACAGAAGTCTTCTGTATTACATTTACTTTTTATATGCTCTTCAGATCATCTCTCATTCCAGATAGTTTCTTTTATCTGTTGTCTACTTCCTTACAGTGGCTGGGATGCTGTTTCAACTGTGTGGCCTTGCTAGAGCCGTGCATACTGCTAGAATAATACTCTCTGACTTACATGTGACAAAAAGGTCAGGTTTTCAGAGGCTGCAGGGGAATCATGTTGACCCAGCTACTGTCGTGGGCTGCCCAGCTTGCTGACAGCAGAGCAGTTGAAGTGATGTGCAGATGGCACAGGGGCATTGCTGCCTTTTTTGGCGTGGCTATCAAATTTGGAGGATATGATGATGATGCAACCACTGTTTTGTTTTTCTTACTGTGCTGTCAGAGACCTGATGACCATCCACCAGTATGTAGTGAAATGAAACAAGTGGATCTTATAGTTAAAACTTGTTAAAAACTCCTGACATATAACTTTTAAACATTTTCTGTATATCTGGAAGAGGTAAAGCAGCTGCAGTTCAGAATGTAGAATGAAACTACTGAGATGTTTCTGTTTTCCAGTTACAGGACACATAGTGAAAGAAAACTGTAACTGCCCATAAACTTTTGTTTATCTAGAAGGAGAACTACATGAGGGTTAAAAAGCACAAAATGTTTCTTTTATTATTAGATTACTTAATGTATTGCTCTATTTACTTTATCAACAGATCAAAGGGGGTACTTAATGAGCTTTGAGCAGTGTGTAAGCATTTGCATTCAACATTTTGTTGCATTGTACATGGACAATATTCTTTCATTCTGGGATAATGAGGAAAGGAGAAAAACTGTTGCATCAAGCAAAAAAAAAAAAAAAAGACACATCTGAAAGGGAGAATATAAGATCATTCTGTATTTTTTTCATTTATCTGTATAGAGTTGCCAAGTTGTTGGTATAGGTGGTCTGTCTTGTATGTGGCCTTTCTCTTTGCTTGAAGGAATGTGCTGTAGTGACCACTTTCCCCTTGGACACTCTGGGCAGTGCAGACCCTGCTTTGCGGTGACATTATCCAGACCCTGGAGGCAGCCAGTGTTTCTTGCTGTATGGAGCAGTGTGATACTCCGCTGTTGATCACCTCAGGACCTTATTTCACTGTTCTCTGCCCTACCCCATTCCTGGAGGCAGGTGTTACAGGCAGTGTCGGTGCCTCCATCTGAACATGGCTCATGGGATTGCTGCCTCTACTGTGCCAGCCAGCCTAGGGGCAGCCAGTCTGGTGCTGGGAGCATCCCTGCACCATTCCCTTTGCTGCTCCCTGGTACGAACCAGGGCTCACCTGGCAGGAGCCTGAGAGGAGAGACTGCTGCCTCCTGCGTGTCTGCAAGGCATGGCTTCAGCTATTGGGGCCTTATGTGTTTGGGTTTGTGGTGCCAACAATATCCTGCCATTTTTCACTGGAAGCCTTCTGAAAGAGGTATGCATTTAGGTGAGAACCACAAAAAAGTCACTTATTTGGAAGAGGGGTATTCATAGTCATCTCTCCACCCTCTGTAGCCATGTGCCGAAAGCCTGACAGGACTGCAGGAGGCAGGGCAGTGGTTGGTGCTGGCTGGTGCATGCTTCGTGTGATGGCTGGACATCCCCAGCAGCTCCAGAACCTTCCTTACCCATGGGGTGAGGGTGTGATCTCTGCAGGAGCAGTGCTTGGTTGATATTTGATGATTTTTTGGCATGTCACCTCAGGGTCTGGAAAGGAGAACTGTGTTTTGTATGACCCAGGGTCACTGTCTCGTCCCTTGTGGGGACTGGCCACCCTTCCTGACCTCAGGCTTGGGCAAAGCCATGAGCATCCAGCTGTCATGCAAATGTAAATGTTCCAATTAATTTGGAAGTCAATTCAGAATAAGAGCATTTAATTTCAATAGGTAAGTTACAGATATCTCAGGAGTGGATTCATAAGCCATAAGACTGGTGAGGTGATTTCCCCTCTCCTTGTAAGGACTCTCCTTAAGGTCAAATAGACAGCGATTTCTTGCTAACCTGGGAGAGACCGTCCTACCTGACTGCCTGTATCCAGGCTGAGAGATACAACCTGCGCTTTCCCCCTTGGTGGTAGGTCTGTGGCAAGGGCAGACTAACTGGAGAGGCAGCATCAACAGTGAAATAATATGTAATATCATGAAGAAATTTCTCTCCCCCAGCCCCCAATATTTTTCTGTTCATGGAAGCTGAGATAAATACACTAAGTGTGCTTGCTTGCTTGATTTTTAGTAGACATATAGTATTCACTGTGTTATTTTCCTGGTTTTGTGTTACTGAAGGAAGACAATTTCATTTTAAATTTTCTTTTCTTTGTAAAACTTCATTAGAAATATGATTCTTAACTTAATTCTTGAGTGGATTTTTCTCATCATACTATATTTGTTCCAGTTTAACCACCACAATTCAGTTTTTCTTTGTATCCCTCTGTTCTGGTTGTCCATATAATTTCACAAGAATAATTATTTCTAGTGATATTTTATTGAAAAGTTGTTTGAAAAATGATCTAATGCCAAACTTCTCATACCTAGTTGCTTAATTAATTTGCATAATATAACAAATCAATTTATAAACTTGTTTAATTAAATGTAGGTAAAGATAAGTGGGGAGTAGAAATACACATATGTATAAAAAGTTTGAGGATGCTTTCAGTGAATGTGTCTTTCCATCCTCTAAGTCCATTGAATAAAAATGTAAATCAGTGTAACTAAATCCTATTGCTAAATTCAGTTTTACTTCTTTTTTTTTCTCCTTGTAGCAAGCACTGAAAGCATGAATGTACAAGATTTAAGTAGATTTTTGTTCTAAAAAGAAATATTCTCTTTTTTGAGGAATATTTTTATTAGGCTAGCTGTCGTATCCCTGGCAATCTGCATGCACATTTTAAAGCCGTGTTGAAATAGAGTATTTTGTAATTTAGTAATAAATAGCACTGTAGGGTGTTACATACTGACTTCATTCAGTTTTAGGAAATGGGAGCTAACCACTTTAGGTATTTCAAAGCACACTGTATTCTTTGGAGCTGCATAGTATAAACCATCATCAGTAGTTTTTTCTGAATTCCTGAATCTGTCCTTTTGAAGGCGTTTGCTATTTATTTCAAAATAAAAGAGTTACTGCAGAGGCACCTGGGCTTGTGAGGAAGAAAAGGGATGCTGACACCTGGCAGATAGTTTCCTGGCAACATAACGGGGTCTAAAATATTGAGGTGGACAGTGCTTCTTTGAGGTAATGTGTACTCCATGCTGTGCCACATGCTTTAAAGCTATGCCTGACTTTTGCCTGCAACAGCTATTGCGCTGTGAGCTATCGGAGACGTGTGTCGCTTCAGGTGTGCTCCCAAAGCCTGTAAAGAATCAAAGCATCTTGGCCGGTCGGCAGTCTGCCCGATGACCTTTTTCGCATGTAGCTCGATGATGGGTTGTGAAGGGGAGAGCTGGTTACAGTCAGGACTGGGGGGACCTGCCGTGGCGTGACGGCAGGTTCAAATCAAACCCAATAGTTGCTTCTTGTACTTTCTTCCCATGTCCTGCCAGCTTGCTGTATGGCTGCCACAATGGTAACCCTGTGAGTGGCTTGATTGGTGAGGATTTACATGTGTGCTAATTAGAGTGGAATAAATGATTGGCTGTTTGCTGCATCGCCATAAAGGGTGCCCAGATGTACACACTACGTGAACATAATGTGCACGGGCATGGCGCATCAAAGTTTGTCAGCTGCATTACCTCAGCAGGCTTAGGGCCTGTCGGAGAGCATTTGCTGATAATTGTCCCCTATGATTTAGTGTCTGACTTGGTGAAAGTGAAGGACCTCAAAGTACTGTCTTGGCAAGGGAATTTCTGATCATTTAACAAAAGTAATAAATGAGCTAAAATCTGTCAAGTGAGAGTGAAAAAATAAACGTAGGGCTCTAAGCAAGCAGTCTTAACTGAAGAATTCTGCGTGCTCGGAAATAGTTCAGAACATAACACTAACTAAGCATCAAATTAGCTGCTGCAATTAACAATAGACACTGAACAGAGTGTTTAATTACGCTTAATTTGTTGTGATACAGCACAAGTCTTCAGTTATGAAAATCCCCCAGATGCCCAAGTATCCCCTGTATAGCTAAAATGCACTAAACTTTGCACACTTTGTTAATTTAACAAAGCAAATACAGAACATTTCATTTAAAAAATCTGATGAAGGAAAAATAAATTTATATTTAGCCATGATCTTTCTTTTCAAGCTCTCTTAAATAAAAAATAAATCTGGGCTATATCTTCTTTCATTATTAAGACAAAATCCCACATGTATAGTATTTATGCACAAAAATCGGTAATATCTGGTTACTTTGACAAGTAATTTTGTACTTACATGTTCACAATATTGATAATGTATTAATGTACAATGATTAAATGGTTAAGCTGCCATATTAAAGTTACGAGCAGGAACATTTATCCAGCATAGCTAAGCAGGAACAAAGACTGTCCATTTACAGATGGCATTATTCAATCTCTGAACTGCTCGAAGATGTTGGTGTTACAGCATTGATTCTGAGCTCTGATACTGTGCCTCACTCGAATGACCCAATAGAGTTAAGTGATAAGGTTAAGTTAATTACTGTATCTGTGCTATACAGCTTCCACATGATTACTGCTGAGAAAGATAGTGATTCTTCTTTCTTTAATTAAGCAAAAGAGACTGAAAAGATATAATTGGTTTTTATAATAATCCTGTCTTATATCACTATCAACAAGCATCATGTGTTTCTTCTCCAACTTTGTCGCATGAATTCCTAGCAGCAAAATTTAAACAGTAGAATGTAGAAGTAAATTATTTAAATCCCTGTCCTAAAACACAGTGTCAGCTAAAGAATTAAATAGTTAATAGCTGTACTAATACTTCTGTAGCACCAAAGTGCCTGTGACAGTAAGTTGTGTACCACCTATGAAAAATCCATATTTGACAGTTAAAGAGCATCTGCTATTTTTTTTGTACTTATTATGTTATTATATTTTAACAAGTGCTTTCATTTTGTTTCTAATAATATATTGAACTGCAGTATCATGGCTTTAATGTTGTTTTATGAACAAGAGCTTTAACAGTATTTTATTTTAAATTTGCTCGTTAATTTTCAAAAATTGTTGCCTTTAGTTTGAAGGGGAAAGGGAGTTGGAAGGGGTTCAGAAAGAAAGCCCATGCAGTCTCTTGTAGAGTAATACTCTCTTTTTTTTCCTTCTAGTCACGCATATAATAAAAGGTATGTATATTGTGAGATATGCAAAAGAAGTTTTACACTGAAAATAATGAATACAGATGAAAGCTGACAGTGAAAGAGGGGGAGGGATAGTAGGTAGGTTTTAGTCCTTGTGTTAAGCCCTGACTCTGAACTGTTCTGCTTGGGTAATCCTATGTCTCTCTATTGAGCTCTGCTTACTCTCACAAGTTTACAAAGGTTTGCCCACGCAGACGAGATTCTTTTACCATGTCTTTGCTTATCTAAGTCACCTCACAACAACTGCTTCAAGTTCTTGCCATTTTCCTAAATGCAGCCTTCTAGCAGAAACGTGCTGCCTTTCATTGTTTCTGTGTTACACAGGTGCTAAGCTACTGATAGTGAGCTGCAGACTTCTACTTTCTCATGTTTTGTTTGTTAGATATAATTGTCATGCATCAAATTGATTGTAATAGGAGTTCTGATAAAGATTGTTAGATTAAAAATAGCTGAGTGCCTGTTGTCTAATTTTTTTGTCTTCTTGTGGGAAAGATTATTATTTCTGTCCTGTAATTAGGTATGACTTTTTAAAACTGTTGAACAAAAAAATTTTGGAAAAAGAGGTTCCATGCTGCATATATAAATTTTCAGCAAAGTAATTGGTAGTACAGGACAAGATGTATATTCTTTACTAAGTACTGTGAATATATTTTAACATTATTCTTTCATTCACAATAGTAAAGTTTTATCTCCTTAGCAATGATTTGTTTGCAAATAGGATGCATTGAGATAAAAATTGTGGCGCTGGAGATTTTAAAAGCTGTTTGGTTCCCTGTCTGCTTACAGACAACCTCCACCTATTTTGTAGCTACATGGAATTAACTGGATAGTGTTTCGTTTCTATAGAAGACTTTTATGCAATGGTATGCAGTTCAAACTATACATCTTTTTCTGTGTAATTCTAATTTCTTCTTCCTGACAAAAACATCTCCTTGAAGAAATAAATTCTTAGTAACCTAAGTGAAAGGAAAAACAACTATTTTCAATGTTTGTGGTATTCTTATTTGATAGCAAGTGTTTTTTTAGATGCTCATTGTGTGTTTATGAAAACACTGTGAAGCTGCTGTTGCAGAACCTGTGTATGAATAGAAAAAATCTCATGTGTAGGGATCCATGGCTGCCATGCAAGGAGATCAAGAGAAGAATGAGGGAGAGGTATTCCAAATTATCAAACTCTGACATTTATAAATAATTTCAGAATAGCTAAGGTTCATGTTCAGAAGGAAAGTACTAGGACTTGGGCAAGAATAGAGTATGAAGTAACATATAGACTGTTTTGAGAATTCTGTTTGATTTTGTTTCTGGTTAATTTAAAAAATCTCAGTCACAGGATTTATTGGACTGTTTCTTCCATTACCTGTCTACTGGTCCCCTCTCTCTTATTCTCAGAAGAGTTACTAAAGTAACTAATCATTAATTTAGGAGATATAATAAGGGGCATGCTAACAAAGGATACGTTTGACTCAGTAGTAAGGACTGCATGGGTTGGCAGAGAAGTTTCTGAAAAATTGGGGTGTGTTTTGGCTTGCGAGTCCCTGTCTTTATTTGTTCAGTGGGTGAACTGAGGTTTTCCAGTTCTTTGCCTGTCAACCTGATGTCTTTTGTCATCTCTGTAGTCAATTTTTTAAAAGGTTCTTGACGTTTATTGCAAACAGATGCAATGACAATTGAAACATTTTCTTCTCATTCTTTTGTCTTAGTAAATATATTCATCTGGAAAGCAGAATCTCTTCTTCTCACTTCAGTGTAATAGTTTGCATTGGTGATGGGAAAGTAAAGCAATTGTGCAGAAAATGAAAAGGCATTTTATGAGAAAGAATGCTCTGAAAATTTCTGAGTTCTCCATGTACAGTAAATATTTTGAAATGCAAAGAATGTCCCAACTTTCGAGTTCTTAGTAAGTCTTTCTTCAGAAAAAGTGCAGATACAGAAAGCAGACATTACATGTTTCGTAGTATCTGCTCTCTTGCTGTTTGATTGCACAGACAGTTTGACAATGATGGACATTACACATGCTTAATTATTTCAAAAAACATTTCTAACATTTAGTGTCTCACAGGAAGAGAAATTAACAGGGGACAATTTTGGTCTTCATGGCAATTGAGTAACTGTGTCCCTTCTGTACTTGACATGTAGTGTAATACAACAGAGCTAACAGCTGTGAGCAAGCATAGCCCATATAACATTTCTTTCCTGCTAGACATATGATGGGTTAGCATTGTGTAATAATAACAATATTCTCTAGTTATATGCTGCTTAATGTATGAAGGTGTTTACATATTTCAGCTGGGGTGGTGCTTATTTCATTAAGTCACATTGAGGAAAAGCAGCTTGTAAAGTTGCTTTCATATGTCAAAGTAATGATAAAATGAGTTTGAGGCCTTTATGATCAAGAACATTTTCTGCCTCTTTTTAATGATATAGAATAGTAATGACCTGCAGTTTCATTTATTCTTGGAAAAAGTATAATTGCAAAAATTAACTTGTCATACACCACAGCTCAGCAAAGTTACTTCCCTATAAGTCTGTGGTCACAGTATGTTTTTTTGCAATTCAGCATCTGGCTCTGTGGGGTACTGATGGCTTCTATGAAGTAAAGTACCAGGGTGAGCAATTAAATGTAAAATGACAGCATAAAATATGATCATTACGGTTATACAAAAGACACATTTATGAATTTTGCAGATAACTGTCATTTTTTCTACTCATATTTGCTCTTTCTTTGTTAGCTTAATATTTCTAGTGCAATTCATTTTTTTTTCTTCTAAAAAGCGAACAATGCCTTTTTAATTATCCTGACACGTGTTTGTGTCTTTCTTATTTGTCATATTTGAAGGCTAATGATAACTCTTTCACTTTGTTCTGACACTATACTTTCAACTTTATTTCAAAATCAAGGACTATTTTTAAATTAACACGAAGGTTGCATGATTAGGCTAGAATTTCTTATGGAAATCAGTTTGTGTGGTGTTGATCAGATAATATGCTGCACCTGAAAGAAAGATTATCTGTGTTCAATTCTCAGGGGCTAGCAGGCAATGTTTTGAAGTGTTCTTTTTGAATTTAGCTTGTGTTTTGTCACTAAAGAGAGAAGATTGGTCATGATAGAAGTTATTTTAGCTGTATTAGGTATCAGAAATACTGTACAGATTTTTCTCTGTGTGTTTTCTTTGCAAATATCTAGTTTTATACTAGAATAAGAGTCCTTTCTGTAGTCTATATTTTTGCTGTCTTGGGTGGGAGGTGTGTCATGTTCATATATCTATATATATCTATATATCTCTCTCTCTATATATATATATAGTGTGTCTCATTGCATAGAATGCTGATCATGATTATACTTTTTACCAACATTGTTTGGATATATTGAAGGAAAGGAAAAAAATAAAAAAGAAAATGACCGCAAAACCCTAACATTCCAGAGAATCCTAGTAATGCAAATAAACCCATTATAATTCTGTTCTTATGGTCTCACATTTTCTTTAAAACACTTACTGGTTTCTACTGCTGCCACAAAGGAGACTACAGTAATACACAGCTTTATCTGCAATTTCCAAAACCTTGGCAGCCAGCAAGGGCCAGGGGGAAGGAGGGCTCTTTCATCCTCTTTCCCAGAGAAGTAGTAACCTACTTCTAAAACCTCATTACAGGTGGCAGTCATCAACATCAAGATTTCTGAGCAAAAGGTGTCTGCTTACCATGTATTTGAAAACCAAGCAAAACCTACTACTAATGACCAAATACTCACATTTGCTCTCTCTAGAAAGCTAGGTGCTCTTTCCTTCCTTTTCTCCCATAGTAGCTTTTCTTAAATGCATATAGCGCCCTGGGGAGCATGTGCCTGGTAAAATTACCAAATGC
Organism: Acropternis orthonyx; assembly: GCA_035583155.1. Classification (NCBI taxonomy): domain Eukaryota; kingdom Metazoa; phylum Chordata; class Aves; order Passeriformes; family Rhinocryptidae; genus Acropternis; species Acropternis orthonyx. The sequence continues at coordinate 94,200,911 of JAWWEU010000081.1, read as the reverse complement.
TATTTAAATGTCTGAATAAGGGAAGCAATGTTTGTCTTGGAAGCCCCTCTGTCTCCACAGCTGCCTTTGACAGGGAGAATTGATGGAGACCCCCAGTGTTTGGGAGCAGGGAGGGGCAACGGGGTTTGGGGTAGGGGTGGCTGGGCTGCAGTATGGCCTTCACCTGGAGAAGGTCCCTTCACCACCACAGGTCAGGAGGAGGCAAAATCCCATTACGTTCAATGGGAAATGTGAGATGCTTTAAGCAGCCCTACCCTCAATTAAATTGATGGCACAGTAACCTGGCATTGATTCCCTGGTGATAAGGGAGATGACCCCACTTAAGACTGCGGAGAAAAAAATGATAGGAACAGAGTGTGGTTCTCAGTCAGCATTATGCGTATAAATGGATGGTACACAGAATTTAAAGGGCTAGGTAACTCAAACTGCAAATAGTTGCTTTACTAAGACCTTCCATGTTCCAAAAAGTCTTCAAAGTTGACTGGCTTTTAAGTAGCAATTTGAGATGGAGATGGAGATTTAAGAATCTTGAAGCCTTGCTATTTAGAGCACCTATTGTGTAATCTCCACAGTCCTGTAGCGTAGAGAAAGGTTTGTGATAAAAAGAATTGGAAATTAAAAGGGATAATATCTGTGGCAGACAGTCTCAAGGGGATTCAGTATCTCTTAAGCAAGTATGATTCCAATATAAGCTCCTCAACTGAGAATGTTATTAGGTACAAGTAAGAGCTAATTTTTTACAGTTTATGTCTCTGAGAATATGAAATGGAAAACAGGTGAAGAGTCAGAATTAATTACAGGAGAGGAAAAGAGCTAGATATCCTAGTATAGTTTAAAATCTCAAATGCCCTGAATACCAAAGAGTGTTGTGGTACAGACAGTGCCGTCAGGAGGAAGAGATGGGATTGCTGTAGCTGGGTAACCCTCATAGATTTGAAAAACGGCTGTAATGGGCAAACCTGTTTTCCTTACAGTGTGGCTTTAGGTACTCAGCTTGAGGTAGATTAAAAGTCCTTAGGAAAACTTGTTGCCTCCAAAAAACCAAAAAAGGTACCAGAAAAAGTCTTTTATTTAAATTGCAGAAGTTTAGCACTATATGCCTTGTTTATTCCTATCTTTTAGGTTGTGTTCATATCATGGAGTATAGTGCTGTGTGGAGGACCCTCTACTAGCTCTGTTGCTTGATGTTCCACCATGCCTAATATCCCTTGATCCTCTATGTAGCTTGTTTCTCTAGTGTAATACCTCTATAAGGTACTTACATTGCTTCCAGCAACAACCTTTGCTCTGAATTTGCAAATTGACTGAAGGTGAACATTGCATTATGCTATGCAGGCCTACCCGGAACTTCATAAATGTGTTCAGATGACCACAACATTTACTGCCATCCAAATATATGTACTGTTTCTAATTATTACTACGAGGATATATTGTGAAGGTGGATTTGTTAGCTAAGCATCATACAACCATGTAATTGAATGTTTGGGTAGGTCTGATAAACCCATGGAGGAAGTAGCTGCTGGAAGAAAATTGTTCCCCAGCTTCCAAATTACTGGTTAGCTGTTGTGTAAAGTGCTGCTTAGATTGGTTACTTTTTGCAAAGGAAATGTTTGTCCATAGTCATACAGAGAGCAACAGCTGATAAAAGCCCCAGAGACAGTCATAAAGAGGGACAGAATAGTTTTCCTGTGGTGGAAGGACCCAATGCTAATCTGAACTTGAACAATATTGATCCATAATACTATAGTATACTTTATCAACTGCTTTCTTCTTCTTCATTGTCATAGCTATTATTAAGGAAAGATAAATTGCTAACTTTTAGGGTGCCTCAGAAGTAATAACGAAGTGCAACTGATACAGGGATGTCTACAGAAGAACCTTTAGCCTAGTAGATTTGAAAGGCATGAACTTGTCTGTTCATCTCTGTGAAGTGTTAATTCAGGTGCTCGATGATGATGGTTTAAATGTCAATATTGTTAACTGCTCTGTTATTCATGGGCATGAAAGGAGAGGGAAGACAGACTCTTCTGCACAATTAACTGAACTGACATCTCTCTTTGGTTCCACAAAACTTAGCCCTTGGAAGATAGTGCTGTCTCCTGTATTTTCTCTGCATTTCAAGAAGAGTGAAGCATAAGCAGCCTTGCAAGGTCCATCAGTGTATGTGATTTTCTGACAGGTATCACCCATTAATAGCACCATTATCTACTTAGAGCAATACTTTAATTAGGTGACTTACAAAATAAGTTCTATCTAGTGAGTTTGCAAAGAGACTTTTGAGAACCTTCTCTCTCCTGTGTTTTTTACATGGGTGCCAATTGCTAAAATGATGAGACCAAAAAAGAATCCATTTAAAGTACACATTTTGTTTCTTTCTGACTTTAGTTTATTTATCTTTTAAGTCCAACATGTTTCTGGCTAAACACATAGAGGTTTGTATCATTCTCTTGCCTAGGAACTTACCTCCTTGGGAGCACATGTTTTTGAGTAGGTCTAATGGGCCTCATCATTTCCCTTTCCAAAGACAAGAATATTGCAAGTATTGCTTTTTATATTGTTACAGAGAAGTTAAATGTTTACTATGAGTCTTTTACTTTTCATTTTCTACTTTCAAAAACTTCCACTGTCCAAGAGAAAATATACATTACAGACAGCGGCTGCCTCTGCATCTCTTGCACAAATGAAAATGGCATAATTCCAAGGTTTTCAGTGTTGTATGTAAAAGGAGAATTACTGTACTGCACACAGAATATATCAGCTTAGGAGAATGTGACCATAACAAGGAAAGAAAATCAAAGAAGTCATAAAGTTCAAAGAGTGAAAACCATGTGCTAAATAGTGCTGTTAGACGTCTTGCATTTTTTCATCTGCCACATTGCTTACAAGCTACCTGAAATGTGGGTCTCTGAAAGAATAATAATATTTGAAACGTTTCATTTTGTTAGTACTAGTATAAATAAGTAGGGGGAAGGAAGAGGTGTGGTATTTTTAAAGCATTTGATGAAATTAACAAACACGCCATGAAGTTTAATACCCCAGTATAAAGATAGTCCTGCCACTGGGTAAAGGTGTCTCAGTCTTGAATTACTTAATTGGCAGTATGGCAATGGCCCCATTCACCTTGGTGATTTGAGGCTTTCCCTCTTCTTACAATATTTGCTACCTGTGAAAAGGACTGAAAGACTAAATAGTTTTATTTTCCATTTGATAAATGAGGGAAAAATAAATATTGCTTATGGTTATGGAACATACCTTGTGTTTGACATCTGTTTAGTCTTAAAATAGTTTTTAAAAGGAATTTTTGGCTTTCAGGATTACCTGTAGGTTAAAAATTGTAGGTAATACAGTCTTCTGGCCTCAAACAAGCAAATGTAATTCTATCTCAAATATGTCTGCATTTGTGCTTATTATGAACATTTCTCTGTCACTCACTGAATCTAAGTGAATGGATTAATGATAATAGCATACGCTTTTGTCATGTAGAAAAGAGATATGAATAAGGGAAGATTTTGTGTAAGTTTTTGAAATGAATTCAACTTTAACATAGGTGACTTGGAAGGTGTAAGCTCCTAACTTGTGTTGGCTCAACTGGTGGTCTGTTTGTATCTTAGTGCTTTAGGTTATCAGTTTTGTTTGGTGTGGTTGCATCCGTGTTACCGAAACTACTCTGAGAGGCAAGAATGCACAGCCTCTGGCACAAGGAGTCTGCATTTAACAGACACACAAATTAGATTCGAAGATTAAGCTGTGCCCGTGTAACAGGTTAAAGTCCTTTACAAATTAGTGCCCTGGACTGCTGCCAAAAGCACGAGTGATTGGCTCTTGTGTACTTGAACTCCAATAGCTACGAATGGTGAAAAAAACCCTATTTGATTCTAGATGCTACTTTAATGTACTCCTTGTAGATTGCCGAAGAAGATGACATGGCTCCAAATGCAGCCTAGCTGTTCAACCATATCACTTTTTAATCAAAAATTCAGAGATGAATGATGATAATGGAGGATAGTGCAAAATGCCAACTGTCTTGTCTGTTTCACACATGACAGTGGTGTCTGTTATGGTGGTGTTTCATTAAGAAAGACGGCCTTGTGGTCTGATACTTGTAGCGTGCAGGCTGAGGGCATCCACTCATTAATGAAGCGCTAAGAGCAGCTCCATCTTAACATTCAACGTAGGAGGGATGTGAAGGTATATAAGGCTTCTTGGGGAACTGGGAACTAATTCTGGGTAAATCCAGTATGTGATTGGATGTTTTAATTTCTTTGCCTCGCAAATGAAGGAAATGAAAATATTAAACTAGAATGACATGCTATTTTAATGCTATGCAATATATGAATAAAAGAAGTGTTTGGAGGCATTGAAATAAAAGATTTTTGTTGCAGTTGCTGTTACACATGTACAGCTGGGCAAGTTCATACCTAGAATTTATGTTCTGAGAAAGATTGGAATATAGTAAACTCTGAATTTTTAGATTGCAACTGTGTAGCTGTAAAAATTGTTCCTTTCTTTTTGATAGACGTCACTACTACTCTTTATCATCCGATATGTATATATAATGTGATAAAATGTGTATTATAGTTAAACATACCTGGCCTGCCTCTTATTAAGTGCCTTGGCATTCTTATTAAAAGATCCTTTCATTTTATTAAATTTGGAATTGAATTTTCTGGAGTGTGATACCTACTTTGAATTGAAAGGTGGGTATCTGTTTTACACAGACTTAGTTTTGAATATTTTTAAGCTGAAATAATTAGATTCCTCATTAAAAGTGAAAATAAGCCTGAAACATATTGGAAGTTTGGTAGCTATCGAGTGATATGCATATGGGCAGTGCAATGGATTGTGATTTCAAGGGTAATCTGAATTTTGGAGTTTCCTAAGATGCTTGATTTTGCAACCTTAATAATGTCATTTAATGCCCTTTTTGGTTTGTATTTGCACAGTAGGTGTGTGATATTTTGCTCCAAAGTAATATGTTCTAATAGCAAACGGTCAATTTTTGTTAGTATTCTCCATACAAGTTTTTGTTGGCACAGTCAATATTTCTGTTATTTTAACAGTGATGTGTAAGAATCACCTGTCAAAAATGCTCAGCTGAAGGCCTTGCACAGACAGTATATGCCTTTGAGTATAGTAAAAAGGTTTAGTCCACTGGGGTGATGGGGTTACCACGGGATCTTTGGAAAAGAATTGGAAGCTGCTGCTGCTGCTATAATAAGAAATGTGGGTGTTCTGTCATGGTTGGTGAGGCTCTAAAGACCAGACAGGGGGTGGTCCAGTACAGAAAATACAGGACTTTTGGTCCCATAGATTATATCACAATCTTCCACTGTACTCCGTATTTCAAATTTATATTCTTTTTCCAAGATCTCATGTCTTAGCAAGACACCTGAGATGCATGCACTGTAGTGGTAAGTGGTCTTAGGGGCAGGAGGGATTTGGAGCCAGCAGTGAGTTTAACTTCAGGCCAGCCAGGTGAAACCTACACTTAAAAGCAGGAAGGAGCTTGTTAGGCTCATAGGAATGGGAAAAACCACTGAGTTACAATTAAACTGCTGTTGGCTTGTTTAAGGATGGAGGCATCTGTCAACTAGTCTTCTATTTGAAAGCCTTGAGAAATCATACAAAATAAACTGTCCCTCGTTAACTTGATTTGTGCTCTTTCTGTGAGAGATGTGTTTTCCCTGTTTGTGTGAGACAGAATTGTCTGACTTCCTCTATGCATAGCTCAAATATTGTAAAATTGCATATCTGATTTAGGATAAAATAAACCTTTTGCAATTAATAAACCTGTGAATAGGTCAACTTCAAAGACAGCAACATAAAACACCCACAAGTGGCCATTAAATATTTATGGACCGAGCATTTGTTAGAATTATCAATGGGTATCATAGATTTGAAAGGCTGTATCCCCATGAATAAACCATGATATTAAGCATTTGTAACCACTTTATATATAATTAAGGGTACTTATAACTAGACTTCTGGTACTTTCTGTAGTTGCTGAAAATGGCAGATATTAGAGTATCGGCGCTGTATAGTGTGGTCTGCCTGTTAGGGTAGTGTCAACGTAGGAGTATCATAAAAAGAAGGAAAACCAAGCTAATGTCTTTTAGACAGCAGAAAATAAGTTAGTAGAGGGAGTGAACATCCATGGGAGGTAACAGCCTGGCTCCAAGTAAAACATCACTCATTTCTGTCATTTCTTTGGATTGTTTGGACTTCAAATCTTTGGATTTCATTTTGGAAACAGATTCTGGGCATTGTCTTTCCTTTATACCTATTATTTGTAGTGTAACTAATGGTCTAGGAACTCACAGAAATGAGACGAGGGATGAAAATAGCATAAACCAAACCCTGCATCTTCTAAATCAGGGACCTGTTATGACCACAGTTGTTAAAAGGCTATGAAACTAGAACTGATCTGAAGTTGTGCAGTTGCCAAAATTTGGTACTATCCTAGCCACACAGTCTTATCCCTGACCTCTTCTAGTCAAATGTGCTCAGAGAGTTTCAAGGTAAGCTGGATGAGCACTGCATCAGTTTTTGGGCTAAAAGGAAATTCACCTGTGGTTAGATCAGTGAGCTAACCTTGTGGATGGCCAAGTGAGCAGCTCTGGGGATGCAGGGAAGGCACAGAGTTTGTGGGGAAGGAGCAGCCCAGTGCCCAAGTGCCTTGTGAAATGCCAGGATTTCTCAAGGTGCTGCCTTTGGGATCTCAGGCTCCTGATTTTAGAATATGGTTGTATTAGCAGCAGCACTGAGAAACAATTGGGTTGGCTTGAGGTTTGTGCCAATAACATCACTAAAATATGACTCATGTTTGTTTTGGAACAGGAAGTTCAGTTGAATATGGGGGGGAAACTTCTGTACTGTGCAGGTGACTCCACACTGGAACAGATTTCCCAGGGAGGCTATGGAGTCTCCATCACTGGAGATAATCAAGAACCGTCTGGATGCAGTCCTGTGCAATGTGCTCTAGGATGACCCTGCTTGAGCAGGGAGGTTGGACCAGATGGCTCACTGTGGTCCCCTCCATCCTTATCTATTTGTGATTTAATCTTAAGAACCCCTGGTGTCGGGTGAACAGTAACTTGTCCTCGCTGGTATAAATCACCATTCTGCCACCATTAAAGAGGCAGGTCTAGGTTTTAGGAAGTAGGGCACATATGTGTTCTGTATGTTGTCTCTATGGAATGACTCTATTCGATTCAACGTTGTTCAGTACCTGTATATGTGTATATTTATATTGTAAATTATTATTAAAATGGCCAAATTTCCCATCTTTTATAAAATAGGCCACTTAACAAATTATATTATTATAATTATAAATCCCCAACCTATTCTGACAATTAGAAAAGCCCATTCTTTTCTCTACTTAAAAAGATAAAATAGTTGCCATGTTGTCTTCTTCTGTCCTCTTTTCATTTCCTGAAAAGAGCAGAAATGTAGAAAGGGGTGGCTTCATTCTTTTAATCTCATGTCTGCATTGTGAGATGCAGCAAGAGTAGCACCTTCATTTTAGTTGGTGATGTGTGCTCATTCTCTTCCATGAACATGCTCCGGTTTTGATGTTCCACTTACGGATTTTATATATTTTTTTCTAATTTTCACTTCTTATTTTCTTCTTGAATGTATATTCTCGTGAAGTGTTCCTTTGTTTTGGCTGTTAATGGTGTATGAGCTCAGCATTGATTGCAAGTAGACCTTTATAACTTGCAGTGGAAGTGCCAAGCAAAGGTTATATTGCTGTTATTATTGCTTGTACAAAGTGTTCCTTGGAAACAATGGTGTACACTATCGGATATTTTATCAGTTCTGGAAAAAATTGCTAAGCTAAATGAATGCTGAAGAATGTTAATATGGAGAAAAATAGGAAAAATAGGAAAAATATTTAAGAGTTTATGTGTAGAATATTTTGTGTTTAGTAAGGTTGTATAGTTAAAATAAGTTTCTATTTTAAACTGTTTGTGTTAAGGTTCCTGTATTTCTGTAATAATAATTCTTGTTTGAAATTGAGCAGCTTTTTATAAATCAAGAATGTATAACAAGGGCTGTGGTTGAGATCTTTGTCCTTTTTACCCATAGGTATAGGGATCTAAAACTACTTCAGTGGTCTGTGTATGTTAAGTCAGTTATCAGTAGTACAGCATTTGAATTGTAGCAATACAAACAATAACACAATAGACTTATACACTTTAAAAAAATAAATCTTAAATGTATGGGAAAGTATGAGACTTACTTTTTTTAAAAAATGTAAACATAAGCATGATTTGCATCTTGCCTTCTCTTATAACCTAGTAACCCCACTGTATCCAAATGATGTGTGTCACCTGCCACCCTAACTAACTAACTAACTAACTAACTAACTAACTAACTAACGAACGAACGAGCGAAGGAATGAACTAACGAACGAATGAACAAATGAACATGAGTGACCTGCTTCATCCTGCTTACTGATCCATCTAGATTTAAGTTTAAGGCCAAGGCCCAAGGCTGCCTTGTGGGGGATGTCTTATGTGAGGGTGTGAGTGTGCGTGTTTGTGTTTGTTTAAAGACAGAAGTATTTCAGAAACATCCACATGGGAGAAATTTGAGGGATGGTCTGGGCGTTATAGTGTTAGTTATAATCTTGTGCTATCTCCAAAATTAAGCAATTTGATTTGGTTTCCTCTGCTAAATGTTTTAATAGTCTTTTATTGTCTTATGTATGGTCCTATCATCTATAAAATTTCAGGTGTTTATTGTGCATTATTCCTTTTAAAAATAAAATGAAACCAAACAAAAAAACCCCAAACCCTCCCATCTATTGAGATTCTCCATATATGGTTTTTTTTTATATTATTCTTGGGTCACATTTCTAATTTTTTTGACATTGTAGCTTAACATTTTCAAAGTGTTCAATATTTAAAATAGTTAATTTTGAAATCTTTTGAATAATTGAACTGGTTCAATTTTTAATAAATTTAATTTTAAATTTTATATTTAGGTCAATCTAAACATTGAATCAAATCACAAGTTAAACGAGGTTAACTATTTATTTGATCCAAAATTAGGGTTATCAGATGAGATTCAGAATTGATTTTTTACCATGCCCTTTATTCTCCTTTTAGACTTTCAAAAGTTGAACTGCTAAATATTATCAATTAAAATATTGATTTTGGGCAACACTATTTTTAATAAGATATAAAAAGATCATTTAGTATCACAAAATACAATTTTAAATTGTGATTTTTAATTTTTAGGCGCATCATATACATTATTACCTTATAAAAAGAAGCCTGAAATGCTGCAGTAATAGTAAATTACAAAATGTAATAAAGCTAAAGCTTTCCTTTCAAAGTAAGCATTCAAAATTCTGAAACATCATGGCAGTAGGAAATGACTCTAGTTGCTTATGATTAAAAATTTAGAGTTTGTCTTTTCTTTCCATGTAGCTATTTTCATACTTAAAAAATAGATATTTAGTCCTTCTGTGCTGCATAACCTTATATGTACCATTGTTTTCCTTACTTTTTATTTAATAATCCTTTTATCTTATAAAATGTACCCTAAACAAATATTCACAGCAGAGAGTAAGAGTAAAAATGCTTCCTGCTTTGCCTTGGCACAGTTCCAGCATTTCTACAAGGGGTTTACACCAAAAAGTTGCAAGTCCTGGCACTTGCTGAGTTAAAACAAAATGGGGAGAAAACTGTTCATTTGAATAAAAATCAGAAAATATCTTCAAATTTCAGGAGGACCATCGCTTTGGCTGAGAAAATGTGGTCTTCCATCATTAACTACATGGGATTTCTGCTTGGTTAAAGACATGATAATAAGAACAAAACCAGCATGGAGGAAAAAGAGATCCATCCATGCTTTTTGAAGCCATGCAAAGCTTATGCTACTTTGGAAAGATGCTCTTAGAAATGCCACCCCCGCGGTCCTTTCTGCCTCCCTGACAAAGAGCCAGGAGTCTAGGATTTCCAATGCTTTTTTATAGTGTGCAAAGTCACGTCAACCGTTCTGGGAGATTTTTGATGCGTGGATGTCTCCTGTCATCCCCAATCATGGTCGTACTCTTGAGCCAGGCCTATCGAAACTGAACTCTGCTGCTTTGCTGCAGGTCAGCTTTCATGGACAATTAGTGTTGTAACAGCACTTTGGTCGCAAGTTGTCGTGAGTGTTTATCATAAAGGCATCATCCCAGGGTGGATCAGCCGTGATCGGCGAGTCTTCTGCTTTCTGAAGCATCTCCTGCTTGCCTTTTCGTGGGTGCCGGTCAGGTGACGGCTTCGCGAGGCCTTCCTCGCCGCTGCTGTGTTGCCCGAGGCTCTGCAGGTGCTCCGCTTGCCTTCCCTGCTCTCCGCTCCTCGTCTTCCCTGCCGTCCCTCTCAGTGACTGTCAGATGCCCCCGTTGCGGCGTGCTCTGACAAGAATGAAAAGAGCAATCTTCCCGCTGCTGGGCACCGTGTTAGGATTGACACCTCGGACGTGCTTGACGCTGCGCGAGGTGCCTGGCTCCAGCAGTATGCAGAAGTAAACCAATAAATCTTCACTGTCACTTTACTTATTGTGACTTGATTGCTTCCCCCTCCTTCCCCAATCGCCATGGAAACAAATACCTTAACTTTTATTATTTTTAGTTTTTCACTTTGCACTTTTATCTCAAAAGTCCACATTATTTAGGGATCTTCCAATTGCGTTCCTGAACCACCCTCTTTACTTACTGGGGCGCAAGCTTAGCTGTAAGTATTGCTACTTTCTTGCTGAAGAGATATATATATACATTTAATATTTTTTATCCCATAGAATATTGCTAAGCATTTTTAAGAACAAGGCCAAATAAAAGTTTTCTGATGCTGCAGATGAGTACTATTCTCATTTTATGGTTGAATAAACCAGAAGAGTCTACTGTGGTTTTGCCTCTAGTGAAACTACAGGGAATGTGACTGTTTTCACTGTACTCAGAACTGGGTCCAGAATGATTTGCCCACAAGCAAGTGGCAAATGAGGGGAAAAGTTGGAAAAGGTGGAGTGCTGTAACCAGCCCCCCACCTGCCCCACGCTGCAGTGCCCACCAGTGAAAATGTTCTTGCTTGACTGTACGTGTGCAGCAGGAGTGAGGTACCCGAGGAGGGCAGGAGGCATAAAGAGGGGGCTGTGCCCCCTCCGCAGGTCTGTGCCCGTTGTGACGTGCACCAGGTGTCACACACCTCCCAAGCACAGGCTCAGCTCCTCTGCCTGCCTGCCTTTGCTGCCCTCACCATCCTGACAGCATCCAGGGAAGTTCTGAAACCTTGAGGGGGAAAAAGCTTAAAAAAAAAAAACAAAAGGCTATTTTTACCTTTACAGGTAAAGCACACTAATTTTCTATTTAAAGAATATTCCTATAATCTGGATGAAGAAAAGGGTAAAAGAGCTTTCACCTCTTAGTTTTAACTTCACTTGTTTCAATTCAGTTACCTTTATGTTAGTGTGCCCCACACAAATAACTTTATACCTATGTCTTTTTGTACAAGTAGTCCTTTGACATTTTTCTTTAGTGTTACTTGTTACTAATTTTAGAGTTTTATAGTGGTTTTTTTTAATAAATGGTTCTCTATTTCTGATGCTTTTCATGGTTAAATGTCACATGCATTGCAGCTGCTTAATGCAGAGTAGTTTGTAAAATAGAAATGCTCACAGCATTGGCTGTGTGGTACCAGCATGCAAAAACCTCAAAACTCATCTTCATTCCCTCTTCAAAAAAAAGCAACGTATTCTTATCCCTGTAATAGACCCATTTGAAACTTCAGCCCTCTGCTGATTGAAAAAAACCAGTTGATTAACATTCATTAAACCACAAAAAATAGCAAGATGTTAGAAGCTGTTTTGCTGCGCAGTACACAGATATACTATATATGAAGTGCATGTGTTTGTGTACACTTAACAATGTTGCATTAACTGTGTAATTTCTTAGCCAAAAAAAAAAAAAAGTTTAAATTTCTCAGTATAATTGTAAAATCAGGGAATAGAATTATTTTGATTTCTTATGCATTGATTTATTATGACACAAATCTGGGGGTTTTTTTAATGTGCAAAGAGTTGATTTTGATTTCTTAAACCACTCAGACATGACCATTATAATGGGTGTAAGTCTAATAACACAAACCTGTGATGTGTTTTCTTCTTTATCTTAAAGTTCTGTTTTCCTGTGAAATGCTATATAGGCAGTTAATTTGAAATAGTGACATACTTTTCCTTTTTGTGTTTGATTTTGATACGAAAAACAGCAAGTAGATCTTGTTTCAGTTTGGAAGCTATTTTAGAATAAAACAGACATGTGCTAAGTAAGAAGATAATTCATTTCAGTTGTGGAGAACTGTAGGCATGATAAATGATTTTCCTGTACAAAATTCCCCATTTCTGAGACAGTATTAGTTTTTACTTTAATTACCAGCTCCAGTAATGTTTCCTATCCATAACTGTCTACAAAATAGACTGTTGCTGAGCAGAGGGTATGGCCTGTTTACTCATCCATTGAAAAGAGTGCCTAAGTTCTACCAAGTCTTCCTTTCTTGGTTTGAACTGCCTCATGGGAGAGTGTCCTTCATTTAAATATTTAAATATTAATGTTTCATTTTATAGGCGGAAAACTTCAATGTCATTTTAAGGATAACTTTACTGGGGAATCTCTACCCATCACAGGAGTGGGTCTTATTTTTATTTTTCACCTTAAGAGAAGACATTTTAGAAAAATGCTACCATGCCTCCATCTTGAGAAGTTTGACTTGTATGTCTTGTTTTCTTGTTGCAGAATAACAGCAGCAACAAAAACAACAGAAAGAGGCTGTCAGGGTGGTTTTCTCAAAAATGGTTTAGCTGACATTAGCCACAAATGAGCAGAGCGACACTAACTACTAATTGATTACAGTAATTACGCAGTCTTTGGCTAGTTTGTATTGGCAAACTATATATACTCCTCACATAAATGTGAACTTGCAGAATGCACAGAAAAGGTCACTCTCATTTGCATGATAGGCTTCATTAGAATATGCTAAGGACAAGACCTAGTGTTTTATGACTTCAGGTGATGAATAGCTACCATATTACTCTGCTCGCTGAAAGCATGTTTCAGTCACCTTAATTTACATGCTGTTTTTTAACACCAAGAAAAATCTTGTAGGGAACTAGCAACAGATAAGAGTTTCATTTTATTATGGTTGCATTGCGGATTGTGTTTCATTTTGCTCTTTGTTCTACAGAGGCAACAAATGTTATTTTCAGTATTTCTTTTGAGGAGGAAATTCTTTCTGTGATGTGTGCATTTCTATCAGCAATGGTTATATAGACCCCAAAATACAGTTTTGCTGGCAAGGGCAAAAAAAAATTTTACCCCATAAATATGTAGATTTTACAGTGAGTTTTTTCTTTGAACATGGGGACTAAGGTAGGAAGGCAATGCATTAAATCTTTAAATTTGGAGGTTCCTTGTTTCAGTATTTTTTTCAGTGAGAATGGGAAATGCAGGGTGCTTTACTTCCAGACTGACTTCAGTGTACACATGTAAGGAAAGAAAAATAATTCTAAAGTCTCAAACAAGAAATGTTTTTCTAATACAAAATATAAAGTATGCATTCAGAGTGGTGGGAATCTGGTAGTAGATAGTAATTCTTTCACTTACCTGCAGTAGTCCTTACAAATCCCATTGTACAACAGGCAGTGAGGGTTCTCCCCATATCATTATTTGTATGTTGTAGCACATTGGAATGTGGGGTTGATGTTTCCAGATATGTAGCTCTTAAAAAAATTTCTTGGGTCACAAAAGGTACTTCTTTGAATAAAACTGGGCAGAAAATAAAAAAAAAGTGGACAGTTCTGTTACAAATTGCAGTTTTGTAATAAAATTGTACAATGAGCTTGCACAAGCTTTTTAAAATATCATTGCTGCCACTGAGCAGGTCTGTAATTTATTTATTCAGGAATGTTAGAGGCATTTTTGATTTATTTGTTTTTAGAGAAGTTTTGTTGAGCAAGATAATGAGCAGACCTGGTGTTAATCATTTACTATGCAACTCTGAAAAATGAAAATTTTGCATATCTTTAGCACTTTTGGGGAAAATAAATTCACTTGTAATGCTAATGGTATATTGGTATAATTTTTAAAAAATGTTATCTGTTACTCTGGAGAAATTCAATAGATTCATATGTTATGCTAAAAGCTAAACTAATCAATATATAATTATGCGTCCATATGTACATATGTATTGAGTAATCAGAACTATTTGTTAACTGTAAAGATGAAAAATGTATTTGAGGGTGGTCACTGCCATAGGTGACTACGCATTTGTTTATGAATAGCCCTTCAGGTGAATATATTCCTCATGTATGCACAGTACAAAGTTTACTTTTCAGAACAGGCTCTCAAGAATACTGAATGAGTTTGATCCTGTTCCACGTGGCCATGGGTTTACAAATACGGCACAGGTTGTCATGGCCTTTGATGAATAATATTTATTTTAAGGATTTACTGTAACAGCCTAACTAGTATAGGATTTACTGTAACTAATGTAGAGAATTTAAAGATTAGATGCCCTTTAACTTGTCCCTGTTTATACAGCTCAGAATTGCAATGTGTTCTGCCTGGCATCCTCTGATTTTTAGGACTGCTGTTTACCATTTTTTAGTTTCCTGATGGGCAAGTGTATTGTTCTGTAACATATTGTCTCTGAAGCCCTAGCAGGTGTTCTTCATGCATATCTGTATGGGTTTGGTGTGACCAATCATCAGCTGGATAAAACTGACTTTGGGTACCAGATGCTGATTGAAGGACGGAAGAAAGTTTAAGGCTGTCTGTCTCTGGTTACATCTGATCATATCTCTTTTAACCAAGATGTTCTCAGGAACAAATATGCATTATTTCCCCGGGAACTAATGGAATTAGTGACTTTGGCTTTTGGATCATGGTGAAATGTTACTGGTGTAAGGTGTTGCCAAGGTTGGTTTGGGACTTTGTTGCTGTGGAGAACGACTACTTTTTTTTCTGTTAAGCATTCACCACAGAGTGATTGAAGTTGGGGAAACAATCATCTATCAGGAGCTTGACTTATAAATAAATTTAACGATCTATTAAAAAATAAAATAGAGAAAGTGTCATCTGAGGAAGCGAGGTGAATCTTACTGTGTGTTTTTTTCATTTGTGCCCTCTTTTATTCAGAACTGTTGTAAAGGATTGGAGACTTTCTCTGCACTGTCAATAACACATTTTTGAATGATGCATGAGCTCTGTCATGTGCCTGTGAAGGAGAGATGATCTTCCAGTTTAAACAGAAGTACTTTGAGTTACTCATGTGCTGCCATACCATATACTGTTGTAGGTGATGCTATTGGCTGCTTTCCCCTAAGTCCTTCCTTGTAATGCAATATGCAGCCAAGCAATATTCCCTTCTTTCTGGGCTGATTGGTTGGTTTGCTTTCCCCCACCCTTTAGAACTACCTGATCTTAATACTTTTTTTTTGTGATAAAGTTTGCATTTTCAAGAGTTGGCTAGAATCTTTGCATCTGAGAGTCGTGACTTCCCACTAAGTAAGATTGAGAGATGGATGCAGACTTGGAAAATTGTTTCATGTGCACGTATATGGGATATCTCCAGTTCAGTGGAGAAATGGAAAAGAGAGTAATAGAAAATTGACCATGAGCAGACCAAGGGGGGAAAAAATGTTATTGACAAATTAAATGAGAATATTAAAACATGAGCCCTAAACAAGACTTTGTAAAAATAACTAGGAACTTAGTCACTGATAGTATTTTTTTTCTTTCCCTCTCTCCCCCACCATTCTTTTATATTCCTTTTTACTTTAAAGAGAGTAAGATGGGGCTTGAAAGTTGAAGTCTGAGGATCACCTTCTCTAGGAACATGCTTAGCTTGACTAAGATTTTCTGATGTCTGATATGGTGAATGAGAAAGGAAGGGGAAATGGTACTGTATTTCTGAAACATTTTTTAGCATCTTTAGCAGAAACAAGCCCCATGAAGCTTGGTGACTCCTGAAATATTCTGCCACTGCATGCATGGACCTCCGTCATTGAGGTTTATAATGAATTTGACTGTTTCTTTACTATGGGCTAAATTCCAGGCTGTGTTGTTACTCTATACTGCACTCCATTTCTTGGCCTTGTTGTTATGCTCATTTATGCCAGAAAAAGAATGCGGTTTGACAGCTATCACTACAAGTGCCTGTGGACATCACATACAAGCCAAATGCTAGATGGTGATAAATATGTTATGATTAGACCTTGGTATCTAGATCATGTGTACTGTAATGAAACCTACACTTGTTTGCTCTCTTCTTGGGATGAAGTAGGTTTGCATTAATTTAGAGATACATTGGAAATAAAAATATAAAATCTTCCAAAAAAATTTTAAAATCAATATTTTCAGTTGAATTTGACATGTTATTGGAATCCGGAAACATCATTTCTGAGTGCTCTATAATACAATTTTAAGTTATGCTTCTGATAAATAGTAAGAAGAAATGTTGTGTTTGTGCTTACTAAAATGATAAGAAAAAGTAGAATCCTTTGGCAACCACAAATGTAGGAGCTACAAATGTACATAGCAAAATATAAGAAGAATGCTGAGAAAGGGACTTCCATTTTAACCTGAAAAACACTCCAAAAAATCTGGTTGTTCACTTCTGTCAATGAATACGTGCTAGCCCTTCTTTCTCATTGGCACAGACGGCTTGAAAACTAAGGTCATAGATGTGTAGGTGTTGGTGCCTTCTGTGCTCAGAGTTGTGTCCCAGAAGAGGGAAGTGAGGTGGGAATGTGTCCCATTTCTAAACATTTCTGGCTGAGGGGATCCATGGAGAAGTTAATAGCACTTAGTAAAAACCAGCCCTTCTCAGGTGGAGTTCTTGAGCAGTAACACCGGCCCTCCTGCAGGCAGGTTTCTCCACAGCACAGTACGGGGAACATGGAAAACACAGTTAGCAGGCAGGAGCTTGATCTTCAGTATGTCATGGTTGTACCAGCCTCCCCCTTAGGCACGGCAGTTGTTGTGTGTTCTGACCAATCCAGGGGTTAACCTGTGCTGTAGCTAGCATTCCTCTTTTCCAGAGTGGTGGGATTTTTTAGGAAAAACAGCAGGCTGGGCTGTGAATCCCTGTGTAAGAATGATTGTCACTCATACGCTTCATTTATGTAATGCTGTGATAAAAGAGACTGTGAGTTTGAAGTTTGTTATCAGTGCTGTCTTTACTAATTCGTACCTAACCTTCTTCCATAATCCCTGATTAGAGGCAGCAATATTAGGTAATTACTTTGACTAACCTTAAAATGAGTAAGTAAATGTGCTTACAATTTAGCAACATATACTGATTTTCATCAAGGCTCTTTAAACATGTCTTGAAAAGTAGGCTGCATTTTTAGTTTAAGTGATGGTGAGTTCTGAATGAGTTGTCAGTACTGTTAAGATTTGTGAAGTTCTCTAATAGGTATTTAAAACGGTAGCTTCAATGCCAGGTAATATCTATGTTCTGAAATGTTATGAAAGGGGTTTTTCATACTTCCATTTGTACTTGGCAATGTTCAGTTTTGATTTGCAAATTGTGTGTATCTTTTTTGCATTGGTTTTAATTTTGAATGACTATAACAAAACTGTTGAAGGATCCATGTTTGGAATCATTATATTCATGACTGAATTAAGATAAAGGCTCTTTATAAAGATCTGCCCACCATCTTCCCCACTTTCCCCCCTAAAAAAAAGAAAAAAAGGATGAACAGTCCAGAAAAATAGAAAAGATAGAAATCTGGTTATGTCTTCAGGCTTTCTATGCTGTAGCCCTAGATGGAGTGCTTGAGAAGTATTTTGTACCTACTCAAAACTTCTAAGTGGAATTTCCTAGATGATGTACAGGAGTCTAAAGCATAATGAGATCTAAATTAAGGAGATATCAGGATGCTCTCAGTACCCCACTGAACCCAGTCTACCCTGAGAAGTGAGAATTTCCTTCAGATGACATGTAAAAATGGGGTTTCTAGGAGGGTATTTGACCTGGGATATTGTAATCAGGTGCTCATTTCTTCCACATCTATTGTCTTCTAATGTCTTGAGGTGCTTGCAGTATTGGATTCTTCCACGAACAGTTCTTCTAGTGTTGTGTTAGCAGACAGGGTCAGGTAATGTGTACGAAAACTACTTTAGATCTAGTTACACAAAATCTCTCCTTGTGAACCTAAGTATGTTGACATTATCAGCAGACACATGTCCATTTTGTATTGCAGGAATGTGCAAGTTCAAAGAGGCAGAAAAGTGTGATAAGAAAACCTGGCATGAACAACCAGATTCCACTGATGCATGAACACAAGCACACACCCAGCTCACAGATACACATATATTCCAACACAGAAATAAATTAGTTTCTTGGCAGTTCTTATTCACACTTAATTGGCTAATTGCCCAGCCTGACACTGGCACTGGCAGCATCACAGAGGTAATATTTTTTTAAGGGTGAACAGTTCCTCAACAATGTCTCTGTTATCTTTCATATGGATATCTTGGTCTTTAACAGCAGGCACAGAAGTTTAGCCATTTTTTGTCTACATTTTTTTCTGTTCAGTACAAGGAAAAATCTGTACATTGAAAGCTTCTTTCTGTGTTTGGAGTAAGTACAGAAGACAGAATATTTATGTTAAGCCAAATAATTTTATATGCCTGTTCCTATTTTTGTAGGATCCATTAGATGAGAAAAGAGGTCTGGGGATTTTTCAACATAACTATGCTGTATTGTGGAGATTTAAACAGAAAGTGTAAGGTGTTTCCTTTTCCGTCATTAATGTTGGAATGCAGTAGCATGACCAGCTGGTGATGGGTTAAGAGATCAGCTTATAGAAATTTATTGTTCAGAGGGCTGAATAGCTCAGAGGATTAGTAATTGGATACAAATCCTGTCACCTCCAGACTGTCTGTTCACATGTAGCTCATCTTGATACTGACCACAAGTTGTTACTGTCTGATGATTTTTTGATAAATTCTCTTTTAAAATTTGGGGGTTTTTGTGTTCCAGTAAAAGTCACCATCAGAAATGACACTGATGTTTGTTGTCACATTGGAAAAAATCACAATTGAAAGACCATGGAAAATGAACTTTAAATAATAGTGACTAAAATTAAAATTGGTGAAAATTACGATATTAGAATTACAGACCAGTGAACTGCAAACGCTGGATAAAGTAAAACTATATTTTAGAATACAACTCTACAACACAGTCATAATGCCAAGGCAAACCAGTGTTACAAAGGAAAAGTATTTCCAAATATTTATACATGCATGCAGTCTTCTTTCTTGTAAGGAAGAGAGCAAATATAGCTAGTCTGGATAGCTATGGATTCTGTAACAAATTCTTTTATAACAGGAGAATAAATACCAAGCTAACTGTGGTTTTAGAGGGTTTTTTATGGATTAGAGATTGATAAAAATGAAACTTGAAACTTTTTAGATGAATTAAGTGTGCCATATCACAAAGCATACCACAGCTGATGCACTACTATTAAAAAAAAGAAAAAAACATCTCAGCCATTGTTGTTTGGTTACTGCCAGCATTACGAGATGATTCTGTTTAAACCATTGATAGTTCCACTGAGGCAGTTTGTCCTTTTCATGATGTCTTACCCTGCACTGGTCAAGCTGAAACTTTGATGTTTTATTTTTAAGGGTATGAAATGAGTCCTACAAATTAAGTGTTTTACAAACACATGATCTAGTCAAAAGAAAGGAATTCCTTTTTCTTCCAAGAGCAGTTTTCTTTTCTGTTGTTGGACTCTCCAGGGTATGTGATCCATATGTCACTGTGCTTCCCAAGAGGTCCTCTTGAACTCGTACAGAAGACAAGTGCTTTTGGAAATTGTAGTGGTAGAAAAATTGGTATTGCTTATATTTAATGGGATTATTCATACATTATAGGCCTTCCTTACATGAAGTTCTGCGTGTTCTCCCTGTCTCTTGAATACTTTCCATGACTGTTTAGGTGGTGCTCAGCTTTTAGTTGAATGAAAACCTTAGCTGAATGTTTATTTTCTTGTGGATCCTCAACTGCAGTTTAGGTCAAACTTAAAAAGCACTAATAACAAAGGGCTTGCATAAATAAATTCTCATAAATGCAGTATACGTGATCTGTGCTCAGCAACACATTTTTGAGGTTCTATCTGTTGTAGGGGTCTCATGTGAAGCACAGGGTATCTGCAGCACTGTACCACGTCAAGGGGAGCTAAACTGCACTGTAACATAGCAGAGATGTTTCCGCTCTGTCTAGGTCAGTGGTCTCAAAAATATTATTTAAAAAACTATGATACATTTGAAAACATTTCAATAAAATAATAAAAAGACCCCATCAGCATTTTCTGTTTGGAGGATCCTGGGAACTGGTATTTATTGGAAATCATAATGTCTGTACAGAAAAGACAGTTGCTTTTTATTTTTAGGTGGAATATTTAAGTGAAACTAAATGAAGTTTAATGGCTTATAACATTGCATGAATTTGTCAAAACTGATCAGCTGGATTGCTACACAGTGAATACTGAAAATGTTCTGGTTTTTAGGCTTATAATAGTCTACAACCATTCAAAAGTCAAAATGTTATTTGATGATTTCAGAATGTTAATGAAATTATTATTAATAGCACATATATTAATCTTAATGATATATGTAAATATGGGCAAATGTAAAGCGCTGTTGACAGAAAAATAATTATTGTATGAAAGTAAACCTAGGGTTAAAATTCAATGATCAAACATAAAACAGTTCACTCTAAATGTCAATAAAAGAATTTCTGATGAAGTTTAAAATTGTATACAGGCTCAGGAGATTTGGAATGTTGTTTAGTAGAAAAAAAATTTAAAAAGGAAAGGGTGTTTCCATTTGCTTTTAAATTAACAGAAAATAGTAACAGACTGCTCTGAGTAAGAAAAAAAATACGTAAAGGGCTTCGCTTTTTTGTTAGTTTGATTTGAGAAAGTTTCATATCTAATAAATGTTTAAGTGGGGGTGGGGGTTTGAGTGGGAGGGAAATATCATTCTCCACTGTGGATTCATTTGTGTAATAATTTGACAGGCTTAACTTTTGTTTCTGTGCTTTCTGCTCTTAAAATGGTCCTTCTTTTGTAAAATACATGCAATATTTTTTTTACTCTTAGGTGGTGTTAGTCAAGCTATAATACCACTGTTATGACTGCTTTCTTTTTTTTAGGAAGGCAGCAGATTTATATCTAAATGTAGAAATTTCTTGTCTATAGTTATGTGCAGTAAACAGCGTAATACATTTTTTTATTGTAATATCTATCTTTGAGAAGCTAAATGCTGGTAGCAGGATATGATCTCTATATTGCAATGTGAGAAAAAGAGAGTGAACTTTATTATATTGGGGAATTTCATGGCATTTTACCTGTTGAGGGCCCTGTAGAGCCAGAAGTACAGTGACTTGACTAAGTGACAGGCAGTAGCAGCCGTGGTGTCACTGTGTATTATCACCTCATGCTAGCTGGAAGCACTCCCTGAAGCTGATCTAGGTTGTATAGTCCTAGATGAGGTCTTCATGGGTGCTGACCATAAAAAGTTCATCAAAGTAATGAGGCGAGGCGAGAGCTTGGCGCTCATGGGCAGAGCTCAGCACCAAGGAGTGTGAACTGGCTCCAGCTGTGACAATAAAACAGCAGGTGGCTGCTGTCATTAGGGGTGGCAGATGAGGCAGGGGACTAACATTCAGCCCACAAAACTCTCATTTGTTAGCCATCGCCACTGTACCATGCAAAATAGCTTCCATCTCAGTCAATTTTACTTTGCAAAATATTACACAGTCGCCATAAGAAAATTAGAGCCTTGGGTTTACAGGTTCCTTGGATCTTATAATCAGAAAGCTCTGTGCTCTCAGGTTATGTGGAAAATTGGACTTTTTTCTCCCCTGAACAGTTTGAGGATCTTTACAGTAATTTTATAATAGGTTGTTTCCACCTTGGCATGTGTTTATTGGCTAATATTTTGGACTATTTTGTTTGTAACTCCTTTATAAAATCAATTCCATTCATCCATTCCACTATGTGTTGCGCATAATATTGCCAACTCTTCAGTATTGTAAAAGTTGCACACTGATCAGACTATTTCTGTCACTATGTCTGTCCAGGTACAGATATTTTGAGCCATAAATAATGGTTTCTTGGGGGAAGTTCTGCTAATCTGAGAAACTGTAAAGAAACAGAGCAGTCCTTTGGTTTGGGGATTTTTTTGTTTGCTCATTTCTGCTCATATAAAACAAGAAAGCATTTTGTATGCATTTAGTCTTTGCAGAATGTTTTTAAAATGCCTAAAATTTGGGGCCTTTCTCAGCTGAAAACTATCCTGGAGCAACTCAGCCCTTCCAATGTGTAGAATGCAGCCCTTAATGACGTCAAGGGTTAAGCAGTGGGGAGCTGCGTTTGCTCCAATGTGAGAGCCATTTTACCTAGCATCCCGTTAAAAAGCTGAGCATAGGCTTGCATGTCAGTGGTTACATGCTCTGTTCCGTGGCTGTGAGTGACCTCCAGGAAATACAGAGATTTCAGTTGGTCATTTGGACATGTAAGTGTTTTTGTGAATGCACATCTCAGTCATGAACATTTGAAATTCCAGTGCTCTAACAGGAACACATTCATGAAAATTACAATGCGATGCAATACTGGATGAAATGGAGTGCCACCGCATGTGTTGGGACCTGCGTCACCTTTGTTCTCAGGTTCCCCTCCTACTGAAAGCAGACCTGTGGAATCCCATCATCGTGCTGGCACTTGAGATGAGGCTTTATGATGGTGTGGTTGCAATGACAGCATGAATGAGGAAGGAAAACCCCTTTAATCGAAGCTTCATTTCAGGAAGACATCAAGATTGAAAATATTTTTTTCTACTTTTTAAACATGGTTTATGTCTCTTTATAGGGCTAGGCTGTCACTTTGTATATAAAACCTGAAGTTCTGTAATTTTTCCTGTGAGCAATGTACATTCCTTTAGTTGCATCTTTTTGGGTAATTTACCATTTTTTTTTCTTTTTTACATAACATGCCATAAGCTTTTGTTTGCAACAACACTGATTTCTCCTTCACTTCTCTGTTCATGTGTGCACCCAGTATGTGACTGTAGATATATCGAGGCCCTTGAGAACAATGATGTTTTTCTCTTAATTCCATTAGGCACCTGTGTAGTTCCTTTATCCCTTGTACTTGATTTATGGCCAGAAATGGTCAAAGTTAATCTCAACTCCTGGCTGGGATTGGAGTGTTCTTTGCCAGACAACATCATCTGCTGTGTCACAGATATCATCTTTATGACTGTACAGATTTGTCTGATCTGTATTCCTTTGGTTTTTCCAGAGTGATTACAGTCTTCCTACCAAGTCCATGCAACGTCCATATTGGACTGCAAGCATGTGGGTTGATTTTCTTTTTTTTGTGTGTGTACAAAACATCCTTCTAAATTCAGTGGTTTTTTTATTGTCTTTGTTGCTACAATAGCAGTTATATCTCAGGTGAGTGCTCCATTAATCCTTTCAGTCCTGGCTTTGGACTTCTGAAGTGAGTCCTACTGGACATCAGAGGGAAACCTAAGAAACACCAGACTTTGTGCTTGGCAGCTGTAGTGATCAGTAATTCTCCTGCTACGACTGTGGCTGTGAGGAGAGGTGTTGCCATTCACTTATGGGACAAGTGGAGTAATGCAACTGTTACCACCCAGAATTCTCATTTGGATAGACTTTCATGCTGCTCTTAATAGTATCTGCATAATCTGTGTTCATTGTCATAATTAGAGAGAGTTTTGCAGATAATGCACAGCAGTCTGTCTGGTCTGCATATCATGGTTTCCTCTAAGGGACTGTTACTTTCTTCTGTCAGCCTCCTCCTCCTGCAGTGGTAGGATGAGGAAGTTATTGCAACACTGAACTTTTGGGAAGAGTTGCGGATGACTGTGATGGGAATATCTGAAGAGACCGTGATACCAGTTGAGAATGAAAGCTCTTGATTTTTTTCTTGTGCTCAACTAGTAATAAAGATGTCTTTTAACAGTGAAAAATCAAACATTAATCAAACATGCTAGTCAAGTGTTAGATTGGTCTGATGACATAGCATTTAGTAGTTCTTAGTCCCTGAGGTAGCAATGGCCAGGCTCAAAAGCCCTTGGACAAGGAAAACTGGAACCATCCTTGTGCTTCAAATGTGTTTATAGGTATACAAGTATCGGGTGCATTTTTTGTGAACTGCAACCCATCTGGTCCAAATGATAACCTTCCTTTTCTTTGGCTGGAACCACTCAGTTCTGATTTGACCAGCCTGTTGTTAAAGGTTCATGCATGTGGATGGTACTACTGATGGTTACAGGTTACATCCTGCTGTCACAGTTTTACTATTTTTATGCAGCTACTTTGGCAAAAAGATATTCTGAAGTATTTTGCTTTCTACCTGAAGTCAAACAGTCTTGTGGAATGCCTGGATGTAAGGCAAAAAGGATATGTTTTACAGCTGAATTTAAGTCTGAAGAATAAACAAATCAACCAGCACTTGCTTTTCTATGTCAAGGAAAGACCTAGGGCAAGATTCTCACTACTCTCACAGATCAAGCAGACTGCAGAGTTTTCGCTCCAGCCACCATCTATCACCAGCAGCATTTTCAAACTGTGGGGAAATTGTCAATAATAATTGTGTATGTCTTCTGATTGTGTATGACTTCTGAGCAGTTCAGTCATCAGATAGTGACCAATTTATTCATCTCATTCCTTTCTTGGTACTTCTCAACTTTGCAAAAGACCACAGGCACTGTAGCTGTTGAATTGACTGAGTTATATATGTGGCACTGCTACTGCAGGCCCTATATGTTTTCTAGCTCACAATCAACTATATTTGTTTTGATTTCCTTTAAAGACAGGCAAGAGTAGATTCTTTTGAAGATGAGGGTTTCATTCTCAAGATAGTTCTTCCTGTTAAACCTGGTATTTCAGTCTGCAGTGCAATTTCTGAGCCATCAGGAAGAAGCGACATCAAAAGTGACTTTTCATTCAGGAAGAACAAGGTATTAAATATATTCGTTTGGCTCTATCAATTCTACTTCTAAGTAAAACATCATTGAAACATCCTTATTTTGAGATGACCTTACAGGCTGTTTCTTGCACATTCAACAGGCACAGACTTCGCTCCTTAGAATCACTAGGAAGCTCTGTACAAACAGTCTGAAGAAAGTCCGATATTACAAAACTCCTCTCAGGGCAGCTAGAGGTGCAGTTCACCTGATTCTCCCAAGAGATTAAATCTACTTTGAAGAACTCCTCCCTTCAAATATTAGCCTGTTCATCCTACTGTTGCTGTCCAGATGCAAGATGATTACACTGGGAACTGATGCCGACTACATGAAATTCTGTATCTGAAGTGTTGATCCCACTAGAAAATGGACTGGAACACAAGTAGCGAGACAGGACAGTATCTGAAGAAAGTGGAAGGAATGGAAAAGGGAGAGACCAGAGTTATGGGAATGCTGGATATACAAATCATGAGAAAAGGGAAGAGATGAGCAATGTCTTGGTGGCCAGGTTGGTAGGCACTATTTTGGACCACAATTAGGTGTATACTTAATTTATGCTTAAAGCATTCCTGCAGCCTCATTTAGCATAGTAATTTTGTTTTCTGGTGATATCCTGTTTTTGGATGTTGGTGGTAATCTCTCTTAAATGCAAGGCACTCCCAACGCTGAGCCTAGGGTTGCATTTCAGAATTTAGGCAAGGAGGTTCTGTGTTTTAGTTCATAGCAGCACTAGAGAAAACACATTGTGAGTTAGTCTCTTTTTTTCTTTCTTTTTTTAGTACTTTGTTCAGCTGTTAGATTACCAAACACCTGTTAGAGGTGACAGTTACAGATGCTTGATAACCAATGAAAATTAATAGAACATACGATTCTTTTAGGTTCGAAGTTATTTGGTAAGATGTATTTAGAAATGTAATTACATACTGTTGCTGTCTACCGTTATCACTTAACATTTATTAACTTCTCTGAATATTGAAACAAACATTTCTTGCATCAGTACTGAATTTCTCATATAATATTTGTAATGTCATATCCTGAGAGTGAAGACCTGACTTTAAAGTTTTGGCCACTGTTTAGCTATTTTAAGTCTGCTTATTAAGCAAACAAAAGTCCACCATTTGTTTACTTACAGGTATCACTTTTTATTGTATTTCCAAATCTAAAAATTTCCAGTTTCACTCTTAAGTTTCCACTCACCTTTATGTTAATAATAGTTGTCAATGCCTGGACTTGGCTTATTCCTGCAGCTGCCACTCAAGGGTACTTTTTGTATTTAAAATGAAACCCCACAGCACAAAACTCCCAAACCGATAAAGTTCAGAATGGACCTATAGCTAACTTATGTAAAACCTTTTTTATTTCAATTACAAAGCAAGTAACTTCAGGTGAGGCACACAGTAGCAAATGTGAGTTCCCTCATGGGGATGAAATAATTTAAATATTGCCAGTATGTATTCCTCTTTTGCCACAGTCCTTGCAAAAACAGACTAAATTTCTGTCCTGGGTGGTTTACATGATAGCATACCTCTATTAGAATTGGGATGGTGAGAGGACTTGACAACTCTGGATGGCAAGATCAAAGTGGAGCAGTAGAGGGTGTTTTCTGTTTTATTTAGTTTGCCCTTTTTTTGTATCCAGGTCTCTTCTGCCAGAATATGTAAGAGGAAGTACTTGTGCCTATTGCTACTACTTTATGGCCATGTGGCTAATAATTCTTTCCCATCTTGAGGAGCGCAGACTGGTGGCAGAGAGCAACAAGAATATGTTGAGGAATGTCTCTCTCTTCCAGTTGATAGATGCAGGAATATGCAGGAACAACACAGTCGATTGATTGATAGCGTGCAACTCATCCATAATGATCTGTCTGATATAGCAGTAAATTATTCTTGAGATTGATGCAGGTCATTGAACAGCACATTGACAATCCTGTTGTCTGTCATTCTGTTCAAAGCAAGGCAGGAACAGTAGCAGCTGTGATAGTCAAGTCTGCCTTGGGTGCAAGCTGAGTACAGGTGTTCCATTAATACCAGTTGGGTTTTTTTATTTCTTTTTCCATTGCAAAGCTTTTTTTCATTGCTAGTTTGTTACAGGTAGCAGTAAAAATGAGATGAGGTATTTTTAGAAGAAAAGTTGTAGTCAGTTGCACTGGTGATTTCATAAAAATCAATTGAAATTGTTGGGGTTTGAACTTCACCAGAACTTTTACATGGAAGAGCTGAAAAGTTAATAAATAATTGAGAGACATACCTGATTGTTGCATGGAAAGTTGTAAAAAACCCCAACAAACAAAACCAACACCTTAAATAACCCCAAATCCAACATTCACACTTTGGCTAATACATCTCAGAAATTCAAAAGTTATGTTAATTTTTAGGCTTCGTGAATTACCATTATATCTTCCTATGGTACTCTGTTTTTTGCCTTGTTAATGTTGGCGAAGTTGACCTCATTTAACTCTTTTGGTTTCTCTTTTCAAGATAAAATAGTTGAATTTTCCAGTCTGCCAAATTGCTTGTTGTTGAAGATGAGGATGTATGCATTTTGCTTTCCAGTTTAATTACCAATGTTAGTGAGGGTGGAGCATAAAATAGCCATATTCTTCTTTAACACAGGGGGTCAGCAGGGAGTACAAGTCCTTGTGTCACAGCACTCTCAGCATTGCAGACTGAGTGATTCCACATGACTTGTTAACCTTTTGAAATGTTACTGATCTTTTTTCTTTTCTGCACCCCCCCCCCCCATAACTTAAGAAAAGTAACCATAACTGTTATTTGGAATTAATAAGACCTGCTTTATTTGGCTGGTAAATGAGTCAGGAGAAAACCCCATCCTTCCTATGCAGGGTTCTACGCTTGACGTCCTGTCACAGAGGGCATGAAGTTTTTCAGATATTTGGATGTTTTCCACACTAGACTTTGCCCTGCCAGATATTTACTTGAACCTGACATCTTGTCACAAAGGGCATGAAGCCTTTCAGACTGCTGGATATCTTCCACACCAGACTCTGCCCTGCCAGATACTTTCTTTTAAATTGAGTCCCTTGCGCGCAGTCATGCAAGAGAGTTATCAGCGCCCCAGTCTGGACCCTTCAGAATCAGCAAACATCCACAAATGATGGACTTGAAGAAATTCAGACTTTTGATGCATGGGAAGAGAGATTACTTGTTCATAGGAAAACATTGCTTTCTGGACAGTTCTGCATTTTCCTCTGCCCTCTTGTTGCTGAAGTTAACCTGCTGAATACAAAATCCTGATGGGGAGATGAGATTTGGGTAGCAACTTTTTATATAGTTTGGAAAATTTAAAAACTTGAAGTTTTTCAAGTTCATATAGACTGTTTTTGTATTATTTGACTAAGTGCTGATTTGAATATGTGAATTTCTACTTTTATGGTAGAACATGTACAACTTAAGTACTTGCAAAAAGCTATAATTACATATACAAGTTTTATTGAACATTCTGAAATACACGCCAGTCATGATATTCCTTAAGAAAATGCACCATTTCTTTCTCTTACTAGTTACAACCCCTGTTGGCATGACATGAACCACACATTCAACTACAAACAAGTAGGGTTTGCAGTGTTTTTCAAGACACAGTAAACAAGAATACTTCACTGGGGTAGTAAGAGTCCATGGTGTTACTTACTTGCTTGAACACGCCCCAGTCCCTGTTCTTGGCATGATCCGTGGAGCTTCCCTTGGTCTTGTGGTTTTTTGCCTTAGGTGAAGATGCAAGAACAGAAATTCAAGCCCAGCTCACAGAAAACCAAACGGGATGCAGACAGGATAATGTATTATTTCATCATAATCTGTGATGGTGTATAAAAGTTTGAGATACTTTTTCATATTTTTCCTTGAATCTGTCAGATCTCCCAGATGATTTATCCAAAATAGTAAACATTCTATCCTTTCTATGTGCCTGAGACCTATGCTAAAACCAAGCACTAAATAATAATAATAATAATAATTTTGAAATAATAGCATTCTACTCTGCTTTTCTTGGGTTTGTTTGTAGGTTTGAAGTTTTTTTTAAAGGCTCTGAAGCAGCTTTTTATAACATCCTGTGCACTTAGGTCATGCAGTAGCTTACCTGTATTCTCAGAATTAAATTTGTGTATAAAGAATTTTTGGACAGTTTAAAGGAGATGTAAAGGACATTGAGAATATGAATAAAGGGTAGATATTCATTGTTATTCTCCTGGACTTTTCTGCTGTCATTGAACATTGTTGTCTGTAAGATAAATTCTCCGAGAGCAGTAGCAGAGAGCAATGTATCCACTGAGAAATGATTTAAAATTGCTCTTCAACTGCTGGATACCTTGTTTGTAGAGTTCCACAAAAATAAATTCTCATGCTGGGCCTCCTCAGCAGTTATGTGCAGTTACAAGATGACTGGTCTGCCGACATGGCTTCAAGTGACTTTCTGGTAGAGGTAAGATGTTGCTCCCTCCTTGGAACTAGGCCAAGGCTGAGCACTCGGTAAACACTCAGGAAATAACAGATTTCATGACTTTATGGCCGAGAATGCTTGTTTTGGTTTGTGTGTTTGTGTGTTGTTTTTGTGTTTTGTTTTGTTTTGTTTTTTTTGAACTGGGCTTTTCACTAACACAGTGATGTACTTATTAAAAAGGAAAGAGCTATTATGTATTCAAGCATAATAAAACTTAGAATCTTTTGCCCTCTTGTAGCAAGATACTTCACAGAGCACAGTTCTCTCCCTGCAGAGAAAATGAGAGAGCAGACAATACATGACAGATTATTCATATTCCTTGGGTACTGTGATGATAAACATTGTACATGCTGAAGAATTTGTATTACACTAGAATAAAAAGTGGAAGTAAAGATTGTCCAATGTGTTTCTTTAATCCCAGAATTAGAAGTCTCTTTGTTTCTTTTGTACTTTAAAATGTGTTTTTATAACTGGAGACAAGTCTGTAGAGGCTTCTAAATCAGTTACAGATATTCTGAGAGTGAGTCCAAGTACTGTTTGAAGATTGCCATGCAATATGAGTGATCACGTTCCTACAAAACCACAACTCTTGTAAACTGAAAACAGAATATTCTGCAAACTTATTTTGGGAAAGATGCTCATATATTTATGATTTAAAGTTATTTTTATTTATAGTTTGTGTGCAAAAAATTCCCCACAGGGAATGTGGGTGCTATTCTAAAGCTCTGTGTAATTTTTCAACTTGTCTTTAATTTATCCTGAAGTTTGAACATAAAGTGTGTAAGACTAGGTATATTGCTCGTTTGGAGCCAGGGTAGCTGAAAAGCACTAAAAAAGTTAGCCCAACATAATGCTACTGCAAACAAATGAAATCCTACCTACTTACCTTTTACCAATTTAAAAGAAGGCTTCTAGGAGCAGTGTTCCTACCAAATGGAGGGACCTCTCCGTGACCATGTCTTGGATGTATAGGCTACATATTTTTACCTTTCGAGACCTGACCCTCAGGAGAGCAGCTGGTCTTCTTGTCTTCATGGGGCTTGAGGATGAGCTTGTCCAGATCAGAGTTTGTAAAACTGGTTCCAGGCCTCTAGTCTGGCCTGGTTTGCATGTATTGGAAACACTAGAGTATGGCAATTACAGTTTTTCCTACTCCTTTTTGATGTGTTTCTGAACTGGTTAGTTTTTAGCATTTTAATATTTCTATTTTCATTAGAATTAAGAACAAGAAATGACAAATTCAGTGAAGCCTGAATCGGTGCTTACTGTAGCTGACAGAAAGATTCCCTTTGATTTGAAGATGTATCAGTGCAACATATCTTGAAAGTGGTCATTCCTTGAGTCCTTACACGTGCCAGTCAAACTTCCTTTAAGATTGATTTAAAAGGCCAAAGTTAAGTCATGTCTATCAATTCAATTCTACAGTATCTCAGGAATAGCTGATTTACCTCAGCAGAGGTAAATAGCATAGTTATCTATATAGTTACCCATTATTGTTTGACTACTAAACCAGTAATTGCTTAGAAACCCAGAGCTGCTGAAAGTACTGAAAACATTTTTGTGTTTGTTTTGTGAAGCCAGCAAACACTGCTACCACCTCTCTGAAAAACACCTGCAGGATTTAGTAAATGAAAACAAATAGTTCCCACTTGTCTCTTTTTGTGGTGGTTTGTTTTTGGCTTTTTTGTTTGTTTGTTTGTTAGTTTGGGTTTGTGTTTGGTTTTTTTTGTTTGTGTTTTTTTTGTTTGTTTTGGTGTTTTTTTTTGTGGTGGTGTTGTTTTTAATGGGTTTAATGGGTTGTTCTCAAACTCAGCATCCAAACAAGACAGTTGAGACTTTGACTCTTGTTTCAGTAAGGGCTGTCTCTGTTGGTAATATTTTTTCATCTCATTCTCAATTTCTGAAAATAACAACTTTTGTTTTTATTTTTAAGGCCTGATTCTGTAAGGTGGGGAGCTGCTCCTGAGCTATGCTGAGTGCTCCAGACTTGCACACAGGCATTCTGCATTCCTTAAGTCTTCAAATCTTACATTAAAAGCTTAAAATGTTAGTAGGTTCTAAGACACCTCCTGAGTCAGGATTCATTTTATTTGTGCTGTGCAACAGCAGCAGAATGGTTACTAGAACTTGGATACAACAGAGAGGAGGCAGCTAATGCAAGATTAATTGCTCCACATTATTAACAACACCTTTGTCTTTGATTTTGCGGAAAGGTATGTCTGTACCCCCTGCAGTTGTGCGGAGAATGAAATGTTCAGCCTTTGTTTGAAAGCATCAAGTACACAGACTCAGAAAACAAAACCCACTTCCCTACAAATACTATGTAGCTGATTGGGATCTTTATATTCCATGTAAATAGTAAAGTATGGCTTTACAGTTTCGATTGCACATTGCCCTTTCTCAGTAATATTGTTGAGTTTATTTTTCTTACAGAGAAGGATAATGGAAGTTTGTAACAGGAAATACAAGTATTACTAAGGGAAAATATGTTTGGTACCTTTCATGACTCTGTGGAAATATTATTTCTGTCAAAAAGCAAGGGCAGTGCATTTTGAATGTCTTATGCTGTTATTAGAATACAATTTTTGTTTTGTTACAATTATTTTCCCTGGGTACGGTAATTCTGATGACACTTGCATAGTAATGATGATAATGGTATAGATTATTCACAGTGGTAGGGGTTATGATGCTATGCTTATAAATTGTGTAGGAAAAAGTATTTAAGATACTTGTAAAATTCCTTGTTTTAAAAAATAAGGAAATTGCCATCATTTAAATAAGACAGTATTATATTCTTGCACCTTAAGGGATGCACAAGAGAGATACTCTGTAACAATGAGCAAGTACCCAAAGTAGATGAGACACAGAGAAGCTACATTAACATAATTGTAAAGGAAAAGTACTGTGTCTTGTCTTTTGTGGCTCTTAGACCCCATAGTGCTAGTGTTTTACAGTCATTCCATTGTCCATTACTGCAAACATGTCCAGATGAATTCAGCGTTTAATGTTAAAAATCTTATAACATGCCAGTTTGATTTGTAGCCCTTCATATCATGGAATGCTAATTAAAATCATATTTTTGCATATGTCATGCCTTTCATGTACATATGCAAATAGAGTCTTGCCTTTCAGCTATTAGTAATTAACTTTATGAAGGACAGCTGTAATACATAATTAACAAAAATGTTTGCAAGCCCTTTTCACACTGAAAGTTGCAGCAGTAAAATTTTTGCTTATCGAGAGAACCATTTTAGTTTAAAGCCTCAGTCTGATATCTAAATTGTTTGAAGCAGTCACATGACATAATTAAATTGATGTTATGGTCTTATCAGCAGAAGAATGGTACTTTATAGGCCCCTATCTGTTTCATTACAAATGTTGCCAAAATTTAAGCAAATTATCTGTGTTTGGTAGAAATATAATGCCAGGTAGTATGTATTTTGTTGCTGATGTTGGTGTTTTGAAAAATGTCTTGTGAGTTTGATAAAGATTCCTGCTCATGGTGTATTCATGAACATGTGCTTCACCTTTTTTATCCTTTTTTTCAGAAGGCTGTAAAATAACAAAGGCTATTAATTTGTTTCTATGTGTATCTCTTTAAATAATTAATACAATGAAGTTTGACCTGCATAAACAGTGATTAAAGCATCTGATCTTGCTGTATTTTCATGTTGCTCATTAAAAACAATGGAACTATTTGTATGAAGAAGGGGTGCAGGATAGGCCCATTCCATTAGGCTTAAATAAATTCAAAGGTGTAGCTAAAACTATATTAGTTTACAACATGAGAAAATGTTATTTAGGTAAAATATACTATATTATCTGTAAAATGTGTAAGATGTTCTAATTAAAAAAATAATCTTCCTGGTTTTCTGTTTGTTTGGCAGGGTGGCATTTGTGATGAAGAAGCATTTGAATAGTCATTTACTGGGCAAGCATGGAGTTGGCACACCCAAAGAAAGGTAAACTACTTTAAAATTCTTCTTCATTTTATCTTATACAGCATGTGGAGACCTTTTCTGGAACATTTAGCTTACCCACAATGAAGTCATCTGGATTTTTACCTCACTCCAA
Source organism: Acropternis orthonyx (assembly GCA_035583155.1). Lineage (NCBI taxonomy): Eukaryota > Metazoa > Chordata > Aves > Passeriformes > Rhinocryptidae > Acropternis > Acropternis orthonyx. The sequence goes on along the minus strand of JAWWEU010000081.1, from coordinate 94,167,328 downwards.
GGGAGAGCCAACATGCTTAAGTGCTCTGACGGCATGATGCTTATGGCATTTCTGTAGAATGAAATTCTATGTAAAAAGTGTAGGATTTGCACCTTTTGGGGCATTTTTGTGACAGGTGATACTATTTTCTCAAAAATTCCATAGTTTTAAATGTCCCTCTGAGTACAAAATCAAATATTCTTCTTTGTTCTTTTCTCTCTTCTCTTCTCTTCTCTTCTCTTCTCTTCTCTTCTCTTCTCTTCTCTTCTCTTCTCTTCTCTTCTCTTC
>JAWWEU010000081.1:94159629-94167006 GCA_035583155.1 Acropternis orthonyx | reverse complement strand
CTTCCTCTTCCTCTTCCTCTTCCTCTTCCTCTTCCTCTTCCTCTTCCTCTTCCTCTTCCTCTTCCTCTTCCTCTCCCCTCCCTTGATGCGTGGAGGTTTATAACATGACTTTTTAAGATTTACGTTGATCACTGAGCTCAAAGTCACAGAAGAATAAAAAAGACAGTTTCCTCAGTGTTCTTGGCCAGAAAGGGAGTTTTGGTTTTTTGACTGTTTTTAAAATCAATTCATTTACTTCTAAATCTGTGTAGAGCTACTTATTTTCAGCCTTTGTTTGCAAGCAGTTTATTTTCTCTGTGGTTTAAAATATAACTGTGTTTTACAAACTAAATGGCACTGTATTTGCAGATAAACAGATTTTACTTCAGATTTATTGGGCACATTAGGGCATAGCTATTGCTATTTCATTGAATTTTTGGGGCAACTAGAAAATTGATGTGTTTTGGATAGCCGAAAGATCACATACTCTCTTTTAGTCTGGGTAGATGGAGGGTTCATTGCTGGATACTTGGTACTGTGTCAAGTATTACTGCCTTGGAACTCGTTCTTCTGATGTAGGCTTTCATAAATAAAGAGTATTTTCTGGTTTTGATATGAAAGAAGAGGAAAATAAATGACAGCTAGGAACTATAGAAGACTGCAAAGCCCTTTCTGGGTCATGTTCATTTCTTCTTAGAGACACTGGAAATGGTAGTGGATTAGACCGTTTCCTCACAAGTTCATCACACTTAAATCACTGAGGGACCTAAGAGTAGAGTTTTAAATTAACACACCATATACACCTTAGTTTGAGTAAGCACCAATTTAAGTGGTGCTTATATTTTTAATGAGATTTCCTCTACGGAGGGCTTAACCAGAATTTCCCTAAAATGTGATGCTTTAAAGAGTTTTGAGATACTGTATTTAATCTAAAATACAGAATGATGCATTGAAACAACAATTACAGTTTCATCAAAACATATCATATTAAAGTTTATATTGGTTATTGGTTGTCCTAGCACAACATTTACAAAAAATGTTTTGCTCTAGTGTTTTTTTTTTGTAACTGGAAGCATTCAATACTAATATTTTCTTTTACAAAGGGGTACTTACTGTACAGTCATCATAAATACAACACAGAGATAACTTGTGTTACCCTAGTGAATATGTGCACAATAAAGGATACGTACAATAGGTTTCCAAATATAGTATCTTAGCCTGAGAGGCATATTTTTAGTGATCATCATCTTGAAATGAATTCCCAAACAAGCAGAATGCTATAAACTAAATCGGTTGTTGCTGGATTTGTTTGCGTGTTTGTTCCGAAAGCCTTGTGGCTGTTCCAGTTTTCCCCTTTCTTTCCATAGCCCTTCAAGGCTTCCTGGCTGTCCCACCGGCGTGGGGCAGAGGAGCAGAGAGGGGTCCCTGCCCTGCCACCCTTCTTAGTGGCAGGTTCACAGCCCTCGAGGAGCAGATGAGCCCCACTAAGGCCTGCAACCTCCCTGCCCCGGCTTCATACCCTCTTCTTTTGCAATTTCTTTGCACATCTTTTGAGTGTTTCTTATTCACAATGCCTTTTTAGATGGGATTTCAGCTTAAAGCAGAGCACCATCAAACAGTAGTGGCAGAGCTACAATAACAATATAAATTCCAGTAGCAGTCACTCGCTGGTGATGGGGGATGTTAAATCCACGTGATCTAATGCTGTAAATACCAAACCACTGCTGCTTTCCTTTCCTATTGTGAGAGAGTTTGATGCCTTTTAATGGCTTTAGGAACCAAAGAAATCCTTCTTCAGCATGTTAAACTATCACTTTGGGTATAAAGATATTATAAATTAAGTTACATAGTTTTCTTACCTATGTAAAACATTAATGCCTTGATTATAATTTTGCAAGCTTGCTATTTTTTAATTTCTCTAGGACAATATAATCAGTTTATTCTTTATGTTTTGAATTTGATTCTGCCTTCTGATACATTGCATATTATAGCAAATACTAATAGAAGCTAGCTAAATAGGCTGTGACAATTAAATTAATAATGCATTTTATTTGCAAGTGTTTAGTCTTCATGGTTTGACTGATATATGCAAAGATGGTAATTTATTAAAAATAAATTCATGTAATTGTACTACAGAACTTGATGGACCAAAAAAAGTTGTCAGCATGACTATCATCAAAAACAGAAAATTGAAAAGAAGTTCAAAAGGGTGTTTGAAAAAAATAGGTATAACCCATACACCCTGAGAAATGGAAGCCCTTTTAACAAACTTCTCAGAATGGAATTTCTGGTGGCAAGCATTGAGAGATAGTTCTGAGAGGGAGAGAAAAATTACATTTACAATTTAATAGGCAGTCCTTAACTAGTGCACCTTGCTCTCTCTAGCCTTCTATAAACATTGCTTTTTATGCACAAAAGGGAGGGGTTTGCATGTGCAAATATAGAAAACAAGTATAATTCCTAACAAGATTGCTACTAATACATATTTTGGTTTGAGCTGGGTTTTCTTTTTAAGACAAAATTGACTTAAGGCAAAGGTACTGTGCAGAAAATCAGATAAGTTTTTTACAAATAGCCTTGTAGTAAAATGTCTGCACATTACAGACACAAAACCCCCTATTGCCTAGTCCATTGTGATCATTACCATTTAGTAGCTAACTCAGAAGTGGAATGTTTTAAAAGAAAAAAAATTCCTCTGAGGTCTATTTTCCTGTTATTGGAACTGAGATACTGATTTATTGTCAACTTGAATGTGTCTCAAAACTGGCATGTTATCTGCTAAGTCCAAGGCCAGTACATATTTGGTACTTCAGTGTCAGTAATCTTCATGGGACCTATAACTATATCTTATTGGCAGGATAAATCTTTGGCTACACCTTTATTGTGTCTAGGAGACATTGTGGTTGAGGACAAGGTGAATGCATCAGTACTGTTAATGGTGCCAAGTTCTAATTTCTGTTATGTCGTTACATTACTTGGATGTAAATTGTGGCAATACATAGAACAAACAGATGTTTCACTATTAAGTATAAGGTACATACAGCCACACACATGAAAATATAAGCAGGAAAAAAAAAAGATAAATTCACTAAGTCATTCATCAGTGAGACTGAATTTTGCCACTATTAGGTACAACTCTGGACTTAGAAATTTTCCATAAGAAAAGTACATTTAACTATTTAGAGATTTTTTAAGGACACAATTGGTACTGTACAATATGCCTTTTATAATATATGATTCTTTCTTAACTAGAGTTCTATCTGATACATCTGTTTAAACAGGGTTTTTTTACCTAAGAAAAGACCATAGAAAGGCCTTTGTAGTTGTTTAATTACCTCATCTTCCTTGTTAATTTTAAATCATGAGTTACCTCTGAAATAACTTTTTGCATATGAGTGATCTCATGAGTCATATAGGATCATTCATATATATAAAGTTACTCAAAGCCCAAACACTTGCTGAGTTGGAGTATCTGTTACAAAACGATTTCTGTAAACATCATTAAAAATGTGTTTGGTTTTGTAAAGTTGTTCTGGAATTTTTTTTGTGCTCTAAAAATGGGATCAATGTTACAGTGCTAGTAAGATCATGATTTTCAAACGAACTTGACTGATTGAAAAACCTGTGTAGCAATTTCAGCTGGAGAACAAGGGCTATAAGTAAATACCTATTACTGTGTAGTAGCAACTGAAGTATATTTGAGGTGCTTTTTGAAATAATGTTGGAATATAGCATACTTCTAAAATGTGTGTATTTTTTACACAACTGCTTTGAAGTAAAAAGAGGAACTTCCTAGATGCTGGTTGTTTAATGTGCTTTCATAAGCCCACCTATTAGCATGTGTAATATAAATGTTATGAAGTATACAAGACTGTATGGTGTATCAGTGGACGGGATTGTTGAGGTCTGAAAGAAAAGTAGCCAGGAAAAATGAATGGAGGTTTGATGTTTATATTATTTAGAAAACTGTCTTGTAATCAATTGCTATATCCTGATATCTCCATTTTGAATGTAAAACTAGAAGTAAATCAAATCCATCAGCACAGTCCTGTTTTGTTTAATTGAACTCTTAATCCTTCTTTTGAAGCATTTTTCTTTCTTTGAGTAGAAAAATTTGTGATAGTAACTATTTGATATGCCTGTTTTGGATTGTGCTACCCTAAACTTGCAAAGTAAAAGGATCCAATTGATGTGACAGCAGATTTTGGGTAAACAAGTAGCAAAAGTCACAAAGTGATGTGCCATACATACATATATATATATGCAATCATCTTGTAATAGTTTGCTCATGTTCTGAAGAAATGAGTTCTGTAAGTGGCTGTCTCACAGAAATGTTTCCAGATAGAGGCATTGCAGTACATGTGGATAGGCTGGAGGAGTGGCTACCTGTAATACCAGGGGGCACTGTATTGAGTCTTACCTTCAAGCTTTGTCATCACCTTTTACTGCTTCTTGCAAATCGGTTTGGGCTTTTCAACTGAAGCCTAACATTACTAGGTTAACTGCATAGGAATGAAAAACTTTACTTAATTGATTATTTCCTGCATTTGGTTTAAGAAGGGTCTTGGAGAGTTGCATAATCATTCTTTGGAAAAAGCCTAAGGAAAGAAACATAGCTTTTTCTTGAAGTATTTGCTAATTGCAAGTTGGTGATGAGAGGAGGGTTGTGGAAAGGACTCAATTTTTTAGCATTGGTTGGGAGCTAAAATTTTACCCAAGGTGTCTGTTAAGCATTCAGTGCTTTGGAACCTTACTTGACCTTTGAAAGCTACACTGTTTCAGAGTGTGAGTGTAGGTACAGGCTCCACAGTCTCTTGTTGCCTGAGTGCTTTTCTGTCTGCAGCTGACCCAAGGAACATAAGGAAGCTGTTGGGGTTACTGGGGTGCTAAAAGATGTCCTGAAAATTCACAGCTTTCCTCATGGCCTGTTGTCTGTACATATCATATGCATTTGCTTTACTACAAAGAAATAAAGAATAGGCAGCCATTTATACTTTTGAAGACTCTTTTCACAAAGACAAGTGATGAATTCAGCTTCTTTACAGGAAGCAAAGTAACAACTGAAGGACTGTAAAACAATGAAGTTATTCTACTACTACTCAGTATTTGCTCTTCCTATGAAATCCTGGAAATCCTAGAATTTGGTTCAAATGAAAGTACAACATGAAGTAAGTTTATTTTAGTTGTCGGGTATGTGAGATGTTTTGGAAATTTCTGTAGTCAGCAACAGTCTTCCTGTTGGGAAGGTTTAGCTGGTACGGATAGAAGACAGAGGAAGTGCCTAATGGGATGCATGCTGCCCACAATGAGCACCTCTGGTTAATTTTAAGCATCACAACAAGCTATAAATGATGATTTCACGTTCATAAACAACCAAGTGCTGTCTAGAGCATAGGTTATTAGTTTCATTAGTAAGTGTATGCTAACATTATCTGTGAATCTGTACAAGACAGTATGGATAGTTGCTGAAAGCTGCAGGTTTTTTTCCAGCAGTTTATTTCCAAGGAAAATACAGTTCCTTGTTGCGTGCCATCACCCAAAAAGTAAGCTGCAAACTGATCCCTCCTCTGTTGCAGTCAGCTGAAAGTAAGTTGTTCCCGTCCTATGTTCCAGTGTGCTGCTCCCACTGCATAAGGCAACTATGAAGGCCAAGAGGGTAAGGATTAGGATGGAGTGAATCTGTAGATCCCTTTTTACCTGTGCAGGACTGAAAGCAAGAGACCTGCCATGACACTTATGCAGAGTACGTTACACTACTTAGAATATCTGCGAGATTGTACTTTATGACATTTATGGATGTGAAATGTTCCAAGTCTTAGGTGGTATCATGACTCTCAGCTTTGAGCAGCCTGTAAAATACAACACAAATATTTACTGAGTACATTGTAAAGGAACTGGAAACATAATCTCTTGACCATGCTGCAATGAAATTTTTTCCATATATTCTGAGGATTCATGAGAAGTATTTTGTAAACTTTGGAAGTGAAAACAGAAATGCTGTGGCAAATGTTGTGTGTGACTGATGATAAAAGCTTAGCTTCTACTTTTAAACCACACACTTCACAATACTTCCATCAAGTTATAATGCCATCAGGACTATTTTTCTGCAGCCAAAGCAGTTGCATAATCTGTTAAGTAAGAATATTTGGTTGTCCAGTTTTGCTTGAGTTTCACCACCTCAAGGTGGAAATGAAATGCTGGAAAAACATGTTCTGGAGTTGAACAGGACCATGCACAAAATTCTAAAATCACCCCCACAGTGCTGTAATGTTTAAAAAAAGGTGACTGAGACTTTAGTAGTAGAAATGTGGAAGTCTTGTTTTATTTTAAAGACAATCTTCTGCATCATGAACCTGCATGGTGTGCTCTGCACTGATCTCTGGTGGGTAGAATCATAGGACAGCCCAGACTTGAAGGGGACTCCAAAGGTCATCTTGTCCAGCCTTTCCTGGGAAGGGGAACATAGAGGAGATAATCTAGGACTCTGTCCAATCATATATTTAAAATTTCCAGTGATGAGAGCTCTGCCACATCCCTGGGAAGGTTGTTCCGGTGATTGCTCTTACTATAATTTTTTTTAAATGTTGAGATGAAACCTTTCCCAGTGCAACTTGTACCTTTTGCCCCTTGTCTTCTCTGTGTGGCTCCCTGTGAATAGAGAGCCTCCTGTCCTCTTTGCAGCAGCCCTTTAAGTCCTGGAATAATATGATGCGGTACCACTGAGCCTTCTCTTCTCCAAGGTGGTAGGTGGTGGACCAAAACCTGGCTGTTCTAGCTTGGCTTTTAGGGACAGATTTTTTTATGCTGTTGCTGCTGTCTGTTGATAGTATATTTTGTAAGGAAAGAGTAACAATAGCATAATGCATCTTAAAACATCTTTTGATCCTGGAAGTGAAGATGAATGTTACTGTTCTGTGTTTAGGCTTATAATAAAAAAAAAAAAAAGCATCATCCTTATATTGAAGTATAAATCTGCTTTGATAAACAGTAACAATCATGAGAATTCCTACGGAACTATCAGTTTCCTACTGTCTCTTGGTATCGTAGAATGGCTTGAGTTGGAAGGGACCTTAAAGACCATCTAGTTCCAACCCCCCTGCCATGGGAAGGCACACCTTCCACTAGATCAGGTTGTTCAAAGCCTCATCCAACTAGGCTTTGAACTCTTGCAGGGATGGGGCATCCACAGCTTCTCTGAGCAACCTGTTTCAGTGTCTCACCACCCTCTGAGTAAAGAATTTCCTCCTAACTTCTAATATAAATTTCTCTTTTAGTTATCTCTCTTGTCCTATCACTAATTACCTGTGTAAAAAGTCACTGTCCATCACTTTTATAAGCTCCCTGTAAGTGCTTGAAGACTGCAATGAGATCTCTCCAAAGCCATCTTTTCTCTAGGCT
>JAWWEU010000081.1:94139629-94154629 GCA_035583155.1 Acropternis orthonyx | reverse complement strand
TATAAGACATGACTTACTGTAGAAAAATGAGAAATAATTTCTAGAATTTCAGGTCCACAGCCTTGTTTTTGTTGAACGCCATCACTCCATGTATTGCTGTGCATTCATAGTACTCCATCCACAGTCAAGATATAGACACCAAAAGCCCCATCCCCCTGTTGGCTTTATGAGAATTTCCATGCAAGTTCTTCATCAACAGACCATTGTAGTTTGAGAGGGGTGTGGAGATACCATATGACAGTAAATGGCCTTCTCAAACCTCATGCAGAAAAAGGCTACTTTTTGTGATTAAAGCAATATGGTTGCCCAGTTTCTGACACAGTAAGCTAGTTGCTTTCCAGCTGCTAATTGAAAATGGACAATAGCTCTTCTGATTGTGAAGTTGGTGTTACCCATTTATAACTACATACGACTTCATCTCTCATAGACAAACTCATGTAAAGGAATAATATTTCATTTCTACAACAGGGGAATTCTGTATTCCCTGAATTTTAAGCACCCTGCAAGTAGGAAGATGTTAATATTAAAAAATGAGGTGCAGAACCAGTTTCTTAGACCACTGAAATTTCATCTTGTTTACTTGTTGACATTTTTCTTGGCAGTTTCCTGAGTATTTAGTGATAGAGTCAAGAGACAGCATGAGGGCAGAACACATAGAGGTACTTGCACAAATAAGTAGGTTTATTGATTATTCTGTGGTATATGAATAGCAAGTGCATATGTACAGAGTTAGCTAAATACCCATTTATACCTATCTAAGTAAAAGAAAAACATTAAAATACTTGCTATCATCTTGAACCTCTAAAATGTCTGATAGTTCGTAATTCATAAAGTCACACATCTGAGAAGCTGGCTTTTGCAAAACAAGCTCTCTGATTATCTGATATCCTCCGGAAGGTTAGGAGAGTTGTTTCCTATATTACTTAGGAAAAAATTTCTTTTTACAATTGAAAATGTCAGCATCAATTTAAAGTAACACTAAGCATGTGCTTGCTTTCTGAATATTATCCTCCTCCACCTCCCCTCCAACCACCCTGCTGAGGATCTGAGTGTGACAGTTTGATTAGATCATCAATCCTTACTGTTAACAGCACTTTTCCTGAACACCTGGGTTGCTAGGTCACATCTGAGTTTAGCTACCGTTGTTTTAGTGACCTAACGTGCATTCACCATAGCAATTTACATTTAGCCCTCAAATTAAAAGTTACCTTAGAACAACAGTTTGCTTTAAAATGACCTTTGTTCTTATGTGAAAGTTCTGCTATATGATGTGATAAAAACTATAAATGATGAAACAGATTTCTGTATTTGAGACGTGGTTACCTACTTTGATAGAGCTCTCACATAAGTGTCTCCAACTGCCGGCTTGAAAGCAAAGCTCAATTGCGAATACTTCTACTTAATTCTCTGTCAGTGTAGAAGAATTCTGCGTAGATTCATATCTCCCAATTTTGTTTCAATTGCAGTGTTCTATACTAAGTTAAATAATCACGTTTGTAATATACTTGTAACATTTTTTATACTTTTTCTTTCCTCAAAAAGCTACTTTTGATTTGTCAGTATGGTTTGTTTCCTATTTTTGCCATTTATAGGGAAAATACCAGCAGAGGTTAATACCTAGCAACAATTTCAATGCAAATTGTTGAGCAGCAAACAGCAACATAAGCATGTTATAAAATGCATCCCTTTTCTGATGCTAAAGTAATCCTTTGTTTTATTTCTGAACTTTCCTTTGCTGCGATGAGGAATATAGGATATTCATAAAACTATCAGAGCAAAATTCATGAAGAGATTAATTAAAAGTCAATTTAGACTTTTCCTTCTCTTTTTGAGCAAACAAATAAAGGTTGAAATAAACACAAATGGGATAAGGTTATACAATGAGGGAATTAACTTTTAGTGATATCTAAAATAAGAATAGTAGATAATGGAACTTACTTGCTTTATACCTTCCCTCATGTCAGATGAATATGCTTTCATATATATTTTTAAATCAAATGTGAAGCTTCCTGTAACCTGTGTTATGGTCATGTCAGGGGAAAAAAACACCAACCCATGCTGTCTAATTTTTACACATATATGGAAGTAGATACCAAATGATTATTTCCATTAAATTTCTCAGGCATGAAAAAGAGATCTGAAGGCCAAGTGTAGACTTTAAAATGAAAATATTTCCTTAAGTTTTAGGTTTCTAATAGTGGGGTGTTTCACCCCACTCCTGTTGCAAATATAGTTTGAAATTAAAATGCATTACATAAAATGCATTGCATAAAATGCATATGCATTTTGGGGCCTGATCCAATATCTAATTAAATCAGTAGAAAGTATTATTTTGCTTGGGATCATCAATGAAGTATAATTTTGCTTGATAAGCAAAACTCTAATTAGACACTATATTAAAAAAATTATTTTGTATATATGCTACTGTTCAAGAATGTGTTTACTGTGTCCTCTGAAATATGTAAACTGTCTACTTCTGTTAATCCACATTCAAAACATATGCCATAGTGGCTTCTGAGAATTCATAATAAGAATAAAATGAAAAACATGGATAAATCTATGTGGGACTAAAAGTTCTGCTGTAGATTATTTTAAATACTAATTCATGGTAAAGTTAATGATAAAAAAGTATAAAGGATCTGGTGTGCATAATCAGAATGCAGAAAATGCTGCTCAGTCTTCTATCTGAGTGATGTAATATAGGGTCGATAATATGTTTATGGAAAAAACTACCATGAAACAGGTAACATAAGAGAGCAACTTCTTTACAGTACTTATCAGTGTTATTATACAAATAGAAAATACTAGACCTTGATGAAAACATACTTTATAAAGTCCTTGAAATTTTTTGAAAGAAGATTAATTTGTAGGATCTGAGTTATATGATATTAATTTACATATGTGTTTGTTTATGTATTATGATTGTTATAAAACAGTATCATTTATAACCATCTGAATCTATGCAATCAGAAATTTTTGAAAACTGAAGCTTGTTGGGGGACAACTTTCGCATGTTTCATATCTGCTCACAAGTAATGTTTATTTTTTTAATTTGAGGAAGTTTATTCAGCCTTTTTTTTTCTTTTTAGTTTGGTATAGTTTTTACTTCATTGCTTACTGTTTTCCAGATCAGAGTTAAAATTGCTGAAGTTTGAAATTTGGCTATAATAATCATCACTGACTGTTGATAATCACCCATGCTGTGTGTTGCTTTGGATTACCAGATTATCAGTGTGTTTCCCATTGTTTATGGAGACTTTGTAGGTGAAGATTATTCTTTGGTTTACAACTGTTCTCTTACACATGATTATATTGCCATGAATTCTGTTCTATTGGAACAAATCGCAAGTTTGCATTTAGTGCCAAAGAGTGCAGGTTTTTATTTTCATACACTGTTTAAAGGTCAGTAAGTGTGCTGTGGAGTAAAAGAAAAGTATAATAATCACTTACTGACTAAGAGAACATACATATTAGCTAGACGTACAGGATAGATCTATAGACTAACTCCTGGTATATCACAATGCATTTACTGTTCAGTAAAAGCCTGCACTTGGGGAGAGACAAGCATGTACAAATTTAGTCTATATATTTATTGTACTGTATATTTACTGAAAACATGTATTTATTCATAGCAGTTATCAATATTTATTCAATGCAAGTTATCTATCTGTAATAGCCAAGTGAACACAAGGCATTGGTAGTTTTCATGATGGTGAAGGAAGGTACAGTATCTCTTCCCATTGTTGGCATTGCCAGAATTCAAGGAAGTGAAAACTGCATTTTCTTCTTTGCTGTTTTCAATCAGATTGCAGGCAATGTCTTGCTTATGCAAGTTGTATCCTATAAAAGCACATTTTTTTGGTTGTGTGTACAGAGAAATCCACTTGTATGGAGAGTAAAGTGCATTTAGAAGAATGCCTAGTGTTGTCCAACATAGTTGCAGAGTAGTCTAAAGCTAGAATGTTTTCAGTGCTCCCCTGTTTTCTAAAAAAGCAGTCCTTCCCATGGCCAGGCTTAAGTGTTCTTCAGGTTTCCCCTGGGGAAGACAGGTTGTTCAGGGAGTCCATGCAGATATGGATTATGCTGCAGTTGTGTTTTCATCGCCAGTGGTAGTCATCTGAGTGACTTGGGCAGTAACAACTTTTTTGTGTTTGATTTTCTTTCCACTTATGAAGTGTGTGTAGTAACACTTACTTCACAGGGGCTGATGAGAGCTTGTGAAGCATTGCAAATAGAACTACGATGAGTTTTTCTTTTATTGGAATTATGTGATAAAATGGGTGTGGCTGTCACACTTTGAAAGAAAGAAATTTGATGTGCTTTTGAAATGCTAATCTGAAGGACAGGAATGCTGGGGAAGAGAAAGTGAAGATCTTTCTCCAAATAGGACTTCTGATCAAGCCTGAGACAGAAGCTCTTATGAATGTTAACAGTAGTGTTAAGATCTGGAGAGATTCACCGAGCAATTGTCACAGGGAAGGGAATTCCTTGCAAAGAGTGCAGAGGCTTCCTTTTCCCCTTTATTTCTCTGTATCTGAGCTGAAAACAGAGCTGTATACAGAGTCAGTCCAGTAGACTTTTGGTTTTATTTCCAGGTTAGGTTCAACTTCTCTCTGACAGCAGTTCTTTTGGTTTGTGTTCCACACAATTTCAATGAATGGTCCTGGTTCAATTCTGTAGTATGTGAAAGCTTTTTGTGAAGACTCAGCCTTGACCAAGTTCAGACTGAGGACTCATACACAGTACCAACTGGCTATCAAAGGTTTTATTTTCCATTTGGGCTTGACTTAAATCTCTAGTTTAGCTGTTGAGAAGTGTAAATCAGATGTCTGATGAAAATAGTTTTTTTTTTATTTCATTTGGGTTTGCTCTGGTTTTAATTACTGTTGTTGTCTGTGACGAATTTTACATAGGGAGTTTTAAGAAATGCTGTAAACTTGAGGTTATATGTCACTATTGCTTTGTTAGTGTGCATGAGCAGGCTGCCCTAGGCAAACACAGAAAGGAAAATCCAATGGACTGAGGAAGAGACTAAAGTTGGTATTGATGTGGGTCAGAGGAGAATGATGTATGTCCCAAGAGCATGGGATTTAAAAGAAGAATATGGGGCATTGTTCACAAGGGACAAAGCCATGCAAATGGCTCATTTTTTTTTCCTCCTTGTTCCTATAATATTCTGACCCTCTATGAAAGAAGCTCTAAGAGATCATGATGAGCCTTGAACTGTAATGAAAATAATGCATTTTACAGTAGAATCATTTCAGGATGAATTCCAGTATAGTAACAAATAGGTATTATTTAAGGCATGTAAAATATATGCTACATTTGCATTTTTGATCACAATATAACTTACATACCATAAAAGTTCATTTTTGTAGGCAATACATTTAAAATGTACTTTGTGGTTTTTTTAAAGTTAGATATTAAATGTATCTGCTTTATGATATACCTATGTGTATATCTGCATTTTGTCTCCTGTTTAGTGTGTTTAGTCACCGAAAGGAATTTGTCACTTTTTGTACAAACTTTTAATTCCCAGTTACAGATACGGAAAGATGGGTGATGATTTTTAACTTCTTCAGGTCCCCTTTTCCTTTTGAAACCTTGTCTTTTCCAGGTCTAGCATGTTGGTCTGTTAGTCTCTATCAGAGTTGTCAGGGTTATCTGTCAACATGAAAATCAGAGGAAGGCATTTGCAAATACAAAAACATTGTTCTTTAAGGCTATAGGTTTACTAGAAACATTTTAGAAGAGTCTCAAAATAGACAGCAGAGGGGGCCAGGCTCTCTACATCATCAACCCAGTTGCTGTCAATTTGTTACAGTGATTTTGTTCTGTAGACAGAGGTTCTCTGGTTAGCCCATTTAGTTATTATAGTGTTTTTCTGTTCCTGCACTTACTGGGAAAAGCAATGGAAATTTTTTGAGTAGCTTTTATGATTCCTCTTTCTCATTTACTTAGAAAAAAAAGAAAATGCACAAAATACATAATCATTAATTTTCTCATGTCTGCTTTTTTCCTGTAACAGTAGTGTCACTGTGTCTTGAGAATGGAAAAAAACCCCTGTGAATATGAGGACCTTGTAACACTGGATCGCCAAACCATTTTTTGCATAGAAAAATCCTGATATATTGCCTCATAAACTATTGTTCTTGCTAAATAATAAATTATATATACATTTTAAAAATTATATCATTTTAATGGACAACATTTTGGTGCACATCCTTTTTCAGATAGTGTATTAGTTCCAGATACAACATTGATAAAAAAATACATGTAAAATTCACATACTCTGATTTTCTGTTTGTCTTCCTGCAGGCATGCATGTGCTAGCAATGTGTCATGAATGATGATTATCTTTCTGCACCTTGATGTGCCAGTTAGCACACAGTTCTTAGGTGTTCTACCTTCATTGGGTCACTACTTACTATTATTGACTTTGTAGACTGTTATCTTATTTTCCCGAGAAAACACAGTGAGGAACATTCCTTTCATCTGAAAAGTGGAGTTACTTCTTAACCCCAAATGGTTGCTTGACTTGGTCATATAAGATCTGGAAGGACAGTAGCCTTGCATCAAGCATTGCCACACAGGTGAACCAGTCAATTTCAAAAGAACAGAACAAAAGGACTAACAAACCCCCTCTCCTCCTCCCTGAAAAAAAAATAAAATTAAGTGTACCTGAACTGTGACTACTTCTTCAGCAAATGACAGGTAGTTCAGTATGTAGTTTTGGTATTTATTTTATTTACTTTCTTGTACTTTGCTTCTTGCTTTTTTAAAAATTTGAGTAGATCAAATGCAGCAAAATGGCACATGCTACTTTTTTAAGGTGAGGTAGAAGGTCATTTAGTTCCTCATTCAGGAAACAGACATTCTTCAGTTAGAAACTGAATTCTGTAGTTTGAAGTCAGTAAAAGGAAATGATAGGGCACACATTTTTCATCAAACGTATCTACTATATCTTACAACTATTTTAAAAAACAGGTATGGAGTCAACATAGCAATAATGATGTGCTGCAGCTGTCTCTGGATTAATGCAGTGAAGATATGACCTCTTAGGAGCTGCCTGCTGGGCATACTTGCTGTAGTTGCCTTTTTTTTGGTCAGTGTGCTTTTAAAAAGCATAGGAATGGGTACTGCACTTCTGATGAGGCATGTACATTACCGAAAAATGGGAGGGAGATGGGCAGTAAAGGACTAATTAATTTCTATAGAAGCATCAGGGTTGGGAATGGCTGCAGTGGCTTTTGGAAGAATGAAAGGAGGACATCAGTCTTCTAGGTGTTACTGAACCTTGCATCACTATATCTCTTCAGGTATGAGGAAGATAAGGAAAAGTTTTAGAGAGGTTTCTTCTACTTTATATTAATTGCTTAGTTCCAGGTTAAAGAACCTTAATGTGATCTGATTCTTGTTCAACTAATATATAATGTTGCTCTTCTCTCTTAAAAAAAAAAAAAAAGTTATAGAAACAGAAAACTTATCTTCTACTGTAAAAATACCAGAAGAATACAGGTCATCATGCAAATGTAGGACAATGGCAGAATCATCATACCATATATACACAGCAGTTCAATAAGGTCTCTCAGCTAGTGCAATGGAGGGTTGCTTTCTTCTCTGTGTTAACACTGCAACATTAAACAGAATAGACACTGAATTTTGGTGCTGTGCTGATAAACAAGTTGAACGTACACTTGTACAGTGATGTATTGCAGTGTCCTTGTGTCTGTGAATGGACTTCTGACAGAATCAGAGGTAGGATTCTATATATAACCCTCTGTATGCAGGGAGGTTGTGAACGGTTTCACAAATACTCTTTGTTGGTATACTGCTGGTGAAAAAAGTAATAAAAATGCAATTCACATCAGCTGCTGAAAATCTCTGCTACATTTTCTCTAACATAGGCGGCAACTTCCAAAAATATTTATGAGTCTGCTTTCTGATGAATGCTTGATATCATCCCTTAGGATATGATCTCTTTGTTGAATTAAAAGCACTAGTCCTTGCATTAAATGATGTTGGGTTTTTTCATCCTAATACTCTTTACATGTATCTCTTTTAGATGGTGCCTTCTCTTATAGTGTTCAGCCTCCTAACGTTTATCTTCCCTGTGAAACAACTACTGGAGTTCACCAAACAAATTTCTAGACGATTTTTCTCCAACAGTTTGCAGGTTCTGAAAAATCCATTCATATCTAAAGCAGATTCCCTTTTCTCTGTGTGTGTGCATGTGCATGTGTGTGTGTGGTATTCTTTATGTTGACCTGAAGATTTGATTTACTACTGGACCTGTGTAGCTGCTTAGGGGGTTGTATTCCCACTGTGCTGTTCACTCCCATGTTGTCTAATCCATCAGCAATCTAATTCACAGATAGTATCATAATTCATGGTGTAATAGATCTTCAACATTGTTTTGTAGGGGAAACTTATTAAAGATAAAAATCTCAAGTGGCAGTTGCCCTTTCAGCAGTTTAAGTTTTTGATTCTTGCTTTCCGTCTTAAATGTATACTGATTATGCCTTGACACCTCTCCTGCTACGCATTCATTTTTCTGTGGTCTTTCTGACAGACTGACGTGAAACTGGTTGCTTTTAGCTTTTACCGTTACTTTCAAAGCATCTATTCTGGGCAGTAAGTTTTATTTCCTTTGGAGGTGAGGTTCATTTAGTGGTTGTTTCATCAAATCTTAAACTTTTTTGCAAAGAAAATTTCCTACAAAAATTGGCTGATTAGAAACCGTACTACCTCAGTGCTTAGAATTAAGGTTTGCCAGGACCACTTTTCCCAGATATTCTAATTTTGTTCGTTTGTAGATCTGTTGCAGGTTATTTAGTTATCAAGTCTTTATTTTGAAGATGGATGGAATTAGAATGTAGTTTAAAGGCAAATTCAAATTATTTTTATTCTGCCTTCTTCTAAATATACCATTTTTTGACACAGAAGAATTTTGAATTTTTTCTATGTATCAAATATTTCAACAGGAAATTATTTCATGTTTTGATTGTTTCTCTTCTGTTGGTCTGTTAAGTTGATCAGAAACTTTAAGTGTAGACTTTGATGATAGCTTTTTGCTCATCATGAGTAAATATTTCTAGAAGTCACTTACTTTTTAAAGGCAGAGCAAACATAAAGTACTTGAAAACCAGAGTGTTTTTTCAGAATAACTGATTATGTTACATAATATAAGCAGAAGTTGAGATTTGTTAGGGAAATAAGTATAGATTAAGGCATGAATTTAAATGAAGAGTCTTGGCATGTCAAGTTTGACTTAGGTATTGTAGATTGGCATCTGAGTAAACAGAAGTTTGGGCATAATAAATAAGCAGAAAAGTTGCTAAGAAACATTCTGTTCCTGATACTGCAGGATAATGATTATAGGTGACACTTGTGATGAGCTGAACTTTGCAAAAGTTTTATAGTAATTGGTTCAATTGCTTTCTAAAATGAACAACTATCATAGCCTTTTAAAAGATGAGCCTGGAAGAAAATGCTATTGATCACCTAGTCCCTCCTCCAAATCATAATTTATATGCAAACGTAAGTGTTGTTCCCAAATACATTGTTACAATCAAAATATTCTTGATAGATGCTTCTGTAACTTATTTCTGAAAGTATCTTTCAAGGTGACAGTTCTGCAACTTCCATGGTGCCTGTTCTGCCACATAATTGCACATGCTGAGACATGATGCTTTGTAAAGTTTAGGAAACATAAATTTATTGAGAATATATTGCATAGTTTTAGACAGGGATTTGAAATTTGTCAGAAGAAAGGTAGTTTTTCCAGTGACTTCGTATCAGAATGACTACTATCAATTTAAGAATTATTGAACTTACGAACTCGTATATATTTCATTTTCTGTATTCATAATAGCAATTTGTTTGAAGAATAGTATTGCTGGCTTCAGAGATTTCTGGACAATATATTCTACCTGCCATTTACCTTCTCCATGTGTAGTTTGAGCTTATTGCTAAGGCAATGGTAATCAGATATTTCTTCCTGTCCCCAGAGTCCTTTATTCACATTGCTTCTCTGAGAACTGCTTAGATAGGATGCCACAGAGCTACTTGCTGCATCAGGGATGGGAGGTCAATCTGGGTCTCACTTCAGGAGAAGATGGATATAGTCAGAGGAATGAGTCATTCAGTCTGACTGGTTTTGTGCTATCCTCTCCCCTCCTGGCCCTGATTTAGCTCTCTCTGCATATCTCCCTGTGGTGCACTGGCAGTATCACCCCACAATTCTGTTGTTCCCACCCAAATTGTGTGCTACAACTTTGCTTCTTCCCTTTCTACATTCCTCCTAAAAATTTCACACAAGGAAATGCAAGGAATATATGCAGTGGAAGGAAGCAGAGGGGTAGAAATAACGGCACTGTTTTGCCAAATGTAACTCACTGCAAAAGAGCAGTGGTGTGAGTGCCATTATCCTTGATTGTTCTGTTGTGCTGAGAGGATTAGAGGAGAAGGAGGAAATTTTTCTGAGAAACCAGCCAAAAAGTGTAGCTCAAGTATGACCAGACTTTGAGCTAAATACTCAAATTGTTATATGACCAAGGCCCATGGCATGTTTTTCAGTAGGCCCAGGTTGCAGGATTGCAACATTCACAAGAGTTGCAATTGGGAGATCCCCAAAGTTCTGACTGCACAGTGAGGCAAATCTGGCATGAAGCTCACTCTCAGGGTAAATTAGTGGTGTCAGCTTCCATAATCTCATCAGCTTTGCTCCTTCCAATCTGAATTAGCTGAAAGTCCGTGTGCCATCTCACACCTGACCAAGTTCCAGAATGGGAGCTGTGCTTCAATAGTCCATGAGCTGCACAGGGTTGAGGAGCAACCAGCAGGCCTTGCCTGTGGTAGCTGGTCAGAAAGGCTGTAGAAATTTTTAAGAAAGAGAGGTACAAACACGGAGAGAAGTTCATTTGGTGTGTGTATTTCCTTGCACCCTCATTCTGTCTTTCTCACAACTGTCCTTTAACACAACGAATGAACATGATGTGGTTTCTTGTGATCAGTTGCACTATTTCTTTCCTCTTGGGTTCTATTCAGAGCATCAGTTGGGTTAAGACAGTCACTCTCTTTCTCTCTGGCTGTACATAGTTGATCCTGCATTTTTCTTTGGCGCCTCCAAGATAAGTTCAGTTTCTAACAGTTGACTGGACATGAAGTGTGTGTGACAGAGCTGTCCTTCTTTGACTTTATATCTTAGTACAGAAGAGCAATGGGACAAATACTGAAACAATAGTAGCAAGGGTACAGAGCCATGAACAATAAACAAAGTGAAGTCGTACTAACATTTTTTTTAAGGTTTCCATACAGTAATATTTTATGTAATGTAAACTTTTCAGAATTAATTTAGTGCTATGCCTCACAAAAATTTGCTGGTGTTGCTTAATGTGAAAGTTGTTGATTGTATTAAAAAGTAATTGTAGAGACAGTGAAGAGTAGTGCTAAACCACTCATTTTAAGGAATTTGGCAACTAGGTGTTTCTAGGATTGGCAGTGCAAGTAAATCTTAACATATTTACTAGGGGTCTAGAGGAAAGATTGAATGCTACATTAATGACATTCACAGGTGGTCATAAAATTAGGATATTCAACAAATACAGAGAAGGGTATAATACAGAAGGACAGAAGGAGGTTGGAAATATGGGAAGGAGTTAAAATTAGATGCTCTGAAAATACATAAATGAAAACATAAGAAACTATGCAAAATATGAATATTCAGTGGTAGAAAAGTGTTGAAAAGGAGATGTTAAAACAGGTAGACATGACAATGGAAACTGAGTAGGAATGTAGTTTAAACAAGACAAGCATACAGGAGAGCAGGCTTAAAGTTATGTGGGCAGCCATTGCATGAACATAGCTGTCCCTGAGGATGGAATTGGCTTTCCTTTGACCTTGCAATGGAAAGACTGCTATGTTGCATTGAGTTGCCCTTAGGAGGGAACTCTGGGATTTTATACCAGGTGAATCACCTCAGCTCATTTCTGTATTTGAAGGATGGATCTAGACCAGGTGGTATTTAATTTAATGTCTAATAGCTATAGATGTGGTTTGTGTTGAATCAACTGAGCCTTGTCCATTGATTTTCAGGATATAAGATCAGCCAATCCAATCCTTCCCTATGACTACAAATATATGTAGAACAAAGGTACAAACTGTGGGACCAACTTAATCCAGTGAAAGGGTTCAACAGGAAATGGTGTGTTGTAAAAGCTAGATAGACAATGTGAGGAAATAGGCTCTTATCATGATGTGAGCACCACCAGGGTGGTGAGCTGAATGGGTAGGGATTCTTTACAACCTACCCAGCTTCCAAGAGTTTTATACCAGAATGGGTTTTTTTAGCCCTGAAAAGTATGGGAAAACTTGGTAGATCTTCAGGTATAAACAATCCAGTGCAGAAGATACTGATTAGCAGTACAGGGCACCTTGAACTTTGAGAAAGGAGAAAAAAATCACTTCAATCCAGGTGGAGCAGATGTGCTTGTCTTTTAGCTAAATTCGGGTTTGGTGCTTGGACTGAAGGGATTACTGAAGAATTAGTATTGGATGTGAATATAAAGTTCAGAGCTGGAGAGTAATTTCTCTAGTCAAAAAGAAGACTTTGTTGGTGGACAGATAAAGAATACAGATCATGACAGTCTATGAAGACTGCCATTTTACTGATTAGGTGCCCACTAAAGTGAGCACAGACTCTTTTTCAATAGCAGAACATAGCAATTACCCTGAATAAAAGTTTAAAAGCATTGCATTGGTGTAGCATCCCATTCCAGAGGCAAGGCTACCCTTAGCCTGTTGAGGCTTGTCATTCCTCTGAGTTAGACTGAGAGGCAGGCAAGCTGGTGAATTTTCACTCATCTGTCTAATATTGACAAATTGCAAAAAAAAAAAAAAAAAAAAAAGCTATGGAAACATCTCCCTGGAAAAGCATTATCAGGGATTTTTGTTTGTTTGTGTTTTTGGGAGGTTTTGTTGTTTTTGGTTGGTTGGTGGTGTAGTTTTGGGGATTTTTTTAACTTTACAGGAAAATCATTAAGGATTGTGGGGATCCTGTTTTTCTGATTACATGGATATCCTCTTAATGACTGTGCAATCACTTTGGTCTCTTCCATGTCTGGCTGAATTTTCAGTGCCTTAAAGGAGATTTCTAAGTGGGTTGAAAATTGACTGAGATGCTCAGCAATTCAGTTGACAAATTTCTTCAACTATTTAACTACTGGTGTATTGGCAAATCAATTACATGGCTGTGAAGTGAAACAGTCTTCATGTTACAATGCTGACGTGTTTAGTTCTCCTACAGCATACGTAGTTTCACCTGTTTTCTTCATCAGTGCATTCAGTTCTGTGGTAACAGATACATAAAATGGATGTGTGGGATTGACAGTTCTTCCAGGTAGCAAATGCCTTCTGCTGCAACTGGGACAGGAAAAATTCCTGCAGTGGAAGACAAAGTAACTCATAATCTCAAGAGGCACAGAGTAAGGGGTTACTGTCTGTAGTTTGTATGTTATTTCCAGCCAGAGAGTTTAAGATGGATGAATTTATATAGCACTAATCATTCAAGTTTCTTTAGCTTAGTTTCTTAGTCTTCATATAACTTCCTTAACTAGTTTTAATCTTTTTTTTTTTTTTGAGATGTTGAAAACTAAAATGCTTCTATACTTAAATACAGTCTCACTGTATTATTAGGTTTTGATCCTTTGACTTTACATATCACATGAGTCTATCATAAAATACACACATTCTGGAAAACATCTCTTGATTCCTGATACTGGTCTTACATTTTTTTTTAGATGTTGGTTCTGAATGCATTTTAGCTGCTTTGTAAAGGTATGAGTCTATTACAAGAAATAGGTGGATAGAGTGGGAGGAGGGCAGAAGTCATATGATTTCATTTCTTAATGTTATTTATGAAAATCTGGGCTAACAAGAACACAGTTTCTTTTGCTGAAATGGTACATAAGGTGTACCAATCATCATTTACTAAAATTTGCAACTGGTCATATGAGTTAGTAGTCATTTAATTTTCCTTCATCGGTCACTGTCTGCAGTAGCACAACTCAAGGCAAGACTGTGGCAGCTGCTGCTCTTGTAGGAAGTAAATCTTTTAAGAAGTGGTTTATAGGACTTGCTGGGTGTGTTTGTTTTGCCCCTGAAAGTTTCCAGTAACTGCTTCTGAGAAGGACTTACCACTCACAACACTTCAGTAAGCAGATATGGAATAACTTGTTCAGAGGGAATTATTTTTCTGAACTCCAAATTACAGTTGCTACATACTTGATTCATCACTTTATTTCAATTATTCTTCCAAACTCTTTTCCCAGTTTCTCAGTGATTTAGCTCCACCATAACTGACACAACTATAAGATCTGAACCTGTTTTTTGATTTCTCTTTTTGTTTCCTTGTTTTCAGTAATGGTGTTTATGTTAACCACTAAATGTTTAAATCTTTTCTATGAATCCATCATATATTATTTTGGGTTTGATGGGGTTTTTTTGTTTGTTTTGAGTTTCTTTGTTTGGCTTTTTGTTTTTTGTTTGTTTGTTTTTGTTTAAAAAAGTAGACCATACTTGCTGTTCTTGATGTTACTTGCTCTTACATTTTCATCAGAAGAGGTAGACTCTGCAGTGTTTCTCCAAGTTGTATGAGAGAGAAACTCTTCCACTGCATCCTAATGTTTCCAGTTCTCTTAGGTTATGTAAATTTATGTACAGTCAAGAAAGCCGTGCCCTAAGAAAATAACAAAATCTGAAGAATACTATATTGCCACTTTTTATTAATTTATTCCACCTATGTATTCTTCAAGAACAGTTAAATGTCTGTCACTGACTAAGACCTTTGTCACTATTCCAGTAGCTAAGTGTGCTGGTTTAAAGTAAACCGGCAGGAGAAAAGAACCCAACTCACAAAAAGACTTGCAAGTCAGAACTACAATTTAATAAAAAGATCACAATAAGTACAAGGTTACAGAGGAAATAGCCCGTTTGACCCAC
>JAWWEU010000081.1:94116623-94139529 GCA_035583155.1 Acropternis orthonyx | reverse complement strand
TAGAGGGTGTAGAATACACAGTCTTAGGCACACCCACACAGTGACAAACTGGTCCTGGTCACTATAACCAGGACACTAAGGAGGTATCATGCCTCTTACAGGCAGTGTCAGAGACAGCAATATTTACATTTTTCATTAGACTGCAGCTTAAAACACAGAATTACATAGGGATTATGCATACTTGACTAAAAAGCGGCCATTTTATTAGGTGTTGGTGGTATGTATGTGATCAATCTTTGTGAGTACTTTTCATATGAAATAATTTGAGACTATTATGAATTACTGCTATGCTAGGACTGGGCTTTTTGGAGTAGGATTTGAGTTTGAATTTTTACCAGAATGACAGCCCACCTTGAGGAGTAAGAACTAGTGGACAGAGGCACTCTCACCTGTTCACTCCTGCTAAAATGCTTGTGTTCTGGAAACTTCCTAAGTTTCAAAAAGCACCTAGGCTCACAACAGTTGTAGGGTTAGAGTTTGCCTCTCCTGCTATGGTGCTTAGGCTGAGGGGACAACCATCAGCTGTGAAGGACTTCCTCACTTACAGCTGTGTCTTAAACCTGGTGGTTGGTCGAGTAGTACATTTCTACCACCACTGGGAGATGATTGACCTCCCCCCCATCATTTGTGTTCACTAAATGGGGCCCATAAACAGCCTTTTTCAGTAGCTTGTTGGAAGTTTTTAAATATTTGAGTGATTCCTGCATGTGCAAACACTACAAAATAATACTATTGACAGCTCTGTTTGACCACAGTGCTTGTTAGCAGAGCATTAACCTATTTGGACTGGTTTGCCAGGAAAAAATCTTATTGTATTGCCTCTGAGTTCTCAGTTCATGTTGATATAGTTGAGCACTATTAACATAAATTTCCTATTAAGCCATACACATGTGAAGGTAAAATTCAAAGAAATCTGCAAATGTGGTTTGTAACAAGACAGCAAAATATTGTTTTAAAATTCAGAAAATTATTTTGTACTCAAGAAATTAGCTTCCCTCACAGCTGTTTTGTGTAGGTTTTTTTCCTGCCACGTTCCTGTACTGCAAGGGACTCTTAAGCATTGTGCTGCAATCTTATTATTGCTGGAGCTTCTCATGATCAGAGCCTCGTATTATAATCATAACTTATTTGCTGGATGTAAATGGATAGTAGCTGAAACCAAATTTCTTTTCACCTGTATAATCAAAAAATATTATTTGGATTCCTAGAGGTGAAAGGAGGCAAGCTGAAACTTCATCTTTGAAGAGAAAATTTCAGAGGCACTTTGTCACTGTCATGTCGTGGTGCAGACATCTGTCAGACTCTATTACAAATCCAACTTTCTTATTCGATGAGTTACTCAATTTGCAAATTGAGACCTCTCTGCTTTGTTAAAAATTATCACTGCTCATCCGAAAACCCTAAGTGTTTAAAAGTATAAGATGACAGCTTGAACGCTTAGGGATGTGGACTGTCCTTATAAGGACAAATTACCTTTCTGGATGTCACATTTAAATGTTTGCCTGCCTATCATCTACAGGGAATTTAGCATGATAAATCTTTTTAGATCTCAGAGCTGAGGAATTGTAAGTGAAATGCACGAAAGGGGTTTGAGGTTCAATTTTTTTGTGTGCGCCTTTTACAGAATAGGCTTCAAACGTCTCTGCAAGTACTGTAACTGGAAGATTCTGCTCGAGGTCATCTCCTTTATTCAAAAATATGAAGCTGTTGTCTTCCTTTTTTATCTAAATGAGGTATATTTTCTGCTTACTAAATATATGTATTAGGCTATTTTGTAGCATGAACTCAGGTAGATGAATCTAAAGATTAAAAGGTTAATTTTTCACTTGTGTGACAAGCATACAAAAATGTAATTGTGGAGTGGATCTGGCCCATCGTTTCAGTATGCCATTTTGTAATTTCATTGTCAATCCCAGTAATATTTGCTATTCTTATGGGAATGAAGATATATGCAGCTTTTTATTATTTACAATAAAAACAGGTGTTGATGATATAGATGCTCCCATGGCAACAAAAAATGTGTTTTCTCCTTCTCATTTCTTTGATTTGTGTATATTTTGGCATTGCTTTTCTTGCATTTTTCTTGAGATAAATTATAACTTTTAGTAGTATCGATGTAATTCTTGATGAATGTATCCCATTAGTGAGGTGCCATTCATCTGTGGGGATTCTGATTCCATCCAGTGCTTTATGCTCATTGTATTTAGGAAGTAGGTTTCTTTCTGAGGGAAACAGCTTTGCTCTCCTGCCATATACCACCAAACAATTCTCTTAACTCATTGGGGGATATGAGAACCACATCTTCAATTTTGCATGCTGCCATCCTTTCTAGTCTGGCTTCAAACCTGAATATTTTCTCAAGGAGCATTCAGCTAATTACTGTCTTCAGCTCTGTGCCAGCTGTGGTTTCTTCCTTCTTGGCTGGAATAAAGGACTAGAGGAAACTGCTTTCACAGGCCTGAAATATCCTTGGGTTTGGCTGTTATGGAAAAGAAGAGCACAATAGGTTGTTTCTTTCTTTGCAGATCTCAGAGGTGCAACAGCTTTATCCCTTCAGTACCAGTGATGCTTCTTAGTCTCCTATTAAAAGAATTTGGCAAGAGGTTGGGGAAGGGGTGGGAGTGAGTTGGTTGATTGGTGGTTGGCTTTTTTAACCTCTAGGCTGTTTACAGCCAGTGTCTACTGGTCAAAACATAGTGAGCTATTTCAGAATTAACTGTAGCAAATCAAGTTACTCTGGATCACCGAATTTGGATATGAAGTCTTTCATGCTAAGCAAAAATCTTTAGCCAGCCTGAAGAGGGCCTTTCCTGCGCCCCCACAGTGTTGCTGAGGCGGCCGAAGTTGGTGGCTTCACCAGATGGTGAAGCCCGACTGTGATGTCTGGCAGACCAAGAGGCAAGCACTAATTCAAACTCCGCATCTGCTCCATACCGTGTCTGCACAGATACCATGGCTTTGTGAGTTTCAGAGGCACTCCTGTATGTGATCCTGTGCCAGCTTGAGAACTAGTATCTTGGGTGGCATCAGCGCAGGCCTGTGGCCAAGGACCTGAGGTGAAAGGAGTTTCCTTTCTGAACTCCCATCACTTCTTTGGTTTTCTGAGAGGACCCTTTGCAGGTTCTGGAAATAGTCCGTGTTATAAAATGAAGCATGTAAGAGGTTTGTGACTAAACCCTGAGAAGAACTTCTGTGTTGGAGAAGCACATCTCTGCACAACTGGGAGGCTGCCTGCACATGGGTGTTCAGGTCTGTCAAAGAGAAGCCTTCTTCATCTGAAAGGCTGGGGTCTGCTCAGCCATGTCTGCATCCAGATCTCACTGTCACCTTCCACAAAGCAGTGAGTGTCACTTCCTTGCTCTGCTTAAAGATACAAGCAAATGAAGCAATTCAATAGCACTGAAAAAGAAACCAGAACAGGTTACTTGCTTGTGTTGATCATGTTAGCTCCTTAAGAAAATCAGTACTGAAAAATTAAATAGTGACAGAAATTAAGTAATTGGCATTGCCAAAACATGGAGTCCTAGTAATGCGAAGAGTGTCTCACATCAGCTGTAATTGTTTTGGTTTTGGCAAGATTGTCTGAAAGCCAGAAGACTCACTGTGATGTTTTTCTTAACTCAAGCTGCATCTTACAAATCTGGAGGTTATCATAGTACAGAAACAATGCCCACCTGTCCTCCCTAAGTTACAATCTTTACAAATTTGGCTGAATACTATTAAAAAGCTGCTTTTCTAGGTTGGACAGCATACGAGTGACAGAACTGAGACTAAGCCTGGCCGCCCTTGTAGTGTCTGGCCTATTGACACACCCTGCTTCCCTTTAAATGACTAATGTATGTAATATTGCTTTCCTCGGTGCACTAGCTGGGAAAAGAAATCCAAATACTACCGGAGTGGTCAAGACTCTGTTCAGTCTTACCACTGTTTGGAAATGCAAACAGATATTACAATGCATTTCCAAGAAAAAAGTGTGTTTGGAATTGTATCGGAACATCATCATCATGTGACCTGGGCTGTCTGAGAAATATTTGGTGCCCTGAAGAATTAAGAAGCATAAGAAACTGAAAATACTGAAATACAGGTGTCCTGTGGGTGCTTACATATTAGTTTGTTCTGGATAATCATGGAGTTGGGGTAGATATTTTGGAGTTGAAAAGCTATGACTTAAAATGAGAAGCAAAAGGAATACTAAGCATTAAGGAGAGTCACAGAGGAGAAGGCACACCGAAGGAAAAAGGGGGAAACAACTGTAGGAAAAAGCTTAGGAAAAACAGTTGGCCCTCGGTGTAGGAGCAACCTGTTGAGGAAGGAGGAGAACAGGTACTGAAGACCAGTGACCAAAGGAAATACAAATACTGTTTGCTCAAGTCTTCATAATTTTGATTTTTGAGACCCAAAATTCCCTTTCAAGACTGTACTTCTCACACAGGGAGAAAGGAAATTTCAGCTCTTTTGCAGCAACAACATGCATATGTGTGAATTTTTCTCAAATTCTGTTGCTCAGATGGCACAACCTGAAAAGCCTAAGTGTGGTTTGGTTTTCATATCTTTCTACACATATGCCATAGTTTTCTAAATTGCTTTTCTATTCTGCAAATAAAGTAGGTTAGGTGGATGAGCTGTCTTCTTCAGAATTCTAAAATAAAATATATTCTGTTTGTGTTATTTGTTAAGCGGAGATGTAATTTCCAAAGTTACATGCCTTTGATTTCAAAATTTTCCTGGACTCCATGCCTTGGCTATTTGTTGTACTTACAAAATAACATTTGTTTGGTTTGTTTGGTTTCACGGTATGTGTGCAGTATTGGAACTATCACTTTAAAATGTCTGGTTTTCCTTCTAAAATGTTTTACTAGCTTATTTCAGAGAAAGAAAAATACAAGCCTCTTTTTAAAAAAAAAAAAAAATTGATTTCAATGCCTGTAAATTTTTTAACATATACAGTTGAGTCAGCTATGTAGAGTATCATGGGCTTCAGTGGTGACACTAGTCTGAGGGGGGAAAATGATATTGCAAGAATGGAAACAAATGTGTTCTCTCACTCTGATCATGAAGCTTTTAATTCCACACTTGGGGAAACAGCAGGATTTACTGGGGTCAGTTGTACTCCACTGGGATATGTATTATTAAAGTGTGTATATATGTGCGTATAAGTGTTGCAGGGAAGAGTAGAAGGTCAGAACATACTTTGCAGTTTTATTACATTGCATTAGATTTACCTTTTAAAACTTACTTGTTCTCAAAATCAGACATAAAACACACACTCCCCATCCCCAGCACATGTATTTACTTGATAAATATTTAAATAGCTGCATTTACCCTTCAAGTACACTATATATGCTTATTATGAGCAGGAATAGGAAAATAGCCATGTGGGTTTTTTTCATTTAAAAGTTACTTTTACTGTTTTTCTCCTGTTGGACCTTATATACTTTAAATTTGATAACCAGTTTAGGAACTCACTTTTAGGACACTTCTCATGGAACTTATCCTACTGTGTCTATATTTGTGTGTGACACATGACCTGGATTTCCTTTCCTAATTTATTACCTTGTATATCTGCCACTGGATGGAAACTGGGCCTGACTTTCTTTCATAGTACAACTTCATTATGTTGTGCTGCCAGGATGCTGTGGTTTCAGAGTCGGCGTAGCCACCTGCAAGAGGATTACTTTGATATGACTGGGGTAAAAATGGGACTCCTGGGATGTACTGCTCAAGTTTAGGCTGGAGGAGAGGGCAAATGTAGGGGCAAAGGCTCTTCTGGGGTGCACTGGGGACTAGCCTGCCATAAGTTTTCCATGGAATCAACAAAGCACAGAAACTGCTTGAAAACAGTTTTTATGCAGTCAAATTCTCTTATTATCTTGTGTTTTTTTCTTGAAGGTGATAGCAAAAGTGAGAGCTTGTGTGTAGTGAAATTCATAGTCTGTTAAAATAATTCAATACTTGGATCACTTCTATGAACATAAAGCTGTTTACTCCCAGCTCACAAAAAAAGTTGTGAGACTGCTTTCAAACTTCATGCTCACATCTTCAATAGCATATTAGAAAACAAAGTATGAAATAGCCACTGCAGCTTTATTTACATTTTCTTTCTATTTTAATTTAGGTTAATATGGAAGGAACATAATCATTTGAACGTACTTGTTAAATAAGTCTGGACGAAGTTGAAAGAAAATGTAATATACACTAGATATATAAATGGCAGAAGGATCCATCTGCTCTGTCCATATCCTATGTTCTTCATTCTGCATGCAGGATTTGAGACCCTAAAGGAAATGATAATGAAATATTTTTTTTAAATTTTAAGGGGTTTTTTCCCTACTTCCTGAACAATTTACACTGATTGGATTGCAGACTGAAATTTCTATTTTAGCTGCTGTTGCTTTGAGTAAAACAATTACCTTTTATTAAAAATGTCAATTGAAAAGATTATTTAAATCTGGCTTAAAAAAAAAAAAGAAAACTGGTTGCTGCTTACTGTTGTTTTGGGATTCTGTGCTATGGAAAGTGGATGTAATTTTATTGAATTGATTTTCTTTTAATTGGTATTAGTGAAAATTACATGTGTGTGTAAAGGGAGGATACAATTCCTTAAGGGCCTTAAATTGTCCTGATGCACATGTGCTATTTCCGTTATTCTTAGTGGAAGTTGCATTTTTCTCAGTGGTGAGAATGAATTGGTAGCAAAATGCTTTTTTGGCATCAGCATTTGCAGTGCTTAGAATGGAGGTCAGAGTCCTAAGCCAAGGAATGGGCAGGGCAGTGCTCCAATTCCTTCTCCTCCTCACTCAGCTGGGCATCTATGCCTTGCAGAACTCGCTGCCTTCCTTTAAGTGCTGTCTCCCATTTCTGAGCTCTTGAAAGGATTTTAGGAACTCTAACCTGAAGGAGAACCCTAGCTAGGCTCCTCATCTCTTAGAAACCACTGATTAACCCTTAATGTGTATGAAACTGCAATTCCAGAATGAGTTATTTTCATTTTTAAAACATTCTCTTAATATTTTAACCATGTTGGCAGTTACAATGAATTGTAACAGCAAACTCACAGAAACAATTAACCTGGTGTATGAACCTTGGGGTAAAGATAATTCAGCTCTTTGTGCCATTCCTATATGCCCGACATCAGATTCGTGTTACATAACACAGTTTTAGATATTTATAGATCTTGATTTTTATGCTTCCAATATCACTATATCACAATGTTAATCTAGTTGGAGTAAATACTCCAGAGTAAGATAGTCCAGTTGGAGTAAATATTTCAGTATTTTTATTTTAGTTTTCATTACAAAGTTATGTAACTTTACTGAATTAGGAGAGGAAAGGTGCTTGGTCTCAGGCAAGAAATAAATAGGAGTTTGCAGCTTCTTTGACCAGGAATGGCAGAGTGGGAAACTGTAAATGATTGGTCAAAATAATGTAATCCATTACTATGACATTTCCTGGTGAGTTTGGTTTGTGAAGTCAGTGGTTTGATTTGATCTTTAGTTTCTGTCCTGTTGTTTAACCAAAAAAAAGCTATGGAGTTGTATAATAGGGTGAAGATTTCTGAAAACTTTCTTTGACCATAAGTTCTTGGTTTTGGCAGCGTATATTCTGCACTGATGGATCTAAGCATAATTCAGTCAAAAAGGCTGCATTTCTAACTCTTTCTCCTAATTTCACTATTTATGGAAAGATATTCCTTGTTACAGTAATATGCATGCTGAAGTATCAGCATGTAGGGACAATGGATTGAGGGATTTACTGATTTACTCTGAAATACCTTTTTTTTTTTTTTTTTTGTAGTGTTTATGGTATAGCATTAGAATTTCAGTCAGTCCAGGCATTGGCAATGATTTATAACCAGAGTTTTATATGAAATTGGGAATTAGGGGAAAAACATTATTTTCTAGTCAAGTCAAGCAGCTGTGTTGTGAACAAGGGGTATTTCTTCTTGACTTACACCCAATCTGTGTGCATCAGGAACTTCAGTCTGAAGTAACTTATAATTTTAGCAGTAATTGCCATTTAAATTCTATTCCTACCAGTTAAAATGATGAGAGGAAAATGGAAGATAAACAGATGCTCTGACAGTGTAGAGCCTAATGGATCCTTAGATCCCTTGTAAGGTTCAGGGCGGTCCCATGGCGTAATGGAAAGGACTGTGGACTCTGAATCCCAAGTGCCCAAGTTCGAGTCTCTCTAGGGACCTGTCCCCATGGTAGTTAAATGCCTCCCTGCCCATCTGATCCCATCAGATCTCGGATGCTCAGCAGGGTCAGCCCCAGTTAGTACCAGGTGCTGTAGACAGTCCCAAGGATTTCACTGTCACTGTCCAAGCTCTCTTGGCTGTGGCAAATGGACCTTAGGACTGAAACAGTGGGGCCAGTTCTGTGCACACTGTGCCTCACCTAAAAAATCCACTGCGCAGGCCGCAAGGGCACACCCACGTGGGGAGAGCCCCTTCCCAAGATCTTCGTTCATGAAGTCTGGCCATACAAGCTACCAAAAGTTCTTCCCTAAGGGCATTCAAGAGTGAGAGTTTTTCTTACTTTTTTGGTTTTGTTTTTCTCAGTGGTGCTGTATTTAAGTATTTACCTGTCTCACCAGTAAATGATGAGGGCATTCCTTTGCTGGTGCATAACTATTACCAGTGCTTTCAACTCTTATTTCCTACTGCTCTGCTGTGTGCTGAGGAGCTTTGCTGGAGACCAGCTGTATTAGTGCTCTTCCTTGCGGGCAATGTTGTTTCCACTGTGGCAATGTAACTGCTTGGGTGCAGAGTAGCACAACTGGTACCTTGTGCTGGCATTGATGCCCATCCAGCCCTCCTGCATCACTACTGCCTCTTCTCCTTGTGCAAGCCATGAGCAGAGAATGGCTGAATTCTTATACTCATCCTGGGGAGGTTGGATAGAAATAGTAATTTCTGCACATACATGTAAGAGCAAAGGAAGGGATTAGCAATTATGTGGTCTAATACTATGTAGAGAGATTTGGCACAAATATCAGGGGAAAATTATTCAAAGATTTGAAGTACAACAATATGATCAGTAAATATCAAGTGTGGGCTTACCAAAGGCAGATCTTTCCCATCTACTTTGATACCTGTCTGTAGTAGGCTTTTTTGATACCTCTTTCTTGACAAAGGAAATTTTTGGATTTGGATTTTGAATAAACATCAAATAAGGTTCCACTTGCCAGTTGGTTCAGTTACAGAGATTAGTATAAAAACTCTGAGATGATAAAACTTAAGTTAAAGGGGTAGTAACAACAGGTTGTCTTTAAAAAGAAGTGGGGACACAAAAGGTAGAGGTGAAATTCCACAAAGAATGGTCTTGGTACCACCTTTACATATTTTTATCCAGTAAATTCTGGGAATAGTCCTTTGAGTTTTTTGATAATATGACCTATAGTTGGTATTGTAAAATAGAAAACAGATTATCAAATGGTAAAAGCTGGATGGGTTTTAACGTAGGAATAACAGTAATGGGATGAGATCTAATAGGAAGGGCAAGATCACGAAAATAGTGATTAATACTATTTTCACTATAAAGTCAAATGCTTACTCATTGGAAATAAGTTAAAATGATCACCAGCTTCCTATGATCACCAGGTATGAAAAAATGGGTAATGGCAGTTTTAGGGTGAACCAACAAAAATGCTTGCAGCAAAGGGATGTAGAACTATTAATACCATAGAAGTTTGGCTGAGTGAGACATCTGTCCATATAGAATAGTGTCTGCAGTTCTGAGAAGATGTGAAGGGATCTCCTAAGAGAAAAGGTTACAATAATATGACTGAAAATGCAGATGACCTGTTTTGGTTTTACTCTTGGCAAATGGATAAGTTGGGGGAAAAAAAAGTTGCCATGAAGAAAGACACTGAAAATGTAAGAAATATTTCTAATACTTAGAGGAGTGAGGCTTTGGAACAGCCTACTGGTAGAAGCAGTGGAAACAAAGCATGTATATGAGAAGTGGATTGTGCAATGCATGTGACTGAACTTGACACAAGAAAATCCTTGGCTGTTTGCTGCAGACACTGCCATATGCCCCATAGTGATTACAATGAGAATGAAGTACCTAGTAAGTCGAATTTCAAGCATGCTTAACAGGTTATCCGAAGCTGCAGTCTCTTGTTTCTCCAGCAGTTTCCTTAAAATATAATTCCGCTCTCGGGCTTGCGGAGAAAAAGGGATGGTGTCTTAGAAAGCAAGTAAGTCTAAAAACATTAATCAGAAGTAGTTCAGGAAAATAAGTTACATGCTGTTGAGCCAGAGGAATTACACTCTTCAAGGCATGGAAAAGAAAATAAATGAGGATTGACAGCAAGAGGCAGTACTTAATGATACCAATATTCAAAATGGAAAAAGAGATGCTGACAGGTGAGCTTAACTTAGTAAAATTATGCAAGCTGTTTATGAGACAAATTTATAGGCACTGTGTATAATGGAAATTAAAACCAGTGAACAGGGAATGAATCTGATTATACTAAATTTGTAGGTTTTGCAGTCCTAAATATGAAGTGACCCAGAGGTAAGAGAAAATATGGGCAGGGTAGGAAATTAAGTTTTCTTAAGAAAACATGGGTGGATAGCCATAAGGAGAATTGATATCAGAAATATTCGGTATTCAAGAGACTCATGAAACAGCACAACATCAAAATGTGTTTTTGCTAACATTTGCAGTGCCATGTGGTTGACAAAAGTGAAGTCAAATTACAGCTCAGCTTTAGATGCATCCACATAGGCACTAAGCACAATTTACTGAGAAAGCATTGTTGAAACCTCCCTTCCTACTTTTGTTCATTTCTGGATAACAGAAGTTGTGCTCAGTAGAGACAATTACCAAAATATGTTTGATAAATGGAAGGGAAATATTTATTTAGATATGGATGGTTGGAACAAAGGCAGCCTGTCAGGTACTGACAGACAGACAGCTTATAAGCATTTTTAAATCGGGTGCTTGAATAAGGTTGGGAATATGTAAATTTCCAATAATATAGAGGAGGATTAAGGAACATTTAAACTGAATGCAAGGCTTCAGTATTAGATTTTGTTCATAGTTAATGTAACAAATGTTTTGGGACAGCAAGGAGAATACTTTAGTAAAGTGTGCAAAATACTTGTGCCCTTCTTTTTTTCATTTATCCATAATATGTCAAAAAACTTTTCTTTGTGTACTGAAATATTTCAGGCTTGGCTTCTACTAGCACTTTGATTGAAATCAATTCAACCATTTATGAGTTATAAGAGACAGAAAATTAGTGTTCCTATTGCAGAGTGACTCATACATCCTCTTTGATCAAGATTTTGGTTTGTTTGGGTTTTTTTTCTTTTCAAAAGCAACTCAGACTTTGACTCACAATATCTTAACCCATCAAGGACCAAAACTGGAAGACGAAAAATCTGTTAAGTCCATTCAAAAGATCACTTCAGAACATGTTTGGTTGATGCCTGTTGGGAAGTCTGCCACTATTTAAGAACAACTTGCCCAACCAGGCCTCTGAACCGTTGCAATATGGAAATTTTTTAACCTACACTTTCTGACCAGAGCTGGCACTAGAGTTGTATTACATCATCTGTTCCAAAATGTCATCTGTGATCTTGTTATCAGTTACAGAATAAGATGACCAGGCTTAAAAATAGGAGAGAGAGGAATATCTTGTGGCAAAGATGATAAATTTTGTTATTATTTACATTGTGCTATACATACATTTGCTGAGAGTATTTCTAATTTTATTTTGTATTTTCATTCTATGTCATTGCATGTTTTGTTATAAGGATAATGAAATCCCCATGAGAAAAAAATGGTGCTCCCATGAAGAAGTTACTTGTTTAGACTACTTCACCAGAAAAAAAATGACAAAGTTTGATGTTGTGATTTGAACACTGCTTCAAACCTCTACGTAGCTTCTGTCTTTTCTTTGGGTGCCACACATTCTCTCTGTAACATCAGTGATTTATAGTTACTTTGTGATAAAGGTGTCTGCATGTCACTTTTATGGCATGGGAGGAATATATCGATACACCCAGAAAGATGAAGACCAGGCTAGAAGTGACCCTAGGAACATAATTCATGCAGTATCATGGCATTGAGTCCTTGCTTATGGGTTGTTGAACTTCCTCTTGAGAAAAGATGATGTTTGAAAGAGACTTGTAACCTCTTGAGTTGTTCTGGCAGGTTGTGTATGGCCTGCAAGCACTGTGGACTCTCTGGGTCATGAGTCTGCACTGAGGTGTAACTTTGTTGCAGATAGACGGAACTGATTTGTTTGGCTGTTTTGTAGCATCATTTCCACATTATTTCTCAGATCTTCAAATGCTGTTGTGTGTGGCATCCATAACATCTGATGGCGTCACTTGAAGTCTCTCACTTTGGGAACCCAGCCACACCTAGTTTATGTTTAGTTCTTAGAGAAGTTTTTGGGGAACTATTTTTTCAAGCAGATAAATTGTAAACTGGTCCGTGGGTATTAGGTGTGAGTGTGCTGAATAGCTGTTGATAGGAGAAATAATTGCTGTGGTCAGAGAGCCACAGTGGCTGTCCAGAGCCTGACTGAGCCCTCAAGGTCTGAAAGAAAGTAGAAAAACTAGAGAGGATCAAACCAGGTATGCCCAAAGACACGGGTGTGAGCATACAGCAGTGTTTTTTCTGGAGAGATTTGCAACATTTCCTTCGCATACACAGAAAGAACCTTCCAAAGGGACAGCACGAAGCTTTTCTGTGCAAGCATTTTGCAGGGCAGCAGTTATTAAATTTGCCTGTCAGCCCTCAAGTTATTTTAACAAAAGCTTTATTCTGGTGTAAAAACAAGCTTGTACATAATGGTCCAAAACTTGTTGCCAGTTACTTGAGTTATTATTTGTTCGCTTGACTTCAATCAGCAAACAAAAGCAAACTGTACTCCTTAATCCTGAAAAAAAAGTGGTGTTAATAACAAGAATTACTTTTTTTGGTAAGGATGATACAGCCAGATTTTAAATTGTATCCGTTATTCCCTAGAACATGTTCTATATGACATTAGTTTGAAAGAAATTGTATCACTGCCAGCACTTTGAAAGACCAACAGGAAGCAGATCCTGCAACAAGGCTCTTGTATATTCATCAGCTGCTGTATATTACATACTCCAAATTGCAAGAAAAAATGGGGGTCTCTGATAACACACATTTTGAAGAGGGATTTACATTTAATAAATGTTTACAAGTATTTTCATAAACTCAGTTTATGACAGTGTTGGCTTCATGTGATTGATTACTCAAATGTTGCCTTTCCTCAAATATAGATTGTGCAGTTGTCTCTAGGAGTTATTTATATTTCCTGGTATTTATGATCTGCAAGGCAGCTTAGTTATTAACATTAGTTATAGCTATTTCTGTAGATATTTATCTGAACCACAAGTTTTTGACACATTTCTTTTTCTTTAATAAGCAAAGCATATCTACAGCTATAAAAATGTTCTCTGATACAGAAAATATATATATGATACAGCTATTACCTAGAAATACTCTAGTGAAAGTGTAGTTTTGATCTTCAGTAGAGAAATGTGTAGAAGAAAAATTAATTGTATTTCTTTTTATTCTGATTAGAGATTTTTTTTATTACAGGTAATTTTATTACTTCACCCTTCTCCTTACCTCACTGTCTTCTTTGGGGTGGCAGAGTACTGGCAAGCATCTTACTGAAAATAATTTAGTCTGAAGTAATATGTTAAATTTATTATTGAGCTTTCTTGTTGTGAATTAAGTCACTTAGGTGCACAATAGGTGTATGCATGATATGATTGTTCAGATTTTAATAATATGATGATATAGTGAGATTCTAACTAAAAGTTAAGCCTCACCTGAATGTGACACAAGGGCGATGTGCAGGGATCAGGGTGTGGTATGCAGCAATTGGGCCCAGTGACCAAGATTAATGAAACTCACATGGGTTTTAATTAGTGCAGCTGCAGTCATCAATTATCTAGAGAACAGAAATATTGTTATATTTTGGGAAATTCTTGATTTATTTTATTCCATTGGCCAGTAGATTTAGATGAATGAGTTCTCATCATAAACATTCTGAGAAAAACTGCCTGAGGCCATGGTTTATTATTTAGGACACAATCAGTAAGACTGAGCGCTACTGAAGAAAACATTGTAAACTGGTCTCAGTATTAATTTGGAAAATTTGCTGAAATGTGTGGCCTTGTATGGGTCGTCAGAAACATTAGAGCATCTCAAACAAAATACAGAACAGTCTGTCAGGCAGGGAATGTGCAAGGATTATTGTCCAGCAGCTGATCCATAACAGAATGTCAGTGCATGTACACTTAAAGCAAGTATCAACAACATTTAATTTGACACATAATGTGGTCTTCTTTTATTATCCTATAAGTGCATGTCTTAGAACACTGAAGAGTGGACAAGTAAGTAGGGGGAAAAGAGCTGAAACATGACAACCCTTTGCAAGTCTGAAGAAAATCACAGTCTAGAGCTTTTCAGAGGTAATATGCATTTTCAAGGCAACTATTTAAAATAGATGCAAGGAAAAAGAATGGAGGGTAGGAAGAAAGAAACTTGATTAAAAATTCCCTACTATAATTTAATTTGAAAATGTGGTTTCTCTTAATGTAGTCTGAAACCTGTATACAAACACTTTAAATTAATATGAGTACTAACTACTAGGAGCAACATCTGCATCTGTCATTTAAATTAAGAAAAGGACACAACCACAGACATAAGGATTTTTCAAAATTTAAATGATAGCTTGCCTGCATGTACTTTTTTTCTGAATGTTTTGCTATAATTTGCATTTGTCTGTTCTAGTCCATGGAAAACAAGTTAGGTACACAATGCTGCTCTAATCCCTGCTCTTTATTTTTTACCCAACCAAACTGCTTAACAAGGCAGTACTTAAATATGAACAAGAACTAAAAAGAGCATTAAAATTCATTTACTCAGAACAGAAGAATGGTTCAAACCATTGCACTTCCATGACCTGATTCAATGCCTTTTTTTTCTTTTCTGTTTTTATCCTTTCCTCCCTCTTCCTATTTCCTCCAATTGAAATTATTAGTTAAATTCCAGGTTAATGTAATTCTATAGAAGATTATTACTTTTGTTGGGGCATAGCTCCGTTGTCCCTAGAAAGGGAAGATGTTTACATACTGCCAGCATAGAGGAGTGCAGACTGTCTTGTTACCTAGCCTGCACAGTAGAGCACATGTATCTGATGTCCTTATTTCTCTCTGGTAGCTGTCATGATGACAATTGGAAAATGCTGTAATTTCCTTAGTTTGCATTATTTTTATATCCCCTATTGTTTTTACACATGACCTTTACCTCTCCATTCTCCAATTAGCAGAGTGAAAGCCATTGTTCATTGAGCAGAGGTATTTGTGCCCAAGGGAGCAAAATTTATTTCTTGTATGTGCTGTTGTGGGTGGTGACAATTCCTTATTACTAAAGAAATAAACCTTCATCTTAACCTTTGTTTGATTCAGACATTAATGAATTTGGGCAGGAACTTCTATCAGCTTGTGAGTAATTGTCATACTAGCTTTAACTAGCAGTTAGTGCATATTTCTATAAATGATCATGAATTGTGTGGGCCCATTACGAAACACGCAGTGGTTAACTAATTTAACTAAAGGTTTTGCCATTTTCTTTGAATCCTCATTTCTTAGCTAATACAGATACTGGACAATCCTTATAATTGCACCAATTGTTTCAGTTAAAACAGCTAAGAAATGACAGAAAATGCAGTAATATCAGAAAATATTTCAGACAGTATCAGAAATGTAAAT
This sequence comes from Acropternis orthonyx, assembly GCA_035583155.1. Taxonomy (NCBI): domain Eukaryota; kingdom Metazoa; phylum Chordata; class Aves; order Passeriformes; family Rhinocryptidae; genus Acropternis; species Acropternis orthonyx. The sequence continues at coordinate 94,123,748 of JAWWEU010000081.1, read as the reverse complement.
CAACACATGGCATTGTGGTTATCAAGGACTAATGAATCCGGCCAGCTGAAGGTTAAAGTCTGTTAGAAAGGCCAGTCTTTTAGTTTTGTGGTCAAAGTACATTATTTCAATGTTGATACAAACTATTGTTTCTTATGCTACTCTTTATTTCCTTTCTATCAGTGATGTATACCAGCAATATAATGGGACTGATCATATAAGTTTATCCAAATGCTTGTAGAATAAGTTTGAAAAAGTATTATTTAGTTACTCAATTTTCAAAACAAATGATAGTTCAGCACTTCAAAAATCACTTTGCTAGAATGTAACTTACTACTAGAGCATTGCCTCTTGGAGATACCTATCATACAAATTTGAAGCCTGATATGAAAATAATATTTAAAAGATATTGAATTTGTCTTAATTATGATATTTATACTGAATATTTACTTAATTTATATCTGGACAGCAATAAGTCTTTATGCTGTTGTAATCAGAACTTCTAATAGTTGTAAAGTTATTGCCAATTCAAAGCTTTGCTTTGTTTTTGTTTAAAATTGTATGAAACCTTTTGATTATGAATGGTATTTTTTATATTGAGCTTATGAAAACACTGAGTGCTTTCTTTAGCTATATTGCTAAAAATTAGTAACATATTAATAATAAAATCCAGTCCTTATTTGTTAATAAAAGGTCTGCTGGTACTAGTTTAGTAAAGTAGAAATAGTGATTTAATTGGTATAATTAATTCCTCTTGCATTAGTATTTAAATTACTTAGTGATTTGATCTGACTTGTAGCTGATCTGACCTGTGCAAAACTTTCTAGTGGGACTTCTAAGCAGGTGAGAATTTCAGGAAGTTTTAGCTGATGTCTGTGGTCCCTGGGAAACACTTACGTTGGCTTACTAGCATGTCCCTCGGCCCAGAAGTACGTGTGCAAGGAGCATCTTCCTGCTCATTTGTGAGAGCTGATATAAGGGTAGGTTCCCCTGCTTCAGCTTCATGTTTGCAATAACCAATTTCTTGAAATAAAGAGTGTGTTCACTTGTTTCACTCATATTGGTATGACAGCTGTATTCCAAATCTTTTTTTGGATTTTATAGCAGTCTCCCTAGACAGATTTTAAAAGACAGCAATAATAGCATGATTGTCAGTGACAAGAGTAAAGCTGTTATCATGCAGGAGCTTCTTATACTAGCCAACTGACAACACTAATGCTTAGACTTTCTCTCCTGGATGTTTTCATTTCAGGGACAACAGGGTGAATAAAACCTAGTAGTTTGATCAGTTGTTCTGCTGGGTTTTGCTCTGTGATCTGAGCAAAAATTGAGTGGAGCACATAGATTGTGTACGACTGTCCATTGTCCTACTGTTGTTCTTAACCTTTGGCTTAGATCAGTGTTTGGATAGGACGTACCAAGCCCCTTCTGGCTATGTTTACTGCAGGTCTACCAGGAGCTACTGATTCTGGTTTCACACTTTTAGTGGCTGCTTGCTGTGTTGGTCTTCTCTGATGTCCTTTAACCAAGTTTGTGAAATTTTATGCTTCCTTCAACCATCCACACCTCTAATAATGTATGGAAAATTACCTTAACTTCAGATAGACTTGAGCATAACCCTTTTTTACTTATTCTCCAAAAAGTGTGATGCATGGATTATTCTTATGGTCTGCTATTTTTAACAACTATTAATAATCATACAAAACAACAGTGTCATGTACATAACAATACTGTTTTCAAACTAGAGTCATAAAATTGTGGGGATTGGTATGTATATGAAAGTAGTACATCTCTTATTCAAACACTTCACAGCCTTGTCACCATACATTCAACCAATATTTTAACTGATATTTGACTTTTTTTCTATTTTTTCTTCTCACAGGCTGCTCTATATAGTGCCTTATCAAATATAGTCCTATTCTATATCCATTGTGCTTATTTTTGATGATACTATGTGATACTGCACTATACATTTTCAGGTTTTTTCCTAAGGTTAGTTTGTAAGTGAAATTATACCGTATTGGTTATATTTAGAATAAATAGTATCCAGTAGGTTATTCAATCTTTGTGATCAGCTTGGCTAAAAATGAGTCTGCTTAATGACCTTCTTATAGAATGTTTTCAATAAAATATGGGTTTTTTTCTGATCTAGCTGCTTCAATCTTTATTAACATGTTTTCATGTTACCTCCTATAGCAATTATAGTCTACCTTACGCTGCTATTTCAAATATTACAACTTTATGTAATGTAACTTTATTATGAATTCATACATCTAAAATTCATGGAAGATAAAAAGAAGTTGCCATGCAACATCAAGGGTTGATTCTAGTTAACTATCCATTTTTATTACTTCATCTTTTTCTGTGTTTTGAAAAAGAGATTTCTTACGTTTTTTCAAGTCTACCTTGTGACCAGATTTTGACCAATATGGAGATACGTGGTTTTTCTATATCTGGGTTTTTTGGTCTCTTTCACCAATCTGAACACCTGGAAATATTATACTTTCACATACCTGGCAATATTATACTTTCACATACAGAACCTATATCTCAGGAAGATACCAAAGAATAGAATACAAAACCAGAACTTACAATTCGGTGTCAATAATGTGTATGTAATGTGAGAGGACATTACACACCATCTCTACCAGGCTAACCTCTTGTGTCTTAACAGAGAGGCTTCATTCTGTCAGCAAGAGCTGCCTGCCTTTAATTTAGTTTTGGTTACTTGAGGATTCATGTTCTGTGTTTATGGGTCATATGCAGGAAAATACAAAAACTATAAATAGAATAGTATATGTTGCTTATTTTTGCCATTTGGGGGCAAAGGAACAAGTTTTCTGTTTGGCTATTCACTGATTTCCTTTTAGTAACCTGTCTTAATCTGTATATAAAGAAACGCTGGAGGAAAGTTATTTCAAGAGTATGCATGTTGAAATATATTCCATGGAGTTGTTCACCTCTTAGCAACATACAGTGTGTCTTCTTCAGTGTCATGCTACCCTTTTGCTTTAAAGTTGTATTTTATGTTTGTGGAACATAATTATCGTGGTGGGTCATTATTATGAAAAGTTTAAAAGGCTTTTTGAATTTCAAGAAAAGGACTTGAAATTTTATAAACCTGAACATTTGTAAAAGTATGGAAACCACTGCATAGCTGCTGTGTCTTATGCAGCTTAGTGCCAGGGCTTAGACATTGGGTGCAGCTGAAAACTTATTCTGGTTTTGGCATTTTTATTTTCTTACCTAAGCTGTGATTTTCCAGACAGAAATATTCACCAAATTTCCTCAAAATGGTACAATAACAACTTTTATTTAATCTGTGCCATGTTAGCTTTAGAAGTGAACATTAGAGATGTTGTTAAGTTATGCAGGGCCTGATGTAGTCAATACTTTGGAGGAAGAATTCATAGAAAAATGAAAGCATCTTTTAGAAAGATCAGTGCTGTTTTAGGTTAGCTTATTCCTTAACTTACTGGACACAATCAGTATGCTGACTTTGTCTTCAAGCAACTGGGCATCTTGATTTCAGGTCAGATGCTAGGTGCAACAATGCTCTCTGATGCAGTTAAGTGACAGAAATAAGGTTTGGGGTTTTTTAAGCTTTGCTTCCTGAATCCAATAGGGCAAAATATGAAGCTGCCATATCTTTGCAGAAGAATTAGATGGATGGAGGTTGTTAAAGCCACAGCATATCTGGTGCTCTAATCTTTGAAACAGCCTTTACGGTGGAACTGGTAGTGATGCTGCAGCACACAAATTTGTCTTTATGAAGGCTGCTTTTCATGATTCTGTGATTAAAAGCAGTGCTTCATGCTTTTTCTTTATTACAAGAGTATGACAGAGAGATTGAAATAGAGCTGAAAGATGAATGCAGCCAAGTGCTTACTCTGTATCCAACTGTAGTTCTTGGACATTTCAGGTCACTGGGTAGAAAAAAGGTGTAAAGACATTAGACACATACAGTTGTAAAGTTATTCTAAAACAGATGCCTTATTTCACCAGAAAAAGAGCATTCAATCACTTCTCCAACAGCCACTGCTCTTAGCTGGCAAGGGCATTTGTTTGGTACACGTGGAGGATTCAGTATGTCTTAATTTCCCAGAGAATGGAGATTGTTTTGTTAGGAATTTGATATCAGGAATCTTAATATATGGCTTAAAGTGTATTCTTGACCCGAACACTACCTCATGTACATTGTTCATCCACCCCTCAAAGCTTGCAAAACAGGCATTGTCACAGGACATGAGGAGGCTTTGTGTGAGGACTGCCCAGGAAAACTGCATGGTGTCTTGTAGCTGAGCACTTGGATCATTGCTGCCCTACTGCACACTAAAATCAGCACATGACAGTCAATCAGATTTAATATTACCTGTTGGGAGGGGGTAGGGGGGGATGTTCTTATTTCAACTGTGGCAAGGTAAATTAGTGCCCAAATGGAGGCCAAACACATGTGCTTGCATTTACATTCTTCACTTCAGACAAATAATGCTCTTATTAAAATCAGCTTGGTTTGTAACTGGAGATAAGTAGCTGCCTATAAAGCTGAACTCAAATAGAAATCAGTTCTTGATATTCTGCATGTGAAATTCACAATCAAATGACTGAGATAGTAATAATCCTACTGGGGGGTTTTTTGAAATATTGAAAAGTCAGCATTTTAAAATGAAGGTAACTTGATTCTTGCAGCAATACTCCCATGGAACTGAAAAGAGGTTACTGAAGGTCTCATACAGAAGCAAACATAGATGGCTTGTGCTCTTATAGTGCCTGATACCCAGAAAAGACAAACTAGCAGTGCAGTCCATTTGTTTGAAAGACAACAAGTTATTTAAAGGGAGGAAACTTCTTGGTATAAGCCTTTTGTTTCATTTCTGTTGCATAGGAGAATTCCACAAGTCTCTGTGGCTCAGTTTAGAGCTTGCACTTTGAAGCAGTAGGCATCCTTGGTGATTTTTTTTTTCCTGGTTTTGCTGTCTGGTTTTCCATTTGTGTGAAAAAAAACCCCCAGACAACCCAAACTTGCCATTTTTAATATTTGGGTTTGCTTTTTTTTGCAATATTTTGATGCAAAATGCAGTACTGTATTATAATATTCTTTTGGATTTTATTTGGCTTAATAAGACCTCAAGATGAACAGAAAGACAGTAGCAGCCTTATTTCCCCTGAAGTGATATCTAATGGTATAGTAATATTCTTCCATTTCATAAGCTTGAACATGGCCTGAATGAAAAGAAGTGCTATGTATTTGCTGCCGACATGAGAAAACGTTACAAGAAAAAGCAAGAAATTTTGAGTTTTAATTCATCTTAAAATTCCTTTTCATTCAGTTTGATACAGCCTTCTTAATGTAAGAAATCCATAGAGATGCTGTATTATCACTTTGTCAGAGGATCTGACAAGATCCCAAACAATAAATTATTCTCTTCCATTTATAACATCTAAATGTCGGCTTCATTAGAACTTTTACCCATGAATACAATTCTTGCAATTACAATTTCTGTACTGCTTGTTTTATTCTGTTGAAGAAAGAGAAATAAAGGCAATCCTGTTTCCTCTCCCAAATTATCATAAATATTGGAGATGCAGATTTTTCTTAGATCATTAGCATATCATGCTGCGACCCACACCAGAATGTACCATTAACAAAGCAGCCTTCATGTAATTAATGTAAATAATATGGAACTACAGCATGAGTAACCCAGTCAGCCTTGGCAAAAAGCATTTGTCATAACGCATCATCTAAGGAGCTCAGTCTCAATTCAAATTAAACTTCATGGGTTTGCCCCTTTATTTTTTCCTCCAAAGCTATAAATTTTTGTGAAACATGCACCTATATAGGAGAAGAAAGCAATCCAGAAAGCTGAAATTAAAATTTCATTATTTACTGTGCTTCTGCTGCAGAAGACAATTAGTATCTTCATAAGGCTGGAAATGTAGATAGTAAGAATGCAGCTGTGGGGTTTTTTTGCTACACTTAGAAGTGTTTTCCGTCCTCTGCTGCTGCCAGCAAATCTAAAGTATGGTGTTATGTCTGCCATTTGCTTCTATTGCCCTCTGACTCCAAAACACAGAGGAGCATTGTAAATTTTTCATGAAGAGGTTTCAGTCTGTAAAACAGCAAACAGGAATAATGTTTTAAATGCAATCATTGTCAAGCCTGAACAATGTAATTTATCAAGAGAGCAGTTTGTACTATATAATAAGTTTCATATATTAATACAATTTTTCATCTGATGTCAGGCTTCTGATTTATGAATAGCCCATGATCTAAGGTGATCATTGAATTATAATTCAAGTAATAAGAAGCCAGGAAAAAGACACTGCAACTGCTACCCTGCATTAGCTTACATGCCACCAAGCCAATTTACTAAACAACCGTGGGCTAAATGATACAGTTTTTCTAATTCAAAGAAGGCACTCGTTAATTAGATAAAGGCTAAAGCTCTCATTATTTTTAAATGATTTAAGAACGGGTAAAGATCTTACAGCTTATACTGCAGCTCTAATAGTTCTCTGCTTACTGCCTTGTAATAAGAGTATTAAAGACAGATGGCCTATGCTGATTTAAACCAATTACAACATTTAATGTATACTAGTAGGAATGACTATTCATAGGCACATCAGATGTTAATATTCTACATGCTACAGATAGTTAAAACCCCACTTATTAATGTGATTTATGAGCAATTGGTTTCATTTTGCTGATTTTTTTCCTTTTTCTGTCTTTTTTTTTTTTAATCAGTTTCAGATATATATGAATAGAATACTTTTTAGTAACTAAAACTTCTTAGAAACTAGGCAATCCACAAAAAAATAACAAAAAACTTTGTACTGTGTATGTTTCCTCATAATTTTGAATGGCAGATAGATGTTTGAAGTCAGAAAAAAAGTACCAGATTCTGCACCACTTATGCTCTTGAAAAGTAACAGTGGCAATCAATATATACGTCTCAGCTGATGGAAATAAAATTCTGGTGCATTTTTCAGTTCAACAGACTCGAAGCTTTTTCTCCTTCTCTTTTTTCTTTTTTTCTTTTTTTTTTCTTCTTTTTTCTTCTTTTTTCTCCTTTTTTCTTCTTTTCTTTTCTTTTCTTTTCTTTTCTTTTCTTTTCTTTTCTTTTCTTTTCTTTTCTTTTCTTTTCT
>JAWWEU010000081.1:94103969-94116533 GCA_035583155.1 Acropternis orthonyx | reverse complement strand
TCTCTTCTCTTCTCTTCTCTTCTCTTCTCTTCTCTTCTCTTCTCTTCTCTTCTCTTCTCTTCTCTTCTCTTCGCTTCTCTTCGCTTCGCTTCGCTTCGCTTCGCTTCTTTTTGTTTTGTGGGTTTTTTTTTGGTGAAATTAAACTTTCAAGTAATACAACATGGAGTCCCTAGTGCAGAAGTTAGTAAAGGTAAAATTATGAGGGCATCAAGGGCTTCAGTTTCGTTCAGTTAAATCAGTTTGACCAAGTATAACATAATTTCTGCTATATAAACTTCATATTTTAAATTCTATTTCTATCGATGTGTCTGTTTTGTGGCACCATTATGTGTCTTTATCTACTTTTTCTTCTGCAAAAGTCTTTTATATAGGACAGACTGGGTCTCTTTGAGCAAGAATGGCATCTTAAAGCATAGCTCTGTCTTTTTTCTCCCCTCATCCAAGCTTTCCATTTTTCTCTACCACCCATAACCTGTACATCTTTCACTGACCATGAGTTCTCCTTCTCACAACTTCTCAGCCATCTGTAAATTTGCCTATTGCCATTTCTTCAGCATTGTCTAGATCTGCCTTTGCCTCTCCAACTTCCCTGATAAAATTTGTATTGCTGCCTTCATATCCATGCTTCTTCACTGCAGCAGCTCTCTCGCCTGTTCCCTGGCTTGCTTCAGCGCTCAGATGTCAACATGCACCTGACACGTGCCAGGAGCACATCGGCCTTCCCCCAGGAGGGCTTGCCAAACTGCTTTGTGTTCTGGCTCGCAACGCTTCCCTTCCTTTCCTTCAATCCCCTCTGCGTTTCCGCACACCTTGGGGATCCTGTTTCCCTTGAGCCTCCCCTGATTCCCTCTGTTCATCTGACCGTCTTCTCCTCCGGCCCCTCTGGGGCATCTGCCTGCAGCAGCTCCCACACCTTGAAGCAGCCTCCTGTGTATGTCCAGCTTTCTCACATCCTTGTCTGCTGCCAGGGTCTGCTGTTTTTCTCCTTTCCAGTCTTCTGCTTAGATTGAGGAATTAGTATTTTAAGAACCTTACTGTGAAGGGAAAAACATTTTGTGCAGGTAATGCACAATCTGGGATCTCATGTCTCCTACCTGCCAGGAAGCAATAGACTTTGTGGCATTTCTTATCTTTGCAAATAAGATGGACTTACCTGTAGGAGCAAAATTCTTTCCTGCCCTTTCCCTTCCCCCCAAACCCGTGTGTAGCACAATTTTCCATCTTGTGTCATTGCTAATATTTTAAACAGCAGTTGACTGAGTAATGCTGGGATGAATAATACCATGCATTTTAAGTGCAAACTGTTAGGCAGTAGCATCAAATAACAGACGCTTCTTCATTATTCCTTTTTTCCCCCCAGTTTATTTTAGAGTCCCAACAAGATGTGTTATTAATGGACCCTGAGTAGAGCAAGTTATTTGTTATGGTAACTTTTTGACCTATTTAATAAGTACTTAAAGGAGTGTAGTGCAGTTTTTATTGTACTCTGCTGTGTACAGTTATGAAGTGTGGTACATAATAAAATAAAAGCAATAATGTGGATATTTCAGAGGGATCCATCAGAGCAGACCTGCAGCAACATATTTCATCTGGTTTGTCTGGCTATGAAGCCTTGCAAGTTATAGCTGAAATAACTAGGAACAATATTGTGGTTATGACTTGCAATTGTTTACCATTGTAAACAGCAGAGTTATTATGTGTTTACCCTTTTCGGTGCTCAGAACCATTTTTTAAATAAGTTCATTAACACCTGCATACATTTAGCTGTGAAAAATGGCATGTCTTTTACATGCTCATACCTTAAAAATATTTGAGTCAACTCCCAACAGTAAAATGCATCTAATTTAAAGCATAGTTTTATTGAGGTATGATTTGGAAAAGAAGAATTATTAAAAATGACTAACAGTTGCACAGCTAATGCAAAAACATACAGAACATTATGAACATCTTTTATATGACAGGTTTGAAGTTTAATTTGGGAGGGCAAGTGCAGATTTGGACAACCGAGTTGCTGTATGAATTCCTGAGACCCACTAGCGATAACGGTGCCATTTCTGGGGGACAGGTGGGGCAATAGTTACCTGTTACTTGTGTAGGTGGGTTTTTGTTCTTTGTTAGTTTTTCAGTTTATTTTGTTTTACTTCTTGGGGGGTTTTAAAGATTTTTTTCCCCCAAATGGGATAATTGTGAAAATGAAAAAACTGATCACCTAAAATCTTTCTCTAAATGGTCTTAGAAGACTGGGAGATTTTTCACTGTGATGGGGAATCTAAGTTCTGGCTTGCTGCTCATAAATTTTTACAAAGAATTTTTCATTTTCTTAATATTTTTGTGGCTACAAGTTTTGTAATGTCCTGAGTTCAAGAGCAAAACCAACTGATTGGACCTCCAGGAAGTGCCCCGATGATAATCAGCCTTGTGTGCAAGACAGAAAGCCTGATAGTCAGAAATTGCTCTTTAAACTAAGACAGACTGTCAGTCTTTAGGAATGGTGGGGAATGGCCTATTTATGTAATCAGATACTAAAGCTGGGAAGAAGCTGTCAGGCACATTCTTGTTGTGTAAGCAGCAGGCAAACTGTGCTTTATCTGACAGACAGTGTGTAAATCTGTCCATGCAAAAATCCAAATGTTTAGTTTGCTTCTAGTCACTGTAATAATCTGCTTATTTTCTCTTGCTAGAGCAATGACATCATTTAGCAGAATGCACCACAGACAGGAGTCCAAGATAAGGCTCTGTTACTGTCAGTCATTCACTTCTTGATTGGCAAAGAGATAAATAGGAATTTACTAGAGGTTTGCTTCCAGCTAAAAGAGCAGACAACACCCTGGGATAAGTATGTGAAGAGCCAGCATGTTCAGCACCCTCAACCTTACAGCTTGGAAAAAATGTCTAGTCCTTCAAAATTCAGTGGTAAAATTTGGTATTTTATTAGCAGTAGCTGAACAGTCTTCCTGAACAGAGAAATAATCAGATTAATTGATAAAGCCGGTAGTTGCATAGAGTGGAAGAAAATCTGGTTCTGGGTGTTTGTATTAGTTTCAGTGCCACCAAGTTTGAGAGTGAGGTTGGTTTCTTTTGGAAATTTGGTAATGCTTTGTCACTGATGGCACTGCCATTTGCCTGATTGTTCAGCAGATGAGACCTGACATAGAAGAATATTCTACTTTTTAGATTACTTATGGTTGATTCTGCAATATTTATGTAATGGAAATTATTATTCAAGAGTGGTTTCAGAATTATTTTTTAGTAAATAAAAGGCAGTTCATGATCTAAACTTACCAAGTACTTTTTTGTTGCTGGTAGGGGTCTATTTTGTTATGGATAGACTGAAAAGAAAACTTAGAAATAAAACTGCAGTATAATAGAAAAGATAGTCTAATCCTTTTTAATGGCATTTAATCTCCTATTTAATCTTCTGATTTCATTTAATTTTAAAGGGTAATAAAATATGATTGAAATACATCTGAAATGTAGTTTAATAAAGGTAGCTGTATTGAAAATCTACTGTTTTGTCAATCTGAAGATTTAGTATGAAACCATGCACAATGGAAATGCTTATTTGGATCTTAAACTTCAGAGATCTTGTAATTTCTGTGGCATATAATTTTTTTTTAAAGTAGGTGATGTCAATTATTTTAAAAAATATGATGAACCTTCTTTAAAATTCATAGGAAGGATCTTAAGAAAGTTAATCTCCAGGTCATAAAAAGGTAAGGCATAACAGAAACATGACCTATTAGGAGAACATACCTGGCAGAAGAATACGTTTCTCTACATAAAGTTAATTGTTCATGTTCCTATTGTTTCCAAAATGATGGAGACCATAAATGAACAGCTGTTAAAATCATAATGATTTGTGCAACAATGCTCTGATCCTCTTGTGTTTATATTTAGAAGGAGAACTGCATTTTGAAATAGTAAATTGGCTTAGGAATCACAACCTCAAATGATACTATCTTAATTAAAAATACATACATACCTTGGTAATGTTATGCACCTCCTCCATTTAAAAATAGGAAGAGAACAACAATTAAGCACTTTCCATGTGCTAATTTTTGTTTAATTCAAAGAGTTAACCTTCTGAGAAAAAAGCTTCTCCTGGCACATTAGTGATAAGCATTACAGTAAAGTAGTGATAAATACTATATAATACTCCCAAATAGACATTTTTTCCTCTTGAATCCTGTGATGTTTTCTACAGATGTCTCAGTATATTTTTAATGAGATTGTACATTAGTTTGTGTGTTGTAGTTTAGACATATTGGCTTTAATTATTTTTGAATGTGCAGTTTTTACAGTAGGCAGAATATATGTGATTTAAGACTCACCATAGTGCTCTGAATATCACTTGGCATTTTAGCAAAATGTGTGTTATTAAAAAGACCATGAATTTTAGCTGGATTTTCATTGTTTTCTCAGACACATAATATTCTTCTTTGCTCTCAATTCTCCTATTGCACATGTGCAACATTTTGCATGTTATATTAAGACAATTATATCAATCTTATCATCTCTCACTGTACTGTGGTTCCACTATTATCACAAAAAATAGTAAGTCCACCTAATTCAGCATTTTCTCTCAACTGAGTGTTATGGTATTTTGCCTAAATCACAAGGAAATAAAAAGAGAGCCTTACAAAACTGAGAGTCAAAGAGGTCTTGGTAAGTTGACCAATGCTTAAACTGAAAATGTGATGTAAGTACTGTAAAATCCTTTCAGGTCAGTATCAGTCTTTCCCTTGCTATAACATAAGCAAAAGTATAAGTTTAAACATCTTCCAGTAATGTTGGCAAACTGTTCTGAATATTATGCCAGTGGACAAAACCATGAAAATGAAAGTGACTGAAACAGCTCATGTAAAATGAAAATGAACACTTCTTTTGATTATACCAGCTGAGATACAATAAACAAACAGATGAAAAGTAAATGAGAATTTAGAAACTCAGTTTTTAATAAACTAGTAATTTGTTAGCAATATAAGCTTGATGTACTTTATCTTAGTCCTTTTGACAAGACTCGTTTCGTAGTAGCTGCAGCATCATCGTAGAGCCTGATCTAATACTTAGAGAACTCAGTATAATCTCATTGACTTCAATACAAGTTGAATTGGACTAATAATGAAAAATCGCATTATAATAATATTAGGGTTAGAAAAAAAATACTGCTTATAGCTGATTTGAGTCAAACTGAGTTTGTCTGATATTTTACTGATGTCAGTAAAATCATACCATAAATTGGTATTGCTCTGCTGTGACAACTGTGGACTCTTATTCTAAGAACCTATTAAAATCACAAAGCAGGAGTCATTGCCTTATAAGACTGTATGGATATTTGTCTAAATAAAATACCAAAATAAGTAACTTTCTAAAAACCAATTTGTAGCAAATTAGCAACTGCAGAGATGAAATAAAAGACATATAACCATTTCTTTTTATTATTACTTTTATCAAGCCTGTGATATGTTATTTTCAGCATATAGTCTTATTTTTCCTTTAGGGAATTTTGGTTTTGTTTTCTTTTGAATTTTGTTATAAATGACAGGTTTATTTTATTAAATATTATTTCATTTGAATATAAATTATAAACAGTAAATATAAAAAACCCCACTAATTAAATAAAAACTGATTTAGAAAAAATTCTAACTTGTAATCATTTTTTTTCCTATAAAATGCTTATTTGACTGAGCCGTTTGATTTTAAAAAAAAAAGATAAAAAGGAAAAAAAAAAGCTCATTCTAGCTCTGAGGAAATTTTCTCTCATTTCTCCTCAATTTAAGGAGAAGATACACTACCCATGCATCCATAGTAAATTAATTTTTTTAGTTCTGATAGCAACAGTATTATTATTTTAAATTTTTTTTTTTTTTTTTTTTTTTTTAGAATAAATCTTTAAAGTGCAGTTGTCAAAATTAAAGTCCCAATTTGTCCGCTTATCACCATTGCAGCACTACTGGGTTACACTCCACCTGACTCTTAATCGGAATTAGGCCGTGCTGGGCGGGTTTACGCACAAACAGGGAAATCTGGACTTCTCCCAAGCAGGTGAACTTTTTGCATTGGTAGCTGAACTCGTTAATTTAACCACCAGATACAAACTATCACTGGCATGTGGATTTGAATAAGTGTGATATTTTAAGAAGTCTGCGGCATGGTAGCATATGTTGAGTGCAATTAAGTAGCTGAACTCCAAATACATAAAATTCCCAATACACATTTGGTTAAAATTAAAAGGAATCTTCTTTTCAAGCAAGTGTAGCAGTTGTTAACACCTTACTCTCAGTCACATTCTCAGCAGCCACATGTCCGTCGGGCCATTGGAGGCTCTGTTAATCTTTTTGCAATGGCTGAGCGCTCCCCAAGGTGCTCCCAAAAGACTAGAGTTGCAGGGGGTCAGTGTCCAAATGTGGCTGGAGTTGGAGAGGGTTTTGGTAACGAGTGCCCACTGCATTTCTTTGTTCCCATAACAGCCCGATGAAACCCTGGCTTGAACGAGCAAAACAGTCCTTGTCCTGTATGTGCTGAAATCTTCTGATTTTCTCACCCCTCTGTCCTTCCGAGATGTATCTGTCTGATGCTGGATGAGCTCTGCAGTTCACAGAAGCAAGCCTTGATTCTCACCCTTTCCCTTTGTAAAACCTAAGGTCTGCCCTCATTTTCAGTTTCATAAAAACATTGTACTCTCATCATCTCCAGCTACAAAAAAGCAGCTGTCTCTCAGTATGTGAAGTCTTCATAGGAATTTTCAAAGGCTGTTTCAGCTGTAAATGTAAACTGAAAACACAAAATACAACCCCCCAAAAATCCCTTCTCTTTCTTCTCGATGATGTTGCTGAGTGTAATGTGCTTGACACCAGACGTTTTTAGAAATGTATGGCATGGTGTAGTCTCTCTGATACCATACCACTTTGCTGTTTTACAAGCTACAGCATGTCACAGATTAAAGCTTTGTTGGATGCAACAAAGCTGGCAATAAATAAACCTCTCTGATGTCACGGTGACCTAAATTAAACTCATTGTTTTTCCTTGGTTTTGGTAGCAAGAGAGTAGTTTTCATCACTTTTGAAAGATCTCTATAGAGTTTTTTAAAAATATATTTTTAATAAAGATTTTAATTAAGTTGGAAATTAATTGGTCAGAGTAAGAAACAGTATCTGCTGGTTTCTAACCATTATGTACTGGAGTGTTTTTTGGATAAAAGGATAGAATGCAAAGGATAGAAGATTTTAATATGGTAGAAATATAAATGTGGGAACTACTAAAGTAGCTGATTGCAAATGTGCAAAGAATGCTGATCTTCTGCACTTGAGGAACATATAGAGGTGTGATTTATGTGTGTTTTAAAGTTATGTGCACATGAACATAGGGGTAGTCAGTACCCTGAAAGAAAGAAAATTATGTTGTCTACTCAGATGTGGTAGAGTTTTGGGTTTGAAGGGTTTTTTGCAGTTATTTTATTTGATTACTTTTCAGTCTAGTTTGACTCTTTGACTTAGTTAGATGTCCATCCTGAAGAGAAAATTTCCCTGGGAAGAATTTGCTCAATGCTTAAACTGTTATCTTCAGCTACAGCAAATCTTGATCTTAACATTCTGCTCCTGCAAATATGCATTAGTATCATGGGTCAGCTCTTAACATGAGTGGGTGTTCTGTCTGAGAGAGGGCAATAAGATTTAGCTAAAAATTAATATGTGCTGTTGCTTTTGAATGGTACATTGAAAGTCTGTGAGTTCATTGTATTGGTTATTGGGATTTATTTATGCTAATGATACAGGTCACTGTTGATGTTGCTATTCTGCTGTAAGCTGCTAGTCTTATGGTGGAGAGCTGCCAGAGAAAATGTAAAAAAATACCCACTGACAGCAAATACCAAAACCACTGTTAAAACGGGAACTGTTTTCTCTTTGTGAAACAGAAAACAACCACTTGTATGAAGGACCCAATAGTTTTGTGTCCAAATATTTGTGGTTTTTTTTCTTCTATTTTTTTTTTCTATTTTGAAAAGATATTGAGGAAAATTTCTAATGTCCTAGAAAATAGGTTAAAAATTGAAATAAAAATACATTTCTAAAGACAGGTTTTATTTAATCTGTATCCATCTTTGGATATGTCCTGAGGATGTAAATCTTCATGTAACATTTGGAACAAATATGGTATCTCAAGGTAGTTGCAACTCTTTCCTTGAAATTGTGCAAACATTTGATAGCAGAGCGTGTATTTAGAATCATGAAGATCCTAGTGATTTGAATCTGATGTACTCTACTCCAGTACAGTGTATATTGATCTTAAAAATTAAACACCTCTATTTGCAAACATATGGATGAGTCTCATTCAGCCTTAATTTATAGTCTGAATTACAGTACAATTTTTTCTTCTATTCTTCCTTTGCCTTAATGCCATGAGCTGCTTGTGCTTATGTAAAACACCCTGTAGAGCAGTTGGTCAAGGGATTTATTTTCTTATACAGAATTCAAAATCTTCCACTATTTCTTTTCCCCTCAGAATCCAATATAATTCTGGAGATTTTCCAGAATGTGGATAAATTTATCCAGAATAGTTTTAGGGCAGACAAAGCTTTTCTTGGGTAAAAACATTGTGACATGCAGTGTAGTAACAACTGAGAAATTTATGATGGAGAACAACTGATAAAGGTAATGGAACCACAAAAAAAATTGCCCTTTTTATAGCACCATTCCATTAGATTGTGTTAATCCAGGGTTTCTTTTCCATCACTGTGTTCCAGCATCCTCTAGGTAAAGAAAAAAAATTGTGTTCAAATAAAACTGTAAGTTTTATTGGTCTAAAAGCTTTTGAATCACTACTATTATATACAGATGTTCCGTTTTTTCTACATTATATATTTGTCCTAGTAAAAACTCATAGTGTTAATGAAACATACCTTTATGTGCATTAAACAGTAGGCTGTGACACGATTTTAAGTGATTCTATGTTATAAAAAGCTCTGCAGCAAGATTAATGTTACAAAATTGACAGAATATTATAACACTGTGGAAGATGATAAATTTAAAACTTTCCATTATGCCTTAATGAATACAATGGAAATCATGAGGCTGTGTCTGGTGGTTGCATCATGTCTTTCAGCTGCCTCACAAAGCTGTTTTCCTCACATAGAGGTAACATTTAGTCCTACTTCATTTACACTAGATTACGTTTAAAATGTTTTTAATTTGGAAGATACAAATCTAAAGTATGCCTCTATTCTGAAAAGCAATGATGTAGAAATAGTAGCTGCCACCTGAACAGAGAAACGGACTGTTTTCAGAGGTATAAATGCTTGGGAAAGTAAAACGACTAAATTTTCTCTACATTTCACCTCAAAGCATACTACAGAGTCAGAAGAGAGACTGAAGAATAAGATGTGTGCTGTTCTAATGTGTATAGCACCAGTGGAATTGTTAACCCACCTGTAGCTACAGGCCTACATTTCCCTCTGCTGTGCTGCTGCATTGAGCACAATGGCCCAATTTTGTCACTAACGTGACATGAGGCATTCAGCCCAGTGTGTTAGGATGGGTAAATTTGAAATTGGTGATATTTCAAAGCTGAAGCAAAGGTCAGAAACTGATGCACATAACCTATTGCTGATGTACAAGTCAGAACAATCTTCTGTTAAGACTGAGAGTTGAGATGATGGCAGTTGTGAAAACATTTTTTTTTTTTTGCCTCAGAGCTGAAAAAACGTGAGTGTTCTCCAGAATGTGACGTAGGCAAGTTTTCAGACTGATTGGAACAACTGGGTTGAATTTGTTGGTTTGGTTTTTGCACAAAATATGATACATCATCTCACATATTGCTCAGTTTTCCAAGATGTGTTTGCTTTTAAGGCATCATTATTCCATTCTTTCATGCAAATATTCTTTCCTGAGTAAAACTGCATGTTTCAAACTGTCCTTTGCTAGGTACTTACTGGCACTCCTTTATTTGTTTGTTTATTTATTTCTAAAGGCTTAACAAAAGGTACAGTTTAGTGGTGCAATTGCTTTTTGAATTTCATACGTTTATTTCGACAGCAAGTTGTGAGCCACCAGAATAAAGTCAGACAAATGCTGCAGACTTCTGGAACTTAGAGAAGTGTATCCACTTGTTGGATTTGAGGTTGTAACTCAAGGTCATAATCCAGTTCAGTAATCTGCAGAAATGGTACAGAGTTCACTGTTATTTTTGACATGTTGCACAGCTTTTCTTCCCAAAGCCAAACCACTCTACTTAAGTACTTTCAAGACTGTTGAGGGTAAGAACATTTCCTTTCTATATCTATTATTTAGGCAGCTTGTGTTTCTGGGAGATGCTTATTAGGAAGATGTGATGGAACCACTATAGTTAATAGCATCAATATCTTCTGCATAGACTTTGTATAGTAATACTTGAATTAATGTGTCTGGATTCATTGCTGAAAAATTGCTATAAATTTTATAAAACTCCTTCCCTGCCTATACCCCACCCCTTAATTCTGAATTATTCGGGTCCTGCAAATGCAGCTTTCTATGAGATTTCAAGGCCCAAGATCTATGTGGTTTCTAATGCAGGAGTTGCAAAACATCATTTGTACTCAGTTCTTATGTAACCATACCTGGAAAACATATTTAGCTTGTAAAGAGGAAAGAGCACATGCACTTCCTATGTGCTAGTTTTATCCATACAATGCATTTTTGAGTGAAGTTTAATTTTTATTACAATTTAAGATACTCTTTTTTTGATTGACCATAAATTTATCAGTTAGAACATTATGGGTTAAGTGTAAGGATAGGGAGTTGCATTAATGTGTAGGATGTTTCAAGTAGCAGCAAGGAAGATGGCAAAAATAGGCACCAAGAGAGGGCAAAAAGATGACGGAATGTAGGTTCAGGAAAAGGCAAGTGAAGGGAGAGAGAGCATGTAGGGACAGAAGAACTGATGAACTGTGGTATGTCCTTTCATCCAGAAAGGGGAGTTTAGCATGGCACCTATTAGTTTTCTTGTGCCATCAGCAACTTTTGTTGAGCTCTATCACAGTCTCTTATTTCCTCCTTTGATTCCTCTAAAGGATAGCCGCTGTGATTTTATGAAGAGTGGCAGAAATTTTTGTGGGCCCCACTGATAGATTGTATGAAAGTATATTTTTCAGATTTTGGAATTAATTTATTTAGTTGTTCTTTCTTCCTCTGTAGGGAAACTGGGGATTTAACAACCAGAGCTCATGTCTGTAAATTATTATCCAGAAGGGGAAGAAATTCAATCAGAGAACTTTGTACGTAAAGTATTCTAAAGAGCAAAAGTCTTCTCCACCAAATGATGCTCTGCTTGCAGGGCAGGGCCATCCTCTGTATTTAATGAACCAGGAACCCTGTGAGAAAACAAAAATTCTTTTTAAACTCTGGATAGACGCTTTTATTTACATTCCTTGTTAACCACACTCTGCTGCTGGTACTGCCAACCAGTTTGTGACAAATGGCAATACTGCAACCTTTTCTTTGAAAAAAATTATTAAAAATACCTTTACTAACTGTGGGTTGGTGCAAAACATCAGAAAAAACAGGAGTATTTGGTATCCTTTTCTTGAGTAAAAGCATTCAAGATAGATATGAAAATACAAATATGTATTGTTGTGAACTCTGATCAGTAATTCTTGCATGAAATTCTGTTGCAAATGTTGGAAATGAGCAATAGGAACTTCTTTAAATCTAAAAACACCGAGAAACAAAAAAAGCCTGACGAATTTAACAATTGTTTATTTACAAAATTGTAACTTGAAGTCCTTAAGCAGCTCTACTGTCTCTATCATCTCTGAAGTCTCCTGTGATCTTTTTCTATCCTTTTCCATTAGAGGATAAAAATTAAAAAAAAAAAAAAAAAAAAGGAATACAAATGTAGCTTACGAAAGGTCAGAAACCCTATTTGGACTTCCACCAAAGGCACACACAGGATTTACTAAGAGATGGAGCTGCAGCTTTAATTCTGATTTTTCTGGCTTTTGTCACTTCAAAGACAGACTCTCAGTGTTATTTTAACATTTTTATTGTGTGTGAATAATAGAGTGCACATTGAGGTTCAATAGATGCAATGCTGTTAAATGTACGTCTTGGTGGATTTAAAAATGAGGGATTTATTTTACATTCATAAAGTTGTAATACAGTCTGGAGAAACTATTTGTTAAAAGATAGCATCTACTTAACCTGCTTATTTATTTCTTGTAGTAGAAGGTTAGATCCACAATAAATACACGAGGAAATAAGTAGATAGGGGAATTTATCTTAGAAATAAGATCCCTGTCATGCTTTTGAAATGTGAAATGCATGAAGACCTGTCAGGGAGATATATGCACATGATATTTTTTTACTGTGCATTTGGAAGTATTTAGCTATATTTGTCATTCGCTAGTGCCACTAAGCAGTGATCAAGCGATATAGTAATTTGAAAGTCTGTTTTCAATTCAGCATGTATATTTTTTTTTTTTTTTGCCTTTGGGATATAGCAGAACTGTACACAAGTCTTCTTTATCTTTTACTCTCTGCTTGTGAAAACAGTGTTTTGGGGGAAAATTAACATTTGTTTAAATAGGTTGCT
>JAWWEU010000081.1:93966469-94098969 GCA_035583155.1 Acropternis orthonyx | reverse complement strand
GGATTTTTGTGATCCCATTTTAGCAGTAAGATTCAAGCGGCCTTGGAAACTTTGGAGGATTTGCTTTCCTCCCAGCAACACAGGGCCCAGGGACTCCGTCACTGTGGCAACCCTGGTGAGGAGCTGGAGATCCTCAGGGACCCCCATCAAGGCTGTGGTGGGAGAGTGTGGCTCATCTCTGTGATGCTCTCTGGGGAGCTCCCACTTGCAACATGGTCTCTTGCTTATCTGAACAGCAACCAAAGTTAACTGAGGCACTGCTGTTCCAGAAGGTCTGAGTATTCGTGTGCCTGGTTATGTGGGAATAAACAGAATGGAGGTTTCCATCCCCCTGTCTTCACAGGAGGACTTTGTAATTTGACACCCAACCTCTTAACCCAGCCTTCTTTTGTAGGAACTAAATTTCCTTCCCTACAGGGAAGAATTTGAAGGAGACTGTTAGTTTCAATGAATTCAACATCATTGCCCTACCAGCCCTCTCTCCTGTAAGTTACTGTGAAAGGAGACAATTTGGCTCCAAATGACTAATGTGATTCTTCTAAAAAAAATAAGTTTCAGTCTTAGGTTCTTAAGTCTGTACCTGAGGTCAGCGTTATTAATTCATAATGACCCTCCATGTGGCCTTCACGGGCTGAGATTGCTGTGCATGTTAGTACATACTGAGCAAAAATATTGCTGTGAAATGATAGACTCTATTTATAGACAACAGGGCAAAATCCTAGTTTCTCTTTAAAAAAAAATACTATAAAGAAGGCATTTATGCACTTTTAATGAGTATTGAGTTTGCCAAAATCTCTCATATTGGTCCAGAGATTTGGAATGAAGAATTATCATTTGAAGGCGAACAACGTGAGTTCTGCTGCAATTTCAGTAGCAATCCTGTTTCTTTATGTCATGAAAACTTTAGAAACATTAACAGTGCTGAATTGCCACTGGTACCGAGTAATGTGGCTTTTATTCTTGCATGTGCTCTTCTTGTATTCTAGAAAATAATTTAATACTTACCAATAAATAGAAGGTAACTAAAGATGACTGTGACCTAGTCTGTTAAAAATTTCTCACTACCTTTAATTTGTTAGTAGATTGAATATATTTTATTTAAGTAGAATCATGTATACAGTATATTAACTTTTTTTCCAGGCAATCTTTACTCAGCACAGAAAGGCCAGATGTATGGGAATTGTAAAAAATCAGGATATGCATAAAAACTGTTCAAGTGCATAAAGCAGCCCCATCTGGAAGACATCTAACAGAAATGAAGTTGTACAAAACCATTCCATTGATAATAAAGCTAATTTTTATGGGTCTGACAAGTATGTAATTATGTTCAGTGGTGCTTTTCAGATTTTATCACAGTCAATAAACCGCAGTGGTAATTTCATTCCCATTTGACATATTTACATGGAAACATTTGATTGGAGGAATTAGTAACCCTGAAAGCCTTGATAGATATGTTTTAATGATCTGTGACCTCCGCAGTCCCTCATCTGTTTATTGTTGCAACAGGCGAGAAGTCGTTCCTCTGTGACCTTTGTGGCTTTGCCGGCGGGACACGTCATGCCCTCACCAAACATCGGCGGCAGCACACAGGTCAGTAAAGCTGTCTTTGCTCTTTGCTATATTTTCTCCAGGAAGGGAGTCCCTCTACACTGGGGAGTAACACAAGTTACATAGCACATTACAGCACAAATAATACATTGGCTCATTGTTTACTTAGCTTTTTCTCATTTTTTGTAAAATCGGTATGCCCAAGGTCTGCATCAAATCTGTTAGCTGGGAGTTTGAATAATTGCTTGGCAATTGGTGGGGGGTAGTTTTTGTGGTGTTTTGTTTTGGGGTTTTTTTTCTGAAGGAAGTAGAATTGTAAAGACTGGCTTTCTTCTTTAAATGAATGGTAAGTCTACTAATTTTTTTTTCCAAGGCCCAAATAGATTACCTACTGTGAAGATTTTGTAAGAGTCTGCTAGAATGTCCCTGGGTGAAAATTAGAGACTACATATAGATTAATCCATTATTTTGCACTGAGGCATAGTTGAAAGCTAGTGTTGTTTCAGTTGCCCTTTCGTAATTTTAAGATAGTTTGTAATTAATAGGTGCAACTTTAAGAGTTACCACATGGCCGGCATGTAAAGCAAGATTTCTCTTCCAGAATTAGTAAAGCTTTCCTACCACCTGGTTATAAAATTTTAATATCAGACAAAATTAAATTCATTCTTGGTTTCAGAGGACCAGAAAAAGTGTTGTAAGTATTAAACATTTATTAATACATTCTACCTTAATTGTGCTTTTTAGTAGTTCCTTGTAAGTGTTTGATTATTTGAATAGATTTTGTTCAAACAGACGTAGAAGTGTTGCTGTTAAAGTCACAGTAGTTTTTTGTTTTACTTTTACTGACGATCATGAGGATAATGGAATATCATCAGAAATTGCTGTGTGAGTTAAGTGACCATTGTCCAATGTACAGTGGAAAGAAATGGCTAACAAATGAGAAGCTACAGTTGATACATCATGAATTTTCCATGGATTTTGTAAAGGCATCACAGTGGGAGATTTTATTATGTCCCTGTATAAACTAATCTTCATTCAGGACATACACCATCTAAATGTGTAATTTCCTGGAGAGCAGCTACTCTCTTTCTTGAGAGCCTGAAGCCATTCTTCCCACCCTGTTTTCAGTTTATTTAAAGCAACCATATTTGGAGGAGAGTCTGATGCTTTCAAAAAGGTGGGATTTTCAGTGCCAGTCAGGCAATATCTTGAAACAGATAAGCCAAAAAAAAAAAAAAGTTTGCTTGCAAATCTAGCTAGTAGTCCTACTTTCAGAATTTTTTTTTATGATAACAAGGAACATAAGTTTGTGGGATATTGCTGTCACAGTCAGTTTCCATTCACCGCAGGAGGTTTGTGTTTTTTAAGTGACCAAGAAAAGTCATTTAGTAAATGTAATAAGTCCTCTTAGTATTACACTCTCTGAACAGTAACAGGAGCAATTAGAACTACTGGAATAGAAGCTGTGTGCTTCAGTTGTAACTAACAGTTTCCATTTTTATGGAGCTTTGAAGAATGTTCACATGTTGGCACAAGTTTGCCAAATGTGAGCTAAGAATGATTTTTTTTTCCTTTAGTGGAAATAAATCATTGTTATCAACAGGATAAAAACTACCTTTTGTTTTTTATTGGCCTGCCATGTGACACATTGGGATCTTACATATGTCTGGGACTCACAGGCAGTGCAGCCACACAAATAGTAAACAATGATTTCAGAATGGGGAAGTAGAAGAAATGCAAATTCTTGTATTTACCCTTCTTGTCTTTACCTATTATGTGAGTGCAGATCTGGTTTCTCAGAAATGTAAGCCCTTATCATCAAATATATATTTATATTTTTTGTGTCATTAGGCCACAAGTCAATAGAAAAATATTTTATTTCCTGATTTCTGTGGCAAATTAGGCTGAAAATAGGGTATGTTCCTGGTGAAAAGCTGTCTAGGTTTTTGAAGGATTTTTGCCCTTCTTTTGCCATGTGGTAGTGACTTCTTGTGCTATGATCACAAGGATTTACAGGTTATAGATCATGAAGCTTGCATCTAGCAAGCATAACTTTATATTTTATGTCAGGACTGGAGGCTCATTATTACTTTGCCATTAACTTTATACTATACAGGACAGTATCTCAGAGGCAGAGGGATCTATCTTTTTGGCATTTATCTGCCTCTGTGGCACAAACAATCAGAGATGATTCTTTAGCAGAAAAATTATCTGTAGCTTCTATTTGTTTCAAGGAGAATGACACAATCTACCTTTGCCTGCATTGTTGCACTTATATGGGTTCCCTTGTATTTTCATCTAGTGCTCAACTCTATCTCATTAGCTGCATACACTCCTCCTTGTACCTTTTTTTTTCCTGCTGTCCCCAGTTGGCACAATTTTCCCAAAGCAGAATGCCAAAGCAAATTACAGTCAGGTTTGAAAGGGATAGGTATCAAAAATGGTCTAAATGGCTTAAATAATTCCCTGCTGTAATACAAGCTGTCTAGGGGGCTGACATAGAACATCTTCCATCCAAGATTTACTTCTATCACCTGTCAGACACCCTTTATTCAAGGGCAAATGAGTAAATCTGAACATGTAGTTAAGGAGTCTTAACCAACTTAACAAGTCTACTCTGGTTCCAGCCTCAAGGCCTGAGATGTCCTGACACCCCAGAGAAGTGTTCAGCTGCTGGTAGATATTTGACACAAGAGAGGACTGGCTATAAGATCAGCCACTTAGGCTTTTCATACTCGTGATTCTGGCATTTCTTACTCTCTTCTTCTCTTTTTAGACAAGATTATTTCTATGTACATGGAGAAATACCTTTATTTTGTGAAAGATGCATTTTTTTTGGAAGTATTAAAGGGAGCATGAAGTATAATTTGGTGTGAAAAAAGCTGACAGAACCTCACCCTTGGTCACTCATGGAGCAAACTGTAGGGACTGGTTTGGTAAATAAGATGTTATCCCCTGAAGAGATGTTTTTGGTTTTTTCATGAAAAGAAGTACAGGAATGCTAAACTTAAAGCTGTTAAAGACTTGAAAAATGTTTGTACTTATGTATTTGCAAACATGATGCAGATTTCCTTGAGAGAGGGTTTCTCAACTGTAAAGTAGGAACAAATAATTTGACCTATTGAGGTTCCTGGTGTTTTACCAGTTGACATTTTTATTCTGTGTTGAGTATGTTCTGTCCTTATTGACTGACCAGGTCCTGTAGGAATCACACACTTTGAACACAGAATAAGCAAAGTCCTTGACTGATTTTGTCTTAGGAAAATGTGCTATCATTATTTTATGATCCAAATGTACCTTGTCCCAGTCCTATTCTGCAAGAATCTGTCTATGGAATTTTGCAAGTCTTTTACTGACTACGTAAATATCTGTGGCTCAGTCTTCTTTTTTCCTGAATTAAAGCAATGGCAACTTCAAGAGTGGTCCAGAATTTGACCAGAATTTTATCACACTGTAAAGAATACTTACATCTCTGTCTGTTGAATGCTTTACAACAGACACTTGTGGCTGCCTAGGCTGTGATAAACTGTCTTAAGAAACTTGCACCACTTGCAGTATCAGCTGGGGCTATGTGGTAAATAAGGGACAGCTTACGGTGCTGCAAGAACTTATATGCCATAGTTATGGTGTCTCAACCACACTGGGAAGAAAAAATTTCATCTGTTGAGTTATCCTGGAGCAAGT
The DNA here is from genome assembly GCA_035583155.1 of Acropternis orthonyx. NCBI lineage: Eukaryota > Metazoa > Chordata > Aves > Passeriformes > Rhinocryptidae > Acropternis > Acropternis orthonyx. The sequence goes on along the minus strand of JAWWEU010000081.1, from coordinate 94,093,737 downwards.
TTTTTGATTTCTCTTTTGTTCCAGTAAGAAAATATGCCTGAAGATAGGAAGATAAATAAATAATGTTTAAAATTTTTATATTCTCTGAATTTAGAATTAGCTGAATTCTACAAAGAATCCAGGCGATTATCTGAATTTTTAAATCAAAAAAGGAGTAAATAACTTCTAAATCAGCCACCAAAAATACACACACTTACACAAAAGAAGCATACAGTATCACAAAATTCAAATATTTTACCTTAATCGTGATCAACTAAGAAATTGCATAAGAGAGAAAAAGCAAGCAAGGCTAATTATTTCTGGCTTGAAGTGAAAACGTGGAAGCACTTAATTCATAATTTTAAAATGTCTTTTCTTTATATTCTTGTTCTGTGTTTGTCTTTTGGTATTACTCTAGTTTTCCATTCTTTTGCATGTTTCCAGTAAATTTCCATTTTGCAGCTGTCTCAGTCCAACAGGGCTGATCAGTAATAGCATGTGTTCTCTTGCATGAAATCCCATTTTTAGTGTTGGTTAGTACTCCTGCAAATTGCAAAAACCCATCCTCATCTTCTACACATGACAGTCTACATTTGCTTCTCATGTGTTGGTTGTGATGGAATCTTCCTGGGCATGATAGAGGTACCTTACAGCAGTAGAGTGTTAGCAGGTAAGTACACTTACTGTGCACAGCACTTCTGTGGCAGTCACCATGAACCTATGGAGCTGCTTAAGAAGATTGTGTCTTTGTTCAAATACTTTCATGAATTTTTGAAGGTGGTAGCTTATATCATACAGATCACTGTTTGTATGATTGCCTCTGCTCACTCATTTCAATCTTGTGCTTCTCAAGACATTTATAGGTCAATGTAATAAAGAAAGAAAATTTAATAATATATGTGTTTTTATCCAGATGAGTGACTCACTTTGTGTTTCTATTTCTCATGTGAACTGTTCTTTGACTTTAATGTGTAGTTACATTACTCGGCATTGAATTTAATGTATACTGTAGCCTCTTCCCTTCAACTTCCCCACCACAGCTTAAAAAAATAATAATGTTGAATACCACAGAAAATGTAGCACAATAAGACTTATTGCTCTTTTCAGCAAGGGAAGAGGTGAAATTTGGAGAGCATCTTTGTTGGTTTTCCTTTTCCATTTACACCAACATTTGCAGCAGAATATGGAACTTGATTATAGGAAACCTTTGACCAGAAGACCCTAAAAACCTGGGATTTTAAAACTTTCTCCCTACCTAAGAGAAGTTGTCTAATGGCAAGTCCTTATGGTTTAAGAAGAGCAGAATGGGTAGAACTGATGAGGCTCTCTGATTCGCAGCAACTTTAGTAACTGCTTTTGTAGACCAGTGCTCCCATGAAATGACCCTTTTGTCATTTGTTTTCCCAAACTTTGATTGTTGGAGCTCAAATTTTCCATGTCAGGTGACTTAAACAACTGATGGATTTCAGAAGCTGGTTGCAGTATTGTCAAAAATGCAGACCCATTTCTTTTGTGATCCTGTGATCAGGAAATAGAGCTTTTTGAAAGTGCTTGTGTTAAAAACAAAATAAAGCCCTAGAAACTTGGTCCTTACTTCGTTCCCTCACTCCCCCCAGAGCCTGTTGACTTATTTGGTCGTTTTGGGGCACCTATTGGGGTTTTTTGTGGGGTTTGTTAAAGGTAGAGATGGTGAGGCACAGACAAGTCTTCCATAATAGTAATGGAGGGTGGGTTTTTTTACCTTTATGGATTTTTAAATAAGTAGACTTTGCCCTTACATATTTTTGGAAACACTATTTTATAGTTATTACATAATGTTGTTTAAAAAACACTGTCAATATTGATATTTTTTGTTTCTGTTATTTTAATTTTATATGAATTAGGACCTCTGTTGGTGGTGAAGAAGAGTTCTGGAATTTTTAATGGCAGCTCATATTAAAAAAATTATGTTTATTGCCTGAAATGTCTGGGGGCAGGAAGGGTGGAATGAAAATTGGCACACAGAGGCTTATAAAAAGCATTCTGAACCAGAGATAGGGAAGACAAAAAGTACTTAAATGAGTAGATCTGTGGAAATTTTTAATAAGTAAACAAATAAATAAAAGCCCTCCTTCTGCAGGTAATATAACTCTTCAACATCCTCCAACCCAAAGAAATACCTAGTTGTCTCTTAGATTTTTTTTTTTTTTCAACTGTACTTATCAACCTGGTTAATTTTCCATAAAGGTACTGTTTCCCATGTGCAGCTGCTAAGAATTACAGGCTGTGCTAGGCTGTCTTTTTTCCTCCCAGTTTAGTTGGCTTTTGTTTTGTGGTGCTGCTGTGATGTATTTTCTGTCAGGTGAGATTTACACATAGTCCACTTGATAGGAGCAGTTAGCCTCAAGGCTTTCCTAAGGAGAAACTTCCTGGAGCGGTAGGCAAGGATTATCATTTTTCTTATGGTCACGATGGAATTTGCAAGCCCTGCTGGCTTCAATGGGCCCTTGCTCAGCTGTCAGCCCCACTGGCCCTGCCACGGAACAGCAGCAAACCTTTACTTGATCCATTCTCCCCTGAATGGCAAACTAAAAATCTCCTTTGAGTTCAGATCTGCCTTTTTTACAAGGGGGCAAGTTGGCCAGGTTCTAATGCATTTTAAATTAAAGCAGTTAAAATAAGTGTGTATGTTATCTAAAATACCTGTGTCTTTACTACTTAGGCTTGAAAATGTTTCTATCTTCTTTAATACTAGATGATAAAATAAATCAGAACAGGAAATCTTCAGTTCAAGAACAGGTTACGTTGCTAGGGAGTCTATGACCTCCCAGAGAGTTTAATTGAAGCAGCAGCCAGCACCATTCAAGCTGCTGGGAGAATCAGCTTCTCTAGAGCAGAGTGTCAGGGTCTGACAAGAAAACCCCATTTGGGGCAGGAAAGGCATATTTTCTAGCAGTCTCAATTTGTCCAGCATAGAGGCTTCAGCTTTGTGTCCTGCCCCTTCACCTTTCTGTGTCCCATGGAACAATAAATGAAAAACAGTGGCTGGTATTCTCTCCAGCAGCTGCTAAAAGCAATTATTCCAACTCTTTCAGAAGCTGTTGTGTTGTCCTTCTGTCCAGCAGCATGGGCTTTTCAGGCCTTGAGCACCTTGCATATCTTTTTCCCTTGGGAGGAAAAGCCCCAACAATATCCAAGAATGAAAAAGGCATATTTCTCTCTCTTCTCTGGCAAATATTCTGGCAAAGTCTGTTGTGAAGTCTTCTGTGTCTCATGCTATAAAACAGTCTTGAAAAATTTGGCTTGAAGGTGTGACCATTAGGGAGTGGTCTTTTACTACTGTTTGCAAAAGGTCACTTTTACTGATAGTCTTGTGCTGATGGTGTGTCTTCTGACAGTCCGAAAAACTTGACATTGGACCTGCTAATAGGCTTAGGGTTCAAATTTGAAACTTCCTATTGTAGGGTGTGGAACATTCTACAAGGTACATGTCTGTCCCTCAGAGTTTGGTCCATACTTCTTAAGTTAGGAATGTTGACTCCTTATGTAGTCTCTAGGATAAATACTTCTGAAGACTTGCGCAATGTAGGGAAGATCACCTAAGTTAGGAGCTGCCTTTTGTCTTCTTCACACAAAAGAAACCTGTTTCCTCCCTAAATGGTAAGTACATGTGCCTGTGAAGCCCACAGAATACTTCTGGGACAACCAGTTGGAAAAATGGAATGCAGGTGTCATAGCTAGGCATCACAGTGTGTGTATTTGTCATGAGGTTTTGGTTTAGTATCTTCTAAGGGGCAGACCCCTCCACTGGAGGTCGAAGTTCTCTTTTCACACAACAACCTAGACACTAGAGATTTTTAGTTTTCTTCAATTAGTAGTCCTATAGAAATTTTCAGTGCAGTTGCACGGTCAGCAGAGATTGAAGCTTATTCTGAAAATATTATTTTCCTAGTCTTGGTTTGATGGTTGGTTTTTTTGTTTGGGTTTTTCTTCATTAACCTTTCAAGTCCTTCTGCTGAAAATTGACATACTGTTCAGAAAAGATTCACAAGGGCAGAAGACAAGCAGGCAAGAGAGGGGAATGGAGCACTTAGTTTGGTTCATATTCCCAATCCTGCTTTATTTATGTTACTTAAAGGATAAGATTAATAGTCCAGGACTGGAAACAAAAACAAAGACACTTTCTACCTGGAGATGTTCCTTTCTGAGCAGGTTCTAAATACAAGCATCGGCCTGGTTTTTCACCTTCCATCTCCAACAGTGTTGTTTTCAGGCTGTTTTTGACTCAACTTCAACAGTAGGTGTAGGTTGAGAGGAATGCCTGTTACCCAGTTATATTTTCATGAAATAAGACCCAGTAACATGGTTACTCTGTTTCAGTCCAGTTCTTTCTCCTTTTTTCTGCTGTGTGATACCACATGGAAAGTCAGATGGACACTGATGTGTGTATGTCATATTTTTCAATTATTACATTTTATTTGGAAATTTATTCTGTATTTGTGTTTGCTATATATACACAGAGTAAAATGTCTCAATGGATATGCCAGAAGTTTGGACTTGTCTTCCTATTTGATTGATGAAAACTGATAATACTTCTCTTGTCACCTTCTAGGAGAGAAACCATTCAAATGTGATGAGTGTAACTTCGCTTCCACAACACAATCACATCTGACGCGACATAAGCGTGTCCATACTGGAGAAAAGCCTTACAGATGTCCCTGGTGTGACTACAGGTAATGAGTCATTAACTAAAGCATGATGAGAGAAGGGTTAAGATGATCAGATGAGGTTCATTTGAAGTCACCAATAAAAATATATTGCCATTAAAACACCATCAGGGCAGCAGTAATTGCGTATTAAATTAGGAGCTGAATTTAAAAACTTAGTCTTCAGTATTTAGGTATTCCTTTATAAAGAAAAACAAATGATGGGAAACCTTTTAGTGTAACACTACAGTGCTAATGTTGAGTATTTGTTTCACAGCTGCTCTAGTGTCTGTTGGAATTCTCTGTGGTGAGGCTGCTTATCTGCATCGCCTTTTCAAATCAGTTGCGGTTCTGAAATTTTCCTCGGTTGAGTTGCAACCATTTCACCAAGAAAGGAAAAGTTCTCTAAAAGGCTTAGCAGCCTAAGTGCTCACCAGACACTTATTAGAACAGGAAGCAACTGGAGCTAGTTACAGTTCTGCAGAGTCTTGCTCCACTTTCCTTATCCTTGCCAGCCCAAGATGTTTGGATGAGAGTCGGCCATAGGGTTGGTTCCATGGCAAAGCCTCCCATGTTGTACCACTAAAGCCCATCCTGCTGGGGCAGTAGATTAAAGTCTCAAAAATCACATGATTCAACATTACACCCTGTGTTTTCAGTTCATTGTAGACTACTTATTAGATGAACTCATATTGCTTCTTAAACAATTCTTTACTCTTAAACACTTCTTCTACAATCTTGAATACTTTTAATACCTTGCAGTGAGGTGACTAGTCATGTGTACTATAAAGCAATCCATGGAAGTTTTTCATGGGCAATTTGCAGGAGTGGATGTTTGAAAAGTTTTTAAAAAATCAGCATTACATTTGATAAATGGTACATGATTAGATGTACATGTTGTGATGCTTCATGCAAGAAGAGAAAGTTAAACATTTGATTATAGCACTATAGCATTTTTTATTTTCATGCTGAACATACAATTGTAATGTCCTTTAGTATAAGTTTTAATGTAGTTTCTTAAAACAGCTATATAACAAAGCTTAGGATTTCACTTTATTAATGAGCTGCTTTACAGAAAACTCTTGTACAGAAAGTTTCTGCAGTGATCATGCAGTTTCTGTACAGAATATTTTGTTGCATTGTTTTGTGCATGTGGGGCAAATGTTCTGTGAACTCTTCTGTATTGAGCACCCATTAAACCAGTCTCTAGAGTTGCAGAGCACTGAATTTGATACCTTGAGGGGTTCGGGGCTCTGTTTCTGTGCTGCTACCTTAACAGTCTCCCTGCTTTCTTTCTTTTTTTTTTTTTTTTGATAAATGGTAAAGTTTCTGTCAGCTTCAGTAAGTCATCTGAGAATGAGAGTTGGTTTTCTGTTGTTTGAGTAGTTGTGTTAAAAGATCTGTGTTGAGTGAAGTGAGAGTATATAAGCAATAGTGTGATGTGATGTGCTGCAATGAAGGTAAAAGAAGTGCTGTCTTTAATGCTGTATGTTTGAGAAGACTTAATCCTGTGGTCATTCACTCCAATGAACCACCCCAGTTGGCAGGAATAGTCTTATTACAGGATTAGGTAACAAGAGTTGGCTTACAGTGGGTTTGAGCTTCTTGGCTTGAAGACCCTAAAGACTGGGAGCACTGTAGATGTGAAACAGTTTGCTGTCTGGGGTTTGTTACACACATGCAATGAATGGATGCATCCCTCATTCAGTATGAGAAGATATATAACTAAATGCTTTGTTGAATGAAAGACAGGAGATCATTTTACTTTGGATGGATGGTTTTCTGTAAGGGATATAAATTCCAAGAAATAACAAGTTTTTTAGTGATATTTTATTATACTGGAGGTTATTACAGAAGATGCAAGCATAATTTATTTTATCAGGGTTAATAAGAAATATCTGAGCATTCCCTGCCTCTATATTGTTGAAAAATAAATGTTTCATGGCAATAGGATGTTAGTTTCCATCCTTCACAGGCCAATTTTGACCTAATCTTTGGAGGCTGATCTCTACAGATACCAGCTGATGAAGCTTTGATTATGCAGGAAATTTGTTCTGAGCTCAGCTGAAAAACATCTGGCAGGGATGCAGGAATCAGAGCTGTGCTGCTGCTGCTGCTGCAAGCTCGTAGAGGCAGTGAGGCACTCTATGTAGCTGCAGAGGAGCCCGTAGAGCGGCTGCTGTATTTATTAGCTCAGCAGTCCTGCTTGTACCTGCCAGTTTCCACAGTCCTGGGATATTAGCCAGCATTGTTGGCTGTATACAAGTGTGTGTTTTTCTCTCTATCCAAATGTGTCTTTGTTTTAAAACACAGTTTTACAGGAATCACATGTTGCCTCCTGGTCAACTCACCCAGTACTGTCTCTTCCAACGGAAAGGTATTAGCAGCTCTGTAAATAGTATTGTTTATACCAGATCGGCAGATGGTATGTAGTCTTGCAAATGTCACCTACAGAAAAAATTACATCTGCTGACCTAGTGATAAAATTCATCCCCATGTCTAGTGGTTGAGGTTTTATCGTGGTGCTTTGAGCTCAGCCCTTCCACTGCAAGTTCATCCAGCCTATTTCAGATGTTGCTGTTTAGTGTTGCTGGGCAACTGCAGACTCTTTAATGACCCTTGTAATTTCAGCAAGGTGAATATTTCTCTTTTTGTGTGGGATGTGGAGGAGAGTATTGTTAGGGTTACCATAAAGTCTCCTTTCACTGATAAGTGAAGTGATCTCTATTATACAAAGTAGTTTGAGATACTTGAATTAAAACATTGTCTAAATACAAGGTATTTTAATTATTCCAGTTCAGCTCATGGGTGCTCAGACTGTTCTTGGAGATTCTTGATTTCAAGCTTTTCAATTTCTCAACCTGAAACTGAACAATCATCCTCCAAAATCTATTGCCAGTTTAGTGAGTGAAAAGCTAGCTAACCCTGGCTAGAAATACAGAAAAAGGCCTACTAGAAGAAACTAATCTGAATTTAGGAACTGTTACTAACTTTATAAAATGAAGTGAAATAGGCTGTAAGATACTGGGGGGAAAAGTGATTTTGGCTGCATGGAACAGAAAAGGGAATTTATTCCCTGTATAACATGCAGAATGAAAAATTCTTTTTGTAACTAGAAAAATACATGACTGGATGTGGTTTTCTGAAGTGAATAATAAACTAACCTAGCATTTTTAGCTCACAAATGATATATTCTCTATAGTATTCATATTCCCCAAAAGAAAATGAGAGCTTGTGCTCACTTTATTTTACAAAGTTGCTTTTAGATTCTATCCTTATGGTTGTACTCTTGAAAAAATGTTACCTTCCATCTCTAGTGCTTGCACTCTGATCACTTGATATTTATTTTTGTCAAAATTTTTTTGTATACTGATAACAAAGAAATGACCGTCTGTTTTTCTATATTGTAGTATGCCACTTAAAGTAAAAATTATAATTTGAAATAGTATTTTCAGTCTAGTTTTTAATATCTAGTTAATTTTGAAGCCAGTGAAATACAATATATACATTTATAAATACAAAAAATTGCTGGTTAAATGTTTGGTTATATTTTTTTCATGTTTATGTTTTCAATCTAGGTTTCCCTGTTTATTTAAAAATATGCACAATTTTCCTTTGCATTTACTTTTTCAAATCACACAGCATGTCTCTCCATTCTTAAGTCAGTTTTCTTTGCCATACAAAAATATTCATTCACTCTTAATTAATGTTCAACTTAATTTTATAATACAGAATTGGTCTCACAGGGCCCTGCACCACCATTACGTATGCAATGCTTATTTTATATTTCTTAGTCATTTAAAAAAGATGTGTTATGTGGCTGAACTTTTTGGATGACATGATGCTACAGTTATACGGACAATACTGTTTGCATTTGGTAATGGGCACAGTAAGTACTGAAGAGCTATGTAAACTCCCAAAAATGAACGACACCTGTGAGCAGATTTCCAAATCTGTCCATTGTATAGTCTGTGGCCAGACTTTCTAAACCTGCAACATATTTAGGTACCTGAATTTGACCTGACGGCAGAAGTGCAAAACTCCCCTAAGCCTGATGATGTCAATTAGAGATGCAGATATACAGCATTTTCAAAAACATAACTAGTTTTGTGCATGTGTCTAAAGTACGAATGGGAAATCTCATTTTAGTCATTTGTAAGGCTTCAAGTTTAACTCCTATTGGTCCTGGCTTTCTATGTAACTATTACAGCTTCTCAGGCAATTTATGTTCATGATGTGTGTGAGAGGGATGTTTCAGTGTGAAATGGACCTGAATTACATGGTGAGGGCTTTTCTTATATAGTCAGATTTGTTGCATTTCAGGGCTTGGGAGAAGCAGTGGCATAGTTTTGAAAGAGTATTGCTACAATGTTGACCATGAGAGTGTGGGACAGGTAAAATATTAATGTGCTTTGTGCCATCCCTCTGCTGTAATTAAACAAAATTAGTTTCGTTTCTTTGGGATTCATCTGTATGGTTTATTTTGCACAGAGTACTCATGGTGGTGTGGGGAAGCATGGAGGGAAATATCCAGGGGTGTTCCTCAGCCATAGATAAGAAGGTGTAGAACCTGTATAAAACAAAAGCCAGCCAGCAAACAGCATTCTTTCCTTTCTGTAAAGTATATGACTTGTGAAGGATGCCTTACAAGACTGAGAATAAATAGCATACATTTTTAATATAATTATGTAAGCTAAAATAAATATTTTAAATTTATTATGCATAATAAAATAATTAGACAACATTCTGTAAGGGAGTATGGCATCTGAAATTCCAACTGCAGAAGGATTCATTGCAGATTTTCAGCAGCAGCAGCAGCATGACTTAGGGGGAGTGACTCCACAGGGGCTACTTTTCTTTTTTTGGACAGCATCCCTAGGGAGTTCCTATTTCCCTGTGACTTACAGTATCTGTTCATAGATTGTAAAGACCAGTTTATAATACACTCCAGGATTTGCACCTAAGTAACAAGAATGTGCAAAGTAAGAGTTTTTCCTGTGTTTATTTTGGTGAATTCAGTCACCTTTAGGTATGATTGCATCAGCTGAGCACTATTCTCTAGTTATATCAAGGATAACTAGGGACTGCTTTACAGATGAGGTAACCATATGTACTAATTCATAGCAAAACTGAAAGACTGTTAAGGCAAATTCTACATAAAATTATGAAAACAATGTATTTATCATTAAAATGTTAATATGCTCTTCGTAACCAGTGAAATTTAACATGCATGTAAAAGAAATAACTAGGTTATACAACTGTACAGACTGATGAGGATTCCAGGTGGCAACAACCACTGCACTGTAGAAAAACACTTCTTTATATATATATATCGCAAAGGCAGAATGGGTAAAAAAAAAGTGCATATCCTTTGTATGATACAAAGTTGCTAAGGAATATAATGCATGGATGTAGCAGAACAAACTGGGCCTTCAGGAAGCACTTCAGCTTCTGTTGTGTTTAGCAGCAGGACTTGAGGATATCCAATGCTTTGTGCTAGCAGGCTTATAAACAAATGAAGATAGAAGTTCAGGGAGACATTCTGTCAGTGCATGGGCATAGTTCCCAGATGCACAATCGTCAGAATATTATTCACCTCTTAGTTTTTAATAAACATTCACATAAAATATTTGGAAATATTTCTATTGATCTGGAATAAAATATGCTGTAGCATTTAAGTCTACAAAAGAAAAATAATCTGAAATAAAATTTAGATATACTTGCAAAAACACTTTAATTATTGTAGTGAATACATAGCATACAAAACAATGGTTAAGATTATTCCATCTATGATATTTCTGTGTCTTAATAAAACTTTTTATATTCACCTCAGTAATAGCAAATAGTTTATACCGTAAACTCAGAATGAAAGTATGCAGTGTTGTAGTAGTGCACACTACAGATCAGCTGTCAGGTAAAGCAAATTGACCAGCTGTAATTCCTAACATTCAGAAACTCATAGAAGCAGAGAGCACACAACTAATTATGTGACATTTACTTGGACACAGATGTGTGTGGTGTCTGCATTGACTGAGAAGTCGTCTCTGTGTTTTGGAAAATTGTGTTGGTGGCAGTGTATAAAAGAACTTAAACTCCCTCTCTCACACCTGTGCCTGTCCAGTGTCACTGCATGGACTGCTTAGGAGGGTGTATCCTTACTAGGAAACATGATTGTTTCTTTAAAAAAGACCTGTATGTATGTGCACACACGCATGCATTGGCATATGTAGACTTGGTGACTGGAGTCCACAGTGAAGCTGCCACGTTGAGAGGCTTTGGCACATGTAATACTATAATAATCTTTTGAGGTCCTTTGCATTCCATATTTGTAATTAATAGCATAGTAAATGCACTCTACTTGGTAGAAGGATAGTATGTTCTTTAATTAATTTTAATTAATAATACTCATTAAGTTAAGGAAATCCATCAATAATTCCACGAGCATTGGTAACTCAAGCTTCTTGGGTTTTTTACTCTTTCTATTTATTTATTCATTTATTCCTGGAGATTGTTTTTTATTTTCTTGTGGCCACTCTAAGGAAGAGGAATTAAAAATTGCCTTTTTAGTGCAGTGGATCTGTGATTCTCACGGTAATATTGAACCACTGGATTTGAAACTTTTAGGATCTGCCCAAGTATCTTCAAACTGGTGATGCAATTGCAAGCATTGATAATACTATTCTAGCCTCGTTTTGGATTAAGTCCTTTGAAGAACTTTTAATGATCTATTTAAGCCTTAATGCTATGCTGAATTACTCAGGGGTGACTGCTGAGTTTAATGCTACTGGGACATGCAGCCATTTTGATATCAATGTAAAAATCTGTCTAGTTTTCAGCTTCTGACACCATCTCTCTGTTACAGCCTGTCGTGATCATAGCTCAGTGCTCTCTAAGTTAGTTCACACTTTGGTTTAAGTTCTGCAAAAACATTATCAAGCTCCTGATTTCTTTCAGTTGTTAATCTTTCCCTTGCTGTTCAGTTTGGGCTTGGTCCCTAAACTTTTCTTCTCATGCAACCTCTTCCCTGCTGTACTGATGCTCTTTTTTTTTGAATCAGTGTCCAAGACACTTAACCCAAAACCTGAAGTATTTGGTGTCTCGGAAATGTGGATGAGACCAATTCATGCAGTGGACAGATTAATGTAACTAATGTCTTCTTTATATCACATTTTATCTTCTCTCTGTCCTCACACTTCTTTTTCCCTATCATATGTAATCATCACTGTCTTACCTATTTCTCCTTCTTAAGGAGCATAAATATGTTATCATAAATATATCTATATTTATTTCTAATGTATAGTCACTTATCTTTCTAATTTCTTTCTAACGTATAGTTAATTGATGTTTATCAGTCTGGAACACCAGCATATATTTCAAACTAAAACAATCTTTAGTAAGTTGTATTTTGATAGTAAATAAAGTCTTAGTACTAACCTCAAGATGAATGGCAAGGCTGTGGTCTTAATATAGCTTGAAGTAGCAAGAAAGACTTGTAATTTCCTGTTCTTACAGTGCCTCTGATAAAAAAAGTACAGTGAAGATCTTCTTTTAAATCTACAAGTAAACTTTCATTTGTGAGAAGAGTTTGATCTAAATATAATCATTGGCATGATAGCTTAATTAATGTAATTTTTTAGGTTAGACATTTTAAGAAAGACTAAAGCAACTACATGTTTTCTTTGTTCTTGCCTGTTAGCAGAGAATAAAAAAATAAATTTGTTTGTTTCCTTTGCCATTCCTTAATCCCTAATCCAGTCATTATAAAAGGGCCAAAGCTGTCTTTGGGGGTGGTGAAATCTACAAAGAATTATTATTATTGCTAACTTCCAGCTAACTACCTGCCAGGTAGTTATCTGAATCTAATCTGAATCTGATCTGAATCAATCTGAAAATATTTTTGTGGTGTTACAGACCTCCAAGAAGAAATTGATAGACATGAGCCTGTTGTGTTGGGTTTGGTTCTCTGGGCAATATAGCTACTACCATTGAAAAAAGGTTTCTATATTAATGCTGTCTTTGTGACTGCCTTCCCTGTGTCCTCCTTCACATGTGACATACAAAACAGATTAAAGTCTGGGGAAAGGACAGAAAGCAAATTCTGTTTCAAAGTGGTTCCAGAAAGCAAGTGCAAAGGAGAGAAAGGGAATGGCTTTTTTTCTGTTTAAAGGCTGATGAAAATGAGAGAAAGAAAAGAATTGCTGAATAGAAAGTGAAAGAAGGAAGCAAAGAAGAGAAAGAAAAAAAAAAGTGCTTTTGTGTTTGAGAAAAACTTGTTACTTAGATACTTTTAATGCTTTAGAAATGGGGAGCAATTTTCCAAATAAATATGGCTGTGCTGGAAACTCCTGATTTATTGAAACTAAATAAAATTGCTTGTGTGTTCTGGCAGAGATGCCCTGGTCTCTGTACCATCTTCTCCCCAAATTCTCCTGGAGCAGTATGTTGGGGCACTTCAGGAACACAGATACTAAAGCCTCTGGCACCACCACAAGGTTCCCTACCTCAGAATTGAAAGGGCGGGCTTGATGCACCAGACCTGCACCCCTGCTGCAGTCTGGCTGGAGGCTCTTTTCCAGTGGCCACCGTACAATATGGCAGGACTGAGGCTCTGGAGCAGAGTCAGCACCTGAGATTTGGAAGGCTGATGCTCCTGGCCACCCTCTCCCCATTGTGATGGGGAACCCCTATGGGCTGCAGGCTCATCTCCGAGAACCTCAGCTCTTTGCTTTGGAGACAGAGGCACCAGAGATTTGGGAGTTCAGAGTTCTCAGGAGGTTGCTTCACAGTCTGTGAGTTCAAAGCTGTTGCTTAATGCTGGCCAGTAAAAGGGAGAGCTTATCTCAAGATTTGTACATTGCCATTTCTCTTTCCTTAGCTGCTGGGTGAAAGTGTGCATTCTCCATAGGAAAATGTGGCACAGGGAAGACAGGCCATTTGGTGTACAACAGCTCACCTTCCCTGAAACCATTTTGCAGTCTCTGTTGTTTGATGCTTTACTTTATTCTCAGAAGTCATCGATCTGAGGTGTATTTCACTTGAGGCTTTATTTACAGAGGCATTCTGGAGAGGAGCCTGTTGTCCAAGTATCTTACTAAGTTGCTTGTTACAGCTATTTTGTCCCTGGTTGGGATGGTCTTTGTGGTTTTTACTAGGCCTATTTAGGTCTGAATAACAGCTGTAGATACGGCTGAGATTTCATAGGGAGTTGCTTTATATAAGCCACCATATAAAGCCCTCAGTTTTGTTACTACAAGTGGTGTATTGTTGCTCTGGTGTTATAATTTCTTCCCTTTTGTTTTCTTTCTTTTTTTTTTTTTTTTAAACCGTTTAAAAAAACCTCAAAGATATCTGCACATGCCATGTGGTGGCCAGTCAGTTAGCATTTTAGTTTTGAGTTTCCTTTCTGGCTATTAAAAAAGTTGGAAGTGGTGATAATAGTATTCATTGAATTTTGTCTTTTATATTTGGTTTGCTTGTTTACCTTTTGTCTTTAACTTGTTGCATACTACATGTACCTGAATTTTGTCTTTTAATGTCTTTTAAAATGTGTTATTTTAATAACATAAAAATAATTAAGGGCAGAAAATATGTATATGAAAAAGTTTGTTCTGCATTCTTGGATCCCTTGGGTCAAAGGTCTTTTTTTTCCTCATTTTATGTCTTCAGAGAAAAGGTGAAGTCTGTCCTGCACTCTTCGTCTTCCCCTTACAAGTTAGACATGCTGAGATGTAGTGTGCCTTGAGAAACAAGCTGATGCAACACTGTTTTCCATTCTCATACCCCTGTGGGCCAGAGGATTAGAGTGGACATACTCCTTCGTGTTTTCCCACCTCTTCCTGTAAATGCACTGAAATAGGAAGGTAGTGGGAACTGGGAGGGATAGCAAATGGGTACTGCTGTTCATAGCCTGGCAACAAACCGGTTACTCTTTCAAAAGTAAAGAGAAGGCTGCGAAGTGACTTTTGACTCTCAAAGACAGCCCAGGTCTTCCTGGTGCTCCCAGGGTTGGTAGCACAGCTGCAGGTTGCTCTGACCTCAGGCCAGCTGACCTTCCGTCTAGTCCTACTTTGAATTTTCTTCCGCTTGGGCAAACTGCCTACTTTACTGTAGGTCCTAGAATATAGGTGCATATATATATATATATATATGTATTTTTTAATAATTCTTCTTCTGGTGTTCTTCAGCAATGTTATCTTTTTATATTTTTAGTAATGTTATAATTTAAAACTCACACAGCCAGATACTCTGCAGTTCATAGTACTGTAAAATTACTTGCATTATAATCCTGTAAATACATCAAGTGGTTCTAGTGATGTCATAAACTGCCTGAACATCATCCTGTGGGTTCATTGTGATATTACTAGTACCCCTTAAAATACAGTATTTATTGTTTTATATTTGTAACTTCCATGCATGCTCTTTCAGTCCTTGTTCAAGATGATTATGGCTTCTCTCTAACAACGTGTAGTCTAGTGCATAATTTGTTCTGCTAGAAATCTTGTGTGGAATGCCTTCTCACACTGAGATTCTTCAAAACATTTCTGTTAAAATTTTGCATGCACAATCTACAGGGCAAACAATACTTAAAATGATTTTGAAGTTGTGGAAGGTATTGTGATTATTAAAATCGATTCTTAAGTTCTTATGATGTTTCATTAGGAAAATGTGTTATTTTCTACATCTTTTTGTTAACAAGCTCTTGGTAAAATACAGAGAACCATTTCCATTAGCAAATTTTGGAGATATCTGCTATAGGTATTTTAACATATAAAAAGCCATTAGTAATTTGTTTTTGTTTCAGGGGAAAAAAAGATGCATCTTTAGTTCAAAAAGGCAGTTTTTATAAATCAGTTGACAAACATTATTTTTTAGGCTGATGTCCCTAACTTATCCAGAGAATTGCAGCAGTCCATCCATCCATCTTTTGTCCATTTCTTTAATAATTTTTAAGCTGTTGGCCAGTTTTTGTGAAAACTGACAGCCTCTAGTAGTTGCTGAGATAATTTAAGTTCATGTTTCCTGAAAGAGGTGGCTGAAGAGAGGAGTAAAAAAAAAAATAAATCAGTGAGGAACAGGCAGGCAAAATTCAGTTGTCTTGCAATCTGTCAAAATCCAGCCCCACCACCCAGCATGACCGTTTTTTCTTGGATGGGAATATCTTTAAGGGACATACTGGGGAGCTGCTGTTACTGCATTGAGAGATTTAGTGAACAGGGCAAAAACCCATAGAATGATTTCATGCCTCAGTTGATACAATGCTCATGGTAGCAATGTTTTGAGTCCCAAATCAACAGTTTGTTGCAAACTGTCAGGATAATTCCTTTTTAATGGTAATATTTGAAAGGTAGTTTTTAACGATAAAGAGAACACGCCCAAATATCTGTATTTTTTGTTATAAAAGAGATTATTTGAAAGAAATGTTTACCCAAGACATTGAGACCACTGGCATTTCTTAGTGAACAGGAAGAAGCTTCCTGCTGCAAAGAGATTATTCCACAAGGACTTTCTTTGGCATTTTTTCTGTTTTCTGTAAGTCATTCCCTGATGAACTGACATGTTCATAGGTCTAGGCAGATGTGTTTACTTGAGAAAAAGAAGCAAAGTTTTAAAAAATGCTAAGTTCTTTTACATGTTATTGTGATACTGAGCATCCACGAATTCTCATCTCACATGGTGACCAGTGGCTCTGTACCTGTTTGAAATTCAGCCTCTTCGTTTAGGTGACTTAATGTGACTTTCTTCACATTTTAATTTGAATTTTAATTACTAGTCTTTAAAACTTTGATCAGCACTAATACATTATAGCACACTCATATGGTATTTAGCTGATTGATTTTTGTATGCTGAAATATAGTAATTTTGAAGAGCAGTAAAAATACTTTCAAGAAGAAGACATATTTCAAAGATAAAGGAATTTGTACCAGATTTGTTCAAGTCTGTATCAGATCAGAGAGGAAAGTCCTAAATCTGAGCCCTTGTGAGGGCAAAGCAGGTATCTACTATCCAATGTGTTTAAATGCAGCAACATCAAGTCAGGCAATCAGCCTAACTAAGGCCAGTGAGTGCATCTTTTTGGAATGGCTGTGTGTGCTGGTTTAAAGGTAAACCAGGAGGAGAAATGAACCCAACTCAAAAGAGATCATAAGTCAGAGTTGCAATTTACTAAAAAGATTGCAATAAATACAATGATACAAAATAAAATTGGTTTTAACCCACAAAAAACAGATGTATAATGTAGCACCCTGGGGCACATACAGAATGGTGTTCATCAGCTCCTGTGCTGATCGCCATGTGGTCCCCCAAGTACAAAGTAAAAGGAAAGGAAAACCTGTTGGTGAGGATGATGGTCACAGTCTTGCTGAGAGTGGCAGTCGCAGTTCTGTTGAGGTTCTGGTCCTCCTCTGGATCCGACAAGTGGTACCAAAGTCACCAAACTGCAAGTTTATATATGCTTAGGCTCAGGTGGGAGTGCCCAGTACCTCTCCCAGGGCGAGGAGTTTCACAATGGGTGATTTACTCTGTGAGGTGAATCATGGCATATTTTGGAATCCATGATGGCCCATTAGCAGACATGACCCCTCAGGCTGGGTGTGAAGGTGCTAATGGCTCCCTGGAGGGGTTATCACACCCGAGTTATTGGTGTGAAGACAGGAAACTTTCCTATCTCACAGAGTTCTTAAGCACCCATCTTGTAGCGTGAGGTGTCAGGAGTGCCCTGGGCAGCTGTTGCCAACAATCCATTATTAACAGTTCATCAGAAATTATATAGAGGGTGTAGAATATACAGTTTTGGTTACACACACACAGTGATAAACTGACGGTGGTGCAAGAGGTGAGGATGAGTACACCAATACATCGGTTCCCCAGTAGCATGGCAGGAGTACTGTAACAGAAAGGATTATAACTAAGATCCTCTTCATCGAAGCATCTCTGTTCCATAGCTCCGCTGGGAGTCAGCTGTCACTGGCTGGGTAGTGTGTGCTGTCATGGGGTCGATACTATAAAGCAAAAACAAAGACAGTGGATAAAGTCCTGGCCCCACTGATGTTAATCACATCACCTCGATGTCCTCAGTAAAGTGACAATTCTCTGCCAGTCATGAAGTACTTGCTTCTTAGGAGAGAAATGGAAAGCCAGGGAGTTTGGCAGCACCTGCCACAACACTTTGTATCCTGAAGAGTAAAGAAAGTTCAACTAGGCAAGTAAATTGTGGGATTGAGTATCTAAAATTTGCACAGAGGATCTCAGTTTCCCTAAATCATGCCAAAAGAGATAAATACAGAAACATCTACTCCTTTTGGAGTTTTTAGGTTTTTTTAGTTCCCTCTCTAATGAGTTTGCAAGTTCTTACACAACTGAATGAAATTACTAAGGCATGCTCAAAAGTCTATGTCCTGGGGAAATGGGTATCTTTGCCTCAAGAATTTTGGTACACTTTTTAGGCAAACAGGCCCCATTCCTGTATTCTTGGATATGTCTTAGAGGCCTGAATATTAGACAGGTCAGGATTCGTTTAGTTAATAATGACAGTGCTCTCTGCAGCCTCATTCTAGTTATTGTTTAGGATTCTCAGCTGAAAGGGCACAGAGCGTGTTGTTTGGATTTTCTAGGAAAGTTATGTGGGGAACATAACAGAAAACAGAACAATTCTGAAAGCAGGGATTAGATCTGCTTTTGGCTCCTGGCACTTCCTGCTATCTAATGGCAGTTTCAAGAAGAAAGGATTGGTGCAGGATATTTCATGCCAGCTAATATACTTTCCTGAGAAGAGGAGAACAAAATTCAGTCTTCCTCAAGATAAGGGCAGCCTAAAACTTGGGAGTTCTACTTCCTAGAATAGTGCCTTAATTTCCAGAAAGTTAGAGGCAACAGCATTTCCTTTTCCAGAGGATTGCTCCTGATGTTTCATATTGGTGACCTACACTTTCTTTAGACAAAGTAGATGCCTAATTTAAGCGAGTATTGAGGCCTACAATAGTTCTTTCTCATGCCCGCTGATTGTATCAGGAATTTGAATGGATATGGAGAACAGAGTAGCTTGCCTTCTAGCACTTCTGTGCCCAACAATGCATCTAAACAGAAGCTTATTTCTACCCTGTTTCACTGATACCTCATCTTCTAAAGGTATCACTACTCTTTTTGGCTATTTTCTGATTATCACATCCTTCTCAATACTTAGATTGTAATTTTTTATGAGGCCAAGGCCTTTTTTATTTCTCTATGCAGTGAGTAACATAACATCATTCCGTCGTGCCACCCTCTGATGTCACTGTGTGCAGGGAGAACATACCAACTTTCTTAGAGGTACTATTTGCTTCATAAACACAGGATTACATTTCACTAAGGGAGTGTAGGAAAGCCTGTACTGTTGTGGTGAAACCTTACTGTTGCCAGGACTGTGATACTGGTTAATGGCTAAAAGCTCAAAGAAGGTGTAACAGCTGAGAGCCTGCATTCAGTTGAAGTCCAGTGTCAGTGCCTAATTCCTTAGTCTTAGAAAATCTCATCTCTCATTCATAGACTAGTAATCCAATACCTTTCATGAGAATTAAACGCATATAAATAGAATTTTTCAAATATGTGTGCAGTCTTAAGTGCATTAGAATCAACCTTGACTGTTTTATTCTGATTTTGTTTTTGAACCTCACCTTCAAATAAGTGTCTCACTAAATATATTTCTGGGTGCATTGTTTTTGGTTTGTTTTTTGTGATCATGTCATTGTTATATAGCTGAAGAAGGGGTAGTACTGAAAGCAATGTGTCTTGGAGTGCAAGTAGAACTATTTAGACTCTCTTCTTTAAAGCACAGTTTCTTTATCTATAGCAATCCAGTATCTGGAAAGGAAGGATTTCAAGATATTATGAGCTATATTCTTCTCTTGCTATTCACTTCATGTTAGTAAGCTGCTGTTCTGTAAACTCTTGGAAATAGCCCTGAAACATATAGACTACTGTATCAATCTGATAATTAAAAGGAAACAAATACAAATATATTGTTTGTTTTCTGTTATTTACTTAATTTATTTTTGCTTTTTGGAAAATACTTGGATTATTTATAATAGTTAGCTAGTAAACTCTTGTGGCCTTTAAAGAGGTATGTGGATTAATGACTTCTCAAAGAATTCTTCTGCAAGAGTAGTGTGGCATTTTTAGAATGAGTGCTTAGTTAAAATAGTCACTAAAGGCATGTTATTCACATAGGTATCTTTTGTACCAAACCTATGTATTTTTTATTATCTGTGCATTCTGACTTGATTCACTAATGTACTTTTCTACACATATATATAACATTAAGCTTATGAGTAGGTACAGTTGTTCTAAAGTTAGCTATGTTCCCTAGAATCATGAACTGAACTTTTAAGGACCGTGTTACTATGATGTAAAATAGATTCAAAGGAATAGTGTGGTTTTATTTAAAAGGTGAAGAATGCAGAGGTTTTTTGGTGGTGTTTTTTTGTTTGTTTGGCTGGTTTTTTTAGTTTAAGAGTGGAATATATGTTTTCTTTAGCTGAAAAAGCACAATCAAGGCAACATGATAAGTGAGTCAGTGTTGTAAAAGTAAAACTAATTTTGCCTTCACTCACATGAGCTATAGAAGGAGGAAGCTTTATTGTCCCTGGGAAGGTGATAAGGCAGAGTAATTGTATATTATACTGTCCTGGAACATCTGCCTGAAGACTGTTGGAGCAATTCATCTATCATGGACGATACAGCATGTTTTGTCTTTCTGCTTTAACCCATCCCCACTGCTGGCCTGCACGAAGGTTTTGATAGGGACTGTGCCTGGGCTGGGGCTCACATTAATCAGTCCCCTTGTTCAACACTCCAGCTGACATAATTACAACCTGCGCACAGCAGTTATTCAAGTTGAGTCCTTGTCACTCGTGGTGCGAAACTACACAGCTCAGATCCCGAAGGAGATTGCCTTATCACACAGAACAAGGGCTCACAGGAGTTGAAGAGAATAGAAATGGGAAAATGTCTTCCGGGAGTACTATATATTCCTTTAAAATAAGACATTTGAGAGACTTACAAGGGACAAAGAGAAGCATTGTGCAAGGTCTGAAATGAACAGGTTATTATTTTTAAAAGGATTACACAGGCCATTTTTGTGAAATGGACATGCATTATTAAATAAATTCAGTGGTCTCTCTTATCATTCAGTGGCTCTGCCCTATTAGTTTTCTTCAGAAGTGATAAAATAGTTTTTGACTTGTATAAGCTTTAAGTATCTCTCAGTAGAAATCATCATAATACAACTAATAAAAGTGCACATTTTATACCAGTAAAATTGGCACACACATAAGGGAAGATCTGTGAGGATCAGAGTTAAGGGTGAAGGAAGAAGCATGCAAAAGGGCTTTCAAAGATGAGCAAGTTCATTAGTTTCTGCGGTAGTATGATATGGGAATGTGAAAGATGAAGCCAAAGAACAAGTTTCATATTTTACCATTTTTCCCTCTTTTCACATTAACCCTCTGTGGGAAAAAAGACACTATACTAAATGAAAGAAATTTATTTTCATGTAATGTGATGGGGTTTATTTTTATGTAGCTGTGGTTTTTTTCTTTAAGATGGAGCCTTTGAATACATGGTCATAGGATAATTTTTTTGGCACTGGTCTATAAAAGTTCCTCAATGCGACCAAATTTCTTTGAAATCCAGAAGGCTTTTTCCCTGGTGTTTGAAATTTTTTTCTTCTTGGGTACTAGATCAGCTTTTTGAAGTAATACCATTCAGGCAGTTCCTATTCTTCTCAATCAATAGATTTACAGTGTAGCCCTGATTTCTCTTTTAGTTAAAATCATGTATCTAATATTTAGAAATAATGGTGTATAGTTGGAAGAACAGAAATACTGTCTGTTCTGGGTGGTCCAGTTTTAAGCTAATACTTTTACAAGACAGCTTATCTTCAATTTTGAATAGTCTGAAATAGTAGTACTAGAAACTGCCTTGTATGTTTTACTCTATATATAGGTGTGCTATGTAAGTTAAATACATAGTTTAGTGCTTTCATTCCATTTCAGTAACTTTTGGTGAAGTACAGAGCACGTTGATCTTTGTGTGTGTGTCTCCAGTGAAAGTCTAGCTACATGGAAACTGTGATTTCTTACGGAGCAGCAGAGCATCCTTACAGACAAATGTACTCTTGAAGGAACAAAATCAAGTTTTGCTTGCTCCCTACTCTTAAAACCATTCCCAAGGTGAATGATGCCTGTGAAGTAAGCTCAAAGTACAGAGCCAAATGCTGCATTTACTTACATTTGTGCAGACAATGGCATTATGAGGACATAATCTGAAGAGAAATATGTTTCTCTGATATATACTTTCAACACACATTTTAGATCAGATAATCAATCATACTTCCAACTAAAGACCCAAATTTGACTTTCAGAATCTAAGATGGTTTTGCAGTATTGACAGCCAGGAAGAATATATTTTAATTTGCAGACTGAACAAATTACCATGACATCATGGACGCACAATAAATGGCTGACCTCACAATGACATTTTTCAGACTTAAACTGTACTTTTTGTAGACTTTGAGCCCAAAAGAAGCCTTAAGATCAGCCAGTCTGACCTTCTACATAAAACAAACTGAATAGGTGGGGTTTTTTTCCAGTTTGCTCTGTACTGAGCCTCTTGCATCTGATTGAATTTTGTCATCTAGAAACACATTCATGTTTGATCTGAAAACATCCAAAACTGGAGAACCTGTTCCTCTTGTGTAAAAGATCAATTTCTGAAGAAACTGTGGTTTGTTTCTCAGTTGAATTTGACTGTAACTTGTAATCATTGCTTTTGGTTTTGTATAGGTTTTCTCTAATTTAAGTTGTCTCTTAATCACATGTTTCTGTGTTAAGTTACTCAGGCCCCAAGCTCAAGTGCAATAAGCAAAACAGAAAGGGTTCTTATTAAATGTTTTGGAGTTTTTCCCCCGCTTAACTTTTATTTCTAATAACTTTGTGGCTGTTCGTTTAAATTTAGAATTAGTTTCTCTAGTGTCATAAAAAAAACATTACATTTGCTTGCTGCTTCCTTGCTCATCTAAAGTTGGCATGGGAACTTTCTGCTGATACCATCACACTGGAAGCTCACATTAAACCGATGGTCCACCAATCCCTAAATCATTTTCAATGTCACAGCTTTTCACAGCATTCTAGCGTTCTCTTAGTTACTTGCATGCATTGTTCAAAGGTGGGAAGTGTAATGTGTAGTTGTATTATGTGCACGTTTTGATTGAGCAGGCCTGGCTTCTGAAACTGCTCTGTATGATGGCAGTGTCATTGTTACTAATCATGCTACCAATTACAGTTACATCGATAAATTTTATTAGCAGGGATTTTATATGTACCTCTGGCATGCATAACAAAAATGAATCTTTCAGACAATTATTGCTGATTACTTTGATAAATTAGAACATTTGAAATGAGGAAGAAACCTACCATCTCTTTTTGCATGGGGGGTTGGGGCTGGGATAGGGCAAGAAGATGCAGTGTATTAGCATTAAAAAAAACCTACTCTGAGCAGAGATCGTACAGACCACAGTGCCCTGGGTATGAATCCAGGCTGCAAAGCAACAGGATCTACCCTCTAGGGAACCGTGTTGTCACTAAAATGGCTGAAGGAACTGACACGAAGGCCAGTTGGAAGAAGTACCATCTGCATCTGAGATTGACAGGCAGCCTTTAGGGTCTGTTGCTATCATTTCTGACTCCAGCAACATTAGGAGTCCAGTTTCATCTTGTGCAGTCGATAGATTCCACACCCTTTCCTGGGCTCCATCTGCACTTCTGTATCTGTGAAAATACTTTATGTGTTCCTGAGAATATACAAATAGACTCTACAGAATTGTTCCGTTACTTTATGTGGTCATTAAAAGAAGTACAATAGGGAAAAAATTGATGTTGAAAGGAAATGCGTGTCTTCAATTAAATTCATCCTAGCTTTTTTAAAAAATGGATGTTTTCCATGGCCTCATTTCACCAAGGTATTTGATCATGTACATAAATTTAACCTTGTGAGTCATTCTTTTGAAGTCAGTGGAGGCTGCTTGTACTTAAGCTGCATAAATGCGTAAGTACCTTGTTTAATCAGGGCCTATGATACTTAAAGCCCGGTCTCCATCCTTACACCACTGCAGAGATGCTGTTTCTCAGACCAACTTCTCTTTTATGCCATCTGCTCCAAGAAGAAAGGAGAGGGGGAGGGAGGAAGCCCATGAACAATGGAGTGATTATTCTCAGTTACTGTGAAATAGATGAACTCCACCTGCTATTTCTGCCACTTAAACCTTGGCTGACACAGTGCAGCCGTGCGCTGTGCACAGGAGACCTCTGCATCCCTCACGCTGCAGGCATGCAGATCCAGAGGACCCTTGAGCCAGGCCATTACAGAGCCCACTCTGCCTGCAGCAAGGTGGAAGCCAGGAGTTCTAGCTAATGGTACAGAGAGTTTTCAGTAGTAGATCAGTCCTGTGAAAAATTGCTATTTTTTTGCTCTGCCTTTTTTTTTTTCCCTCTACTGAGTAAAAGGAGAAACTGAGGCTGTCTCCAAAGAGCTACCGAGGCAGACTCAGAAGCTGAGCAGCTCAGCTCTGCACAGCACCTCTGGGGACAGCAAAGACCACAGCACAGGTGGAGAGCTGAGGCACGTTTCCCTGCCTTTCTGTACCCTTTCCACCTGTTCCTCCCAAGTCTAGTAGTTTGGACATGATTTGCAGGTTTCTGTCTATAAGTCTCTTCTTTATTTCTTTCTTTCTCTTACTGTAGAAAGTAGAATTAATGGAGGCATTTAAGACAGGAAACCTTACTTCCTTGGAATGAGAGAATTTTTTAATGCAAAATTCAGATTTTCTTCAAGTTGTGAAGTCTGTTGTGAGCTAAAGTGGGGGTTTTGGTGGTTTGGTGGTTTTTTTTTTTTTTTTTTTTTTGCTTGGCTTTGTTGTTGTTCTTGTTTTGGGTTTTGGTTTTGAGGGGTTTTTGTTTGCTTTTTTTGGAGTGGGGTGGGGATTGTGTTTGGTTTTTTTTGAGAAAAGTACTCTGACTGAAAATCCATGAGTCGATCCAGATGCCAGCATTGGGTTTATACTTTGGTTGTTGTTCACTGTACGGGTTTGTAAGTGGCTTTGCAGATTCCTCAGAGGTAAGCAAGACTAGAGTACATCACTTTTTTCCCTTCAGAATTTCCACTTATCCTGAATTTGCCTTTAAAAGTGTGAGCTTTGAGTATCATTATCTAATCCTTGTATCACATGTAATTGTAATGATCAATTATTTGAAATTGGGAATTTTAATTCCAATACATTGTAAATGGAATGGTGAAGCTGTGGCCAAATTACAATTTGGACATGCTAGTCCACTGAATGGAGCTCAGACACAAGCAGTAATTATCAATCTTCCATCATTTTCAGTGCTGACGCACAAGTTTTTGCTGCTTCCCTACAGGGCTCTGCTACTTTTTAGCAGCCAGCATTGGACATCTGTCACACATACTGTATGTCATAACAAATAGATCATTACAGAAAAAAAAAAAAGCAAAGCTAAAAATGTAGAAAAGCAGAAAGCATTACAATTATTATCCCTGGTTGTTGCTATAATGCTATCAGAATAAATCCCAAATACATTTTTGTTATTTTCTTTGTGAAACTGACTGTATGATAAAATCTCATTAAAGCATGTAAATGTAGTGTACTCTCTTTTATGGGCTACTTCATATTTTCTGAGTGGCAATACATGCAATACATAGCAGTACATGAAAACATGGCAATACATGTGGCCACCAGATTGTCGGGCATGCATTTTTATGACACTGTGTGTGTGTACTTCAGTCATCTCATCTTGGTGTAGCTGAAAAGCATCAGCTGTGAGTAAATGTCCGCTGCAGAAACAGCTGTGGTGGTAAAGGCATTGCTTTCCCCCGGCAAGCTCATTGCCACTGTCCACCACAGGTGTTTGGGAGCAGCATAGAGTGATGTGACACAGGCAAAACTGAGCCAGCACTGGGTATGCTGGAGGTGACCCCCTGAGTTCCCATGGAGCCGTATGCTGCTAATCCTGGCAATAGTATCGTAAGGCACTTGATAATTGAGGTCAGTTGCAGAGAGCTAGCACTTGTATCCATGTGATTGTTCCCCCAGTCATTTAAAACCTAAATAAAAGGTAGAACTTCTACTTTGAAAGGAGAAGGGCAAGAAAAAAGTAACCCAGGTGGACGTTAGTAGTAAGAAGGCTGAGAAAATGTACTACATTTCTTGTTCATGCATGCACATATATATGTTATATGTATGTTTTAATGCATGATAATTATTGCAGTTTTATAATGTTAGTTTAAGCACATTACAGAATGTATTTTTTGCTATGATATTTTGCTATTTTTTATCATTTCTTGTGCAATACTTTATTGACCTGTAGCACTGAAGAGGTAAGCCAGTGCTTTAATTTTCAAACTTGCAGTGTGAACTGAGTGCTAGTGGTATATGCAGATTATGTATTATAGTGTAACTAGCTTGCATTAACTGGCAATAAGTTTATTTTATTTTAAAACCACTAATATAGCTAAATCTTGAGTATGCTGGGTAGAATTTTTGTTTGGATTGTTTGTCTGGGTTTTTGCTTAGTAGAAGTTGGGCAGAGTGACTGTCATTGTGAAGGTTTTGATTGAATAAGCCTGTTTGTATAATGTAATTACTACAGACTGAGGTATTTGTTTCTTTCCTGTCAAAAAAATATTGCCTATTAGGTTGTTTGCCACCACCCTACTGAATGCTAGTTTTCATGCAGTTTAATGACAGCAAGAAACAAAGGCAGGCTAGAAGGGCTGTATTTTGGAAAGCAGTAATGCTGAAAACAACCTGAAAGGTCCCTGCATTTAAATGAGTATATTCGAGCGCTTGGTACTTCAAGGAGGATTCAGGGGCTCCAGAACTCCTGGCTGCAACTGGAGGATGCTGAGCACGGGGAAAGTCATGGCACCCATGTATTCAGCACTGGTGTGAAATTCTAGTATTCAAAGCTTAAAGCAATGTTTACAACTGAAAGGAGTTCAGGAAGAATCTGATGATAGTGAATTAGAAGGAGCTGGGTCTCCATAGCTCATCTGCTAGAGGTCCAGATACCAGGGGATTCTACAGCTGAGCAAGGTGTGTTGGACTTGTAACACTGTTAGCTGGATGCAGGAGGATGAGAAATAGGACAGTTTGTAAAAGTGAGAGTGATCAACTGTAGATTAATTTGCCATGTGATTTCAAAGGATTCTCTGTTGCTTTCCCTCAGATTTCAATGTGTCTCTGAAAACCATGCTTTAGTAACAGAAAGAGTTATGATTTGAGGAAAGAATCACTGGGAAAACGTTTTATGAACTGTGCTCTCCATGAGGTCAAGCTAAATGTTCCTTATGATTCTGCATTACTAAAAATCTATGGCTCTCATTTTTTAGTGTAATTAATTATTGCAGTTTTGATTTAAAGACAGTTTTCCAAGTTAGATGACATTTTTTGTGAAAGAGATACGTGCAAACAATGGTAAGTATTGCTTCACTGAGAAGTTTGCTTTCATCATACATAACTGCTTTTATTTCTGGAAGAAAGTATCTGGAGATTTTGCTATTTTTCAATCAAAGTACTGCCAGTTCTGTATACTTCTTGCAGGTAGCATAGCAGGTTATAAACTGTGCAGAAGACCTTCAGAGTGCTCTTGATATGAGTGTGAACTTCATTCATACCGACGAACAAGGGAAAAATCAAAATATTTTCAATCAGTCAGTTGTATCGTTGTGTTTGTTTTTATTTTGTAAATAGTGATGTCATGGAGCGGCCGTAAGTCCTTTACATTATTTCATACATGCATTTCTCTACAGAAAGAGGACATTTGTACCTAATGTCCTAGAGAAGACCTTTTGAAAAAGGTTTATTTTGTGTAAATAAGAGACCTACAAGGTGCTAAAATTTTTAAAATTTAGTGGACTAGATAATTAACATTTTGCCTCATTTGCACCTCTGAAACCTTTCATTTCCATGTCTTGAAGTAAACATCTTTCTGAAAATGTCAGGCACTGCATAATGGAATAGTGTTACAATTTCAGTTTCTTATTAGTAAATTAAAAACAATAATAAAAATGGGCTACTTCTTGCTATATTTCATTTAGCTGTTGAATACAATGCTAATCTATTCTCATGGAGAGAACCCTTAGAACATATGGAAGCATTCCTATTCTGCATGGGCAAATTTAGAATTAACAGATGTTTTGTGATTTTCTCTTATTTCATGATTTTTATCCAAAATGCCATGTAAAAGACAAGGACAGCAAACAGCTCTGGTATTGGGCAGCCACAGCTCTGCAGTTGGCTACTGGACTCAGCTGTTTGCATAGGCTGGTTAAACCTGTGCTACTGGCTGAGGGGCACCTCTCCTTGGGGAAAGGATGCCCAAATCCCTACCCTTGTACAGCTTGTACTGCTTGCTAGTGAGACTGGCTGGCTGAGCCCTGCAAGATGGGAAAGAAGGAAGAGATGATTGGGGAATAATAACCACAGACAGCACTTACTGTGGGGACCTTCAGGCTGACAATTCCCCACCTGGCACAGATTTGCTTCAGGACTCATCATTCCACCCATGTTTTCCTGCTGCTGACTTTGAGCTCCCACCTCTGCCTCCTGCAAAGTGCACATCTGTGCTCTGCCATCCCAGAACCCTGAACAGTACTGCTGTTTATAATGGTAGACCTAGTTTTGCTGAGGAATACGGTCAGTGGCACACTATATCTTGCCCATGCAACTGAGAAAATGTCTTCATAGGGCAGTTAAAATATTATTAGAGGCTTAAGGAACAACTGTATTTTCTGGGTTTGGGAGGAAGGTAGCTGTGAAAACTTTTGTCCCATTCATGAGAAGCATGATTTTCCCAGTGTTCTGTAGACCAGGCACTCTTGTTTCCTGCTCTTGGCACAATGTCCTGGTTTGGGGCATATTTTTTGGTATTTTTATATATATAAGGATAGAAAAGACAAACTGGCAGCAGCTTCTCATGTTGACAAAGTGTCTGGCCATTTTATGCAACACCTAACCTTCTGCTTTATTCGATTCTCCCAGCAAAGTGGACTGATGCTGCTAAAAAGTAGGCAAAGCTGTGGGTGGATGGCATTGTGGCATGTGGCACTGGGCTTCCTTGTCACTCCATGGATGATATCTGTGCAACCTTGAATAAATTGTTTTGTTCTCATCCTTGGAGTAGGGAAACTTGCTTTAGGCCCTGTTGTGGAGGAGCTTTGAGTCTCATTGTGCTAGTGCCACTGGAATTGTCAGCTGAAAGCTGAGTATTATTCACTGTTATAATACCTGTGGCTGCACTTCGAGGATTGCAGCCAGAGGAAGTGATCCTTCCCCTCTGGTTAACACTGGTGAGGCCACACCTGGAGTGCAGGTCCAGTTTTGGGCTCTCTAGTACAAGGGAGACATGAACATATTGGAGAGAGTCCAGCAAAGGGGCACTAAGATGATGAAGGTATTGGAGCACCTCAAATCAGGAGCGACTGAGAGAGCTGGGACTAGTCTGTCTGGAGAAAAGACTCAGGGCATGTCATCAATGTACACAAATATCTGAAGGGAGGGTGTAAAGAAGAGGCCAGGCTCTTCTTCAGTGTGCCCAGTGACAGGGCAAGAGGCACAACCAGAAAGATACGAGGTTCCCTCTGAACACCAGGAAACACTATTCCACAGTGTGGGTGACTGAGCACTGGCACAGCTAGCCTAGGAAGGCTGGGAGATGTCCTTGGACATTCAGAAGCTGCCTGAAAATGGTCCTGGGCAACTGGCTCTGGGTGGTACTTCTTGAGCAGAGGGATTGGACCAGACAATCTCCAGTGATGCCATAGAACTTTAACCATTTTGTGATTCTGTGACCTATGTACCATTTTACAATCAATAAGTCATTTCCAGTTTTTATTTGAATATACAGCAACCTTTAATTTATTGAGAGGAGCAAAAGACAGAGAGATAACTGTTGGTAGGAAAGGATTTCTAATGACAACATGAAATGCACAGTTACAGCAGCAATGTGAACACATCGCTGTGTGATGAACATTGGAGATAAAAGCGCTTTTTTATCTTTGTCCAAAAGAGATTTTCTGTTTGTCTTAAGAGTAACTGCATGTCTCAGGAGAAGCTTGCCATCTGTCTCCCTTATTTCACAGTGTTGTCCTTTACAGAAATGTGGAAGCTCTCCTGGATGTGTGCAGGGGGAAGTAGACCTGTGCTGTTCCCAATATATCAGTTGTTGATGGAGTAGGTCATACAGGCCTGTTGCATAGAAAGTATGGGCTGAGTTTTTCAACTCCTCATATTTCCTGTTTGCCTGTGGTGTACCTTAGTAGCATGTTCCATCTCCTCTTTCACCATGTATAGCACTGACTGGACTGAAAACTATACAGGCCTCTCTCTTCCCTTTAGTAGAATTGTTGTGGGATTTGCATTGAGCCTCAAACCTCTTTACACATCTAGTAAGAAGACTTACAGCAAGATGTGAAATAAAAAAAACCCTTTTTGTTGTGCTTCTCCGCATCAGAATTGAATATAAACCCATCAGCTATAGCTTTAGACTAATTAAGTCTCTCTAATGAGTTCCCTTCCTGTTATTGCAGAGCATGGCCAAATTGACAGAAATATATACATTTGATTTTCAAAATGCACCATGAGGATGAAAGCGTTCTTACATTAACCAGTGGTAATAGTAATTGAACTTGGAAACCTCTGGTTTAGCCTCACTGAAATAGGCTACTCTCCTAAAAACTGTATTTGTTTGCTTGTGGCTGTAATTCAGACTGGAACTCAAAAACCAGAAATACTTTCCTCAAATGATTTCTTTTGGGCTGGCCTCTAACTTCCAAATTTCAGAACACAGGAAATTTGTATTTCAAAGTTTATAAACACCTGGAATTGAATCTTATAATACAAGGCCTGTGAAATGCTTAACTATCGTCACTATTGCAACACCAAAAGTTTTAGTTAGATGGTTATCATACATAGCTTTAATGAAAATACAGTGCTGTTTAAAATCACAGACTTGTGTTTACTCTTATGAGATGAAGTGATGTAGCTACACACTTAAACAGAGTGTTGGTAGAGGTGTTTTGTGTCACACATATAACAACATACTTGTACAGTACGTGGTCTCAAGAAGATTTCTACTAAAACAGACATTCAAAGCACACTGAATAATTAAAAAACATTTTATATGCAGTACTTTTGTCATATCATATTTAAAGGTATTACTTGGCTTCAAAAATGCTTGGATTTGCCAGTTCTTACCTTCATGGTTTACTCTGTGATTACAATTGCTGTTTTGCATCTAATATGAGAGGCCCGTTGTAATGCCTTGTGATCTCATATTCCTCATTTCTGATTAAGCCTTTCTGACCTTGCCACTTGGAAAAATATGGGTTTAAAATTTTTATATCAATATGTTGCTGTGTTTAGTCACAGATTTTTACTGATGACTGAATAAATGAGACTTTGGGATTGCTCTGTTAAAAGTGGTTGGAGCAAATTCACAGTCAAAGGAGATAGAACTGGCTTTTTATGACTTGAACAGGCTGGGTTTTCTTCACAACTCTTACATAGGTTTCCGTAGATCCTTTATATATTTCACAGAAATATTTCTAAGTAAAATGTTTTATATCCTCCCTTAACATAGTATGAGAGCTGAGCTAAAAGAACACAGATATTTTATTTCAGATTCACATGCTCTGCTTTAATCTACTGCCCTTTAAAATATAACCTATGAAAGAAGGCTACCAGATTATCTCCTGCTTTCACTGCAGTTTACACTATCCGTGGGGTTTTTTGGGATTTTTTGGTTTTTGTTTTTTTTTTTTTTTTTTGGAAAATGCATCTTTTATTTTAACAACGTTTATGAGCATTGTAGTTTTTTGGGGCTGAATCCTGAAAGATGCTGAGGACCAATATTTTCTATATTTTTCAGTGATAAGTGTCTTCTCCGACAATCTCAGGAGTCTGATCATTATACCAGTATATAGCAGATGGACATGACAGAGGGTGAGCTTTGGCAGCACCGTAAGGCAGATACCAACTTTGCTATGACCATTTCTGAGGGAGAGACAAGCACTCCAGCAGAACTTCAAGCTGCTACTTCCAGTTTATTTTGGGGGTCCTTTTTTTAAGTGCCTTGTACTGTGGTATTTCTAGCAGTGACAGAGAAACATCAGTTGCCCAAAATAGTGCAGTTGTCTTATATGAATATTTGTGCAGTATTATGCATTTATGTAGTTCACGTGAATGTTTGTACTTTTTTTTCAGTTAAAGTGAATCACTGATTTCCCGTTTGACAATAATAACACTGTATGGTACTAAGAAGTCTAAAACATAAGTAAAACCCCAAAACAATGGCACACATATACAGGCTATTCTTTTGATTCAGGAATAAATATAATGGCTATTTGTGATTGAAATAAATTAAGCAGCACTATATTTTATATAGGATTCATTACAAAGTTTGAATAAGTAGGAAAGTCTAATGCAAAATAATTTTGTAATGAGACTGCAACATTTTAAAGACTGGAAATTAAAAATTACTGCCATATAGGTATCTTTGTGAATAAAAGAAATGTGAAATCATTTTCTATTCACTTTTTTTTCCGAATTATCATTGGAAGTATTTCTTTGAAATGCATTAATCTAATTGTATATGTATGCTGACTTTTATGCATGAAAACCCCATTGCTTTCACAAAATCTTTGTTTAAAGATGTAAATCAGAATCCATGTGTATTTTCAAAGAGATATAAACTCTAACAACTCAGTTCTCTTTCCTAGGAAGAGTTCATAGGGTGAGATGAGTGTTGGTGGAACATACTTACAAAAATAATTCACTGCAACTTCTATGGAATCTAGGAACTGTGTAGAAAAGGTTCATGTGAGCTCCTTGGAAATGTTATAGGCATTTGTATATTTCAGTTTTGCTAAAGACTTTTGGTTAATTTCATCACTGACTACCATGAGAAAAATAAAAAATTAAAGACTTCTGCAAATGTAAAAAATTGATCCTTTTTTAATGCTTCTGGTTCAGATCTAATGTTCAGTTAACCTGAAACAACTTTGGGAGCCTTCATGCAACTGAAAACATTTATGCAAGAGGATGCAAAAATTGTGCAGATAATGAAAAACTACTACCGAGCACTGATGTTCTATAACAACACTAGATTTTGTTTGAGCCACTAGTAGGAAATAAATTAACATATAACTTTTTTTCTTTTTTTCATTGCTTTTTAGGTCTAACTGTGCAGAAAATATCCGTAAACACATCTTACATACAGGAAAGCATGAAGGAGTAAAAATGTATAACTGTCCTAAATGTGACTATGGAACCAATATCCCTGTGGAGTTTCGTAACCACTTGAAAGAACTACACCCAGACATTGAAAATCCTGATCTGGCATACTTGCATGCTGGTAAGGTCATTCCTCCCTTTGCTTACAAATTCTTCTCTTTCTGTATGTGTATGTTTAAATGATTGTAATAAGAAAATGAGAAGTTATGTTATTATCATTTATTCTGTTATTATCATTTATTCTGAAGAACATGATTTTCAAACAGGCTTAATCCTCTTCAAGTTTTCACAAGGGTTGAAGGTTATGCATTAAGCACTGAAATCCATTCATGTTTCACAAGCAAAGCTTGCAGTTCAGTAAATAAACATCAGAAGTGCATGCTATTTAGAGGTTTCATTTTGAAATCTAGTTGAACTTTCATAGGGAAATATTTTTTAACATTTGTATCAAGTCCTTTTGCTCTCACTATTCCTTCAAGAACAAAAAACAAAGTTCTATAGGAAATACGGGGGAAATTTATGTACTTTAAACATTCTTATATTTCATTACAAAAAGGTAGACAGTGTTTGGCATTAAAGATAGAACAGCAGAGATCAATCAATAACTTAGATATATGTTTTCAGGCTTTGTGTTAGAGAGCACACATGAAAGTCACTGGAGGAATGCGAAACAAAACCCTTGCTTTGGAAACAGGAATTAAAAGAAGAAAGTTGGAGTGTTTCCTGTTTAGGAATAAAGTTTTTGGGTTTTTTGTTGGTTTGGTTTTTTCTACAGATTCTGCAGTTGGAGTAGAAGGCAGAAGTTTAATGGGAACATCAAATTAGGAGAAAAGTAAGAGTTCACTGGCAGGAGGTTAGGAGAAATATTACAAAATTAGGCTGGGGCTTGAATGAAATGCAATTTTAACTTGAGAGAAGCAGATAACTTAGACATCACTGGGTGGGAAGACAAGTCAGAACAGTGGGAAAAAAGAACAGATGGTGAGGAGAGAGTTGGGAAATCCAGAGGAGGAAGAAGCTATGTGGGCCAATTTCTCCCTGAGATGCAAATTAATCTTCCATTGAGTTACTACTATTAGTACTCCAGTGTCAGATTTGAATCTTCTTCTTTAAGGAATTGATCTCAGCTTTTTGAGACGCTAATATCCATAAAAAAACCACAACCTGGAGAGCTTTCATTCAGCTCTGTGCCGTGTGTACACTCAAGTTATTTTAAAACCTCTCAATCTTCTCAAAATGACTGCTTTCTTTCTTGACTAGAGACAGTGTATTATTTGTACCATATATTTCTATTTGCCAAGTATTCCACTTCATTTTGGAACCAATCATCATGTCATGTCAGCATATGGTGGATAATATCTGGATGTGCAAACAAAATGCCAGTTGGCGGAATACCAATTTCAAAATAGGTCAGAAAACTGATCATATTTCACCATAGTTCTCACTAAAGCAAATGCATATTCAATTCAAAGCTTAAATCCAAACACCTTTGGATTTTTACTACAATAATCCCACTTAGTATGAAAAAATCAAATGCTTATAGATGGATAGACAGACATAACACAAAGAGCTGTAACACTGTTCGAATCACTAATATCCCAAAACTGTAAACGTTCATGTACGTATTCATGTTATTTGTTCAAGACTATATCTGGGTAAATTAATTGTTCCTTGCATCATGCTGTGGTTAAAACTATTCAACTTGCTTATCTCGGCAAAATAGGACAACAGTCATCAATGTGTTGTACACTAATGATATCTCATTTCTATACATTTCATTTTTAAGCTGTAGCAATCCCCTTGCACTAAACAGGGTACTGTACAAATATATTAGTACTAGCAAGAAGAGATTGTCATCTAATTATTGCCAGGCTAGCCTAGAATTGGTATTCAACAAAAGTGTTGAAATACTGTTTGCATAATACCATTGCTATAAGGATGATACTGTATTTTCCTTTACAGGAAGAAACACTAGTAAAGAGAAACCTAGGTGATAATTGTGTATTCATATCAGACTTAAAGGGAGTTACTTTTCTTCTTTTCAATCCATTTTTGAGTGCCGGACATCAGAGAGTTAAAGGTTTTAGAGAAGAATTTTAGAGGAATGAAGGACAGCTCCCGTGCCCTGGCTAACATCCCTTATAAAAATTAGATTTGTTCTGTGGCTGGTTCACTGTTACTGATGACTTATTGGTCATTGGCTGCACCCACAGTGAATCTACAACACAACATAGAACTCTTTAGGATGATTGGAGTATGAAAGTGTCAAACAAGATTGATTTTCTTTAACTTAAACATATTTGTCTGTCTTTTGTGTTCTAATATTGCTTTGTAACAGGAAGGCTAACCCTCTTGCTTCTTTGAGCAGATAGAAATAGAGTAAGTGTCATCACTAGCAAAGAGACAGACACTAGCTCCAGCTACTTTGCAGGACAGTCAGAAACTCTTTCACCACAACCTACCAAGAATTGAGCTTGGGGTACCTTTAGAATGTGGCTGAGAGTAAAAGTGAAGTCCATTTCTCGTCTTAGGAAATTAAGATTGACAGTTGGACTTC
Organism: Acropternis orthonyx; assembly: GCA_035583155.1. Taxonomy (NCBI): domain Eukaryota; kingdom Metazoa; phylum Chordata; class Aves; order Passeriformes; family Rhinocryptidae; genus Acropternis; species Acropternis orthonyx. Next base: position 94,058,177 of record JAWWEU010000081.1, on the reverse strand, counting down.
TAATTTAAAGTTAATGCTCTTTATAATATAATGCTTTAATACTAGTTTTTATTGAGATTTCTTCGGCAGCTACTTTATGCATTTATGGGGTCTGCCATAGTAGGGAGCTTGAAGAAGATGCATTTCTAAGAAACAGGCTGTGGAAGGTGGAAGGCAAAAGAAGTTGACTTCTACATGAATAAGGATGAGACTGTAATTTAAAGGTGATAGCACTTCTGTTCTGCAACTTTCAGATTCTATATAATGGGAGAAATTGATATATGGAAATGCCACAAAAGCAGAGCTTCAGACTTTCTTTCCTCTTTTTATTATAAGCTCCCACTGTCATGGAGGGAGGTATTTAACAATACAGCTATATTCCTTATAAACCTGTTTTAAAATAACAACAGTCTAGATTATACTTTTGTCTTTAACTTTTAAAATGTGCTGCATTTAAACTGCAGGCCTTTAATGCACACAAGCCAACAAAAAGATATACGCATCTGAACATAAAATTGTAGATTGAATTTGCTAGATCACACTTCAAACACCAGTTTATGCATTTAACCTCTAATTTTTTATACAAATCATCAAATCTGTTTTTTAAAATGTCACTGTATGTTGTCTGTAAGAGCTTTGTGCCTATTTCTTGGTATTTTCTGACCCCTTTTCTTAAGGACTGTGTTAAAATTGAAATTTTGTTGGAAAAAAAAGCAGGAAATCCAGAGACTGTTAATTCATTATCCACAACATTCATTTATTTTCTTTTTTAAATCGTATTTAAAGTACTGGTAGATCTTACTGCTGTTCTAAGAACAGAAATGAGCTTATTAGCAAGCTCAGGAATCCTGCAGTTAATGTTTAGTCATAGATATTTGGTTCCAGTGGAAGCTGTTTATGTATATTCTTGTTATCCACGTGCAAATCTGAAAATACATCTTTACAATTGGAAAATGAATGCAATAGAAGAGCAAATTGTCTTGTCATGTTGGTGACTATCATTTTAGGGATTTTTCTAAAAATTAGATTATTTGATGAAAAAAGAACTTGCTTACTGTGGGCTTGTCTATATTGCAAACTCAAGAAATCTTTTGATTGATCCTTGTATGCATTGAGTTTCTGAAAGTCTTGGATATGTTTTTTCTTCCAACTGGTGCTACATTGCTATACTGTGTTGAACTGAGCCTGAATACTTTGACAAGTGGTACAGAGGAAGGGGCCATACCTGCGGTAGAACTTGCAAGAGATCAGTTCTCCAGCTGTCTTTCTCAGTGCTTTGTCTGATTTGGAGCAGCATCACCTGGTAGTGATAATTTCAGTCTGAACTAAGTGTTCATCATTTAGGAGCTCTTGTCGTATAAACATTAAAAAATTAAGATGCTCTCCATAAATGAGCACTACTCTAGGAAAACAGAATAACCCAGTTTTTCACAAGCAAAAGTTGTACTGGTCTTGCTTTTTGTCCAGATTTCCTCATGTGCAAAACAGATGCAATGCCTATATAGTTTGAGTCACAATGCTCTCAGTTGAAAATGGCTTCACAACAGTCAATTGTTAGATTAGGAAACTGCTTAAGACATTGAACAGAAAATTTGGTGATGTTTAAGTTAGTATTAGAAGTCATACAAAGTCTTTCTTGGAAGTCTTAAAAAAAAAAAAGAAAATCAGTGAATGCAGATCAATTCATTGTACTCCCTGGTAAGTTTTTTTGCTTGTTTGTTTGTGTACTATACTATGCTTGCAAAGCACTCAAATTGTCTGCAAAGAGTCTGCCACCCAGGGCCCTGTGAGTGGGAGTGGAGGATTGCTTACTCTTATGGATCCTGGCAGAACTAAAAGCATGAGATGCTTCCCCATGCTGCACAGACATGTTTTGGAGAATGCTTGGAAGTACAGCTTTTTGTGCCTGTGCCTCCATGAAAATTGTAAGTGCCTCTGGGATTGGGCATCCACAGAACAAAGATCGTGACAACTGTGTTTTGGCAGTTGCCTGCCTACATGGTGATTGAATGCTTAGTGTTCATGAAGAGTTACATAATTCATGACCAAATGATAGATAGGTACTTGATTATAGTGTATGAGTTGCTTCACAGGGAGAAAATACCAGACATGAGCTACTCTTAGTCTAGCTGAGAAAAGCCTAAGTAAAATCAGTTACTGAAAGCATAGTCAGACAAATTGAAATGGGAAACAAGGTGCAAAAACTTAAATATGAGGTCAATTGAGCTCTGGCAGCAACTAGCAGAAAAAAATTATTCCTGTTCTATTCCTCAGAGCCTTGAGAAGACTGGATGTCTTTCTGCAAAATAGGTTTTAGGAGGGCACAGTGTTGCTGGGTTCCCTGCAAAACTTGAGGGGCTTTGGTATACCAGAAGTCATCTAATGGTCCTTTCTACTCTTGAATCTTCAAATAGGTTTAACCTGCAGCCTCTAAGTAAGGGCTGTGTTTGTGAATCTAAAGGATTTGGGTGTTGTGATAGCAGTGGAGTAGCTGAGGAGACACCTAAGCCCCCAAAGTGTTCTTTCTCAGAGAGACAACATTCCCATCGTCAGCACTAAATTCTTATTCTCTTTGAGCCTGAGTGGAAATACACTCGCCTAACTGTTTCTTTGTGGTATGTCATTAAATCCTTAATAAAATACATTGAAACATGCATTTATTTATTAGTTTAATGTGTTTGAAGAATCCTTATGAAATTCTGCTCTTTCGCCTGGTGGTTTCTGTACTGTGTTATTGGCTCCTGAGATCTGAAATCAATGAAAAGGCAGTTCAGTTATTCATCTGTTCACTTAACTGGGCCTGTATCCTACTCCTTTCTCTTTTAGATTAGGGGAACAGAGTTAGGGGATGTTTTAGTTGTTTCCAGAGAGCAGTGAAAATGAGAAAAAATTACTTCCAGGTCTCTTTTATATGTGCTTTAAAAGTGTTTTTGCAAACTTTGTGTGAATTTCAAAAGGCTGTGCTCTCCACACGTTCCTGTTCAGTTTCTTTAGCTTTTGAGAAACAGAGCTGCATTAGCAACCTGCAGCCCAATTGCATCATCAAGGGGCAAAACTGTGATCCTATCAGTTGTAACAGTTGCAATATTCATGAACGGAATTCTGAAAGTTCAAATAGTTAATCCCAAATAAAATTGTGATCTTTATCCCACTTGACAGCTACATTTATCAAATTATTAAGAGAAAAAATTGATTGCTAAAAGTTATGGTGTGATCTATTATGTGATTTTATCGAGGTATAACTGTATTACCAAGTGGAAACTGCAGACTTATTCAGAATGTGAATTGGACACACAGAATGTGATAATATAGCAATTATACTAGTATCTTAGCGCTTTGCTACTTCTAAATTTTTCTCTTTTTTTCCCCTAATCTTTTCTTTTGCACCTTCTGATTCTTTAGGAGAAAATATAAAGGTGAAAATAATAGGAAGAATGAAATAGTAAAAGCGTGTCTTCTCTAATGCTCTCTGAATTTATCAAACTACAAAAATATAAAATCTGTAAATGCTATTTATCAATGAAGCAATGAAAATACAAGTCAGTTGAGTACCTATGCAAACTTGAAATTCACACCTGATGTAAATCCTCCAAAGAATAGATATACAGTTTTGTGTGCAAGCATACTGAACACTTTTCTTGGAATAGTTAATGTTCTTAGTCTTTATCACTGTTTAAATAAAACACTTTTAAATGCTGTCATTTGAAACAATATTAAAATTGTCATTGCTAGATGTAGGCAAATCAGGTGCAAGCTTTTACAGCAGCGGTATTGCTTGGGTTTCTAGTCAGATAAAACATTATTTTTGATGGCTGGTATACTTAAAAAAAAGAAAAAGGCAGCAGCAGCTCTGCTTCAAACAGGTTTGCTCTTGTCATAGCTATTAGTGCCAGTCTTTCAATAGCCTGTCATGTTGATTGGCAGACATTCCCTTTCCTCTTTTGTGGGGAATAATAATTTTAGTGTGTGCTTGAAATAAAAACCTAGTATAAATGATTCTCTGTTTGGAAAGGACAAAGCCAAGTTCCTTATAACATATGTAGATTATGTATTATTGTGTTTCAGGAAAAATTAATCTATGTTTTAAAAAAACTTAAGTAATTTGTTGATTTTTATAGCTGTCTTCTATTAGAAGGCATTGTATACCAAACAGAGCTTCCATAGCCAGGATCTTTATCTGGGCACTCAGAGTTGGTTCTTTCCAGGTAGCAAGTGATGTAGAAAAAAAAAGAACAACGTTGTGGAAGTATTTTTTATCTATTTTCTTTTTTCCCTATTATGTAGCTTTTTCTGTTGCTGTTGAAGAACTTAGGGACTCCTTTCATAGTCCCTCAGTTGCTTTTCCTGAACAATCAGCATATATTGCTGCTGAGTGACATGAAAGAAAGTGTTGAAATATTTTGATGCAAGTATTACATCATCTAATATTCAAAATCCACCATTATTAATATCAGTTACATCCTTTAAGTAAATGGTATTCTCTGCTTAGAGTGAAAGCCATGAGTCTCACAAAAGAAAAATATTCAGAATATAGTTTTAAATGAAAAGGGAAATATTGCCTAGGCCAAAGTCTGAAACACCTACTTGTACCTCTGCTCAGTAGAAGTATAAGGGGTCTCATGTTTTGTGCCATTTTCCCATCAGAGAGTCAGCAATAAGCTGCAGGGTTACTGAACAAGGAGTTCTTGTGTGTAGCACCAATAATGTGTAGTAACGATCCTGCATTCTGTTCAATGCCTTTCTGTCCATGGCCCCCTGCGCTGGTGATTTCCTAGCAGTTGTTGTTCCTTCCTGAAGTAATATTCCCAAGGTGACTAATTTTTCGTGGTGTGAGCTTTTACTCCTGAGCAGCTTGAATCTCTTTGCCCGTATCTAAAGATTTGATCTGGGTGTTGGTGTTGCCTCCTTTCCTGTCATTCCTCCCTATGGCACTCTAGTTTCCAAGGTGGGGAACCATTCGTTTGACCTGGAAGGGGTTGAAACCCTCACTGGTTCTGAAATTTTCTTTGGAGCCCTAATGCCCACCTCGTTTCTGCCCTCAAAACACCCTCAGATGGGCATCTGCTTTGCAAATTGCTTGCATTGCGTTGCCAGCCACATGCTGGATCTCTGCTGGTGTCCATAAAAGACTGTTGCCTCTGAAAGGGTGTCAGGTTCACCAATGAAAAGATGGTAATCCTACTCCAAGCTACTGTTCATTACACTAATAGATAAAATATCCTTCATGAGGAACAAGACATATTATTGCCTATTTGGTGCTAAAAATAGAATATTCTAACATAAAACTTTTAAAGCAGGGCTGAAATATTTAAGTGCAGAAGTAGGAGAAAGCCCTTAAGACATGACAACCATCTAGAAAGACAAAAATATTTAATTCTGCTATGAAATACACATGCATAATAGTATATGGCAAATATAAATAATAAAAGGAAATACTAGTATTGGAAAATCAGCACATTAAAGTTCTAAGCAAGACACCAAAACATGGGATATGAGGGTCAAGAAAACTTCTCAAACAAACAAAAAGAAAGATAATAACCTTACGGAAGAAATGAAAAATAAAGGTTTATAGTACCTAGGAATACTTCAGCATGTTTTTATGTGGAGATTGTCCTATACTCTGACAATTTAAATTGCTTTCCTATGAAAAGAAGCTCTTTTAAGAGTAGATCTCTTAGTGCATCATCCAGGGAAGTTTTGCTGGAGTTTTAAGAAATATGAAGTTCTTAATTACTTATTTTCATTAAAGTAAATGTAAAGTGTAAGATGCAACTTGAAGAACAAAATGAAAATTTTGATCTAAAATGTGTTGTGAATTTTTAATGTATATTATAGATAAAACAAATAGTTAATATTTTATTTTAAACTTTATTTAAATTATTATATATTTCTAATTTGTTCTATAAATAGTTTTGCATTAATTTAATTTATATGGAAATATAAATAATAAATATATATAAATAAACCTAAATAATAAATTTCTCAGCTGTGGCCATTCCATTATAGACTACTTATTTCCTTACTTGGAGAGTTGAACTAATAGTACTTGCAAGACCTATGGGTACCATATTTCAAATAAACACAGCGGAGTGTCTTTTGCCTACATGATGCCACCACCTCTTGGCCTCTTTCACTGTGGCTGTACATTATTTCGAGGACCCTTTACATTTTCCCTTCCTGGGAGATGTTACTACCATCCCAACAACCTGCACGAAAAGTACTTTTGATAAATAGCTTAAATGATTAATATTTGTAAATCTGCTTGCACGTCATTGTCTGAATTTTAAATTTTTTGTAAATTAGACAAAATAATTATTTGCTTGCTACACAAATTTTCATTACAACACAACTAATAGCAAATAATTTCAGAATCAGAAACATGTTGAAGTTGTTATGGTTTAACCCCAGCCAACAACTAAGTACCACACACCAATCACATTCCCACCAGTGGAGGGATGGGAGAGAGAATCAAAGGGTAGAAGTGAGGAGGCTTGTGGGTTGAGATAAAGACAGTTTAATGCCTTAAGCAACACAAGGAATTCATTCATCGCTTCCCACTGGCAGGCAGGTGTTCAGCCATCTACAGGAAAGCTGGGCTCCATGATGCATAACAACAACTTGGGAAGACAAACACCACAGCTTCAAACATTCCCCCGCTTACTTCTTCTTCCCTCCACTTTACACACTGACCTTGACACCACGTGGTATGGAATGTCCCTTGGGTCAGTTGGAGTCAGCTGTCCTGGCTGTGTCACCTTCCAACTCCTCATGCACCCCCAGTCTCCTCACTGGTGGGGTGGAATAAAAAGTAGAAAAGGCCTTGACACTGTATAAGCACTGCTCAACAATAACAAAAACATTCTTATGTCACTGACACTGTTTCTGGCTCAAATCCAAAACATACCACTACTGTGAAGAAAATTAATTACCTCAGCCAAAACCAGTACATAGATATGGAAGGGTTGAATCAAAGTGTTAGTTGTGTGCTCACTTCTTTACTGCTTTGGGTCATGAGTGAGGAGAAGAGCCCTCAGCAATAATTGCTCCAATGAATCACAAATCATTGCAATTCCATGCTGATTTTTAAAATTTCTTTTGGAGTTTGTTTTGTTTGCTTTCATTAATCCAATATATGCTGCACCGACTTTCCATTATTTTCTTGACATGGCATCTTGAATCTTGACCTTTGTAAATAGGATGCCCTGTCTGTCTGATACACGTGTTCTTTTGTACTTCTAATTTCTATTTTACTTTCAATAGTTCTTCATAATTTTTTCCATCTTTTCATTTACCAGATCTTTGGTACCTTTCAAATGCTAAATGCTCTCCCATATATCCTTAGTAACCATGCTGGATTTTTCTGTCCTTTTTAATATTTAGGTTTTATTGGATGAATGTAGATTGCACCTTCTCTAACTGTACCTTAAATAATTGCCACTTAAGGGAATTAAGAAGTACAAGGGAAGGAAAATGCTGACCCATAGACTGAGCAGAAGGAAAAAACGTTCCCACTGGGTCTAATTTCCTAAGAAGGACCATCAGGATAGTGACTAGGACCTGAAATTATGGGCTGAATGACCTCTAAAAAATTATCAGTTCAAAGAGGAGCTTGTCTATAACTGTTTGCACTAAAGGAAATGAAGATAGGTAGAAGAAAGATTGCTTCACTTTCTTGGTGAACATATAAGAGTGTAATATGAAACTATATCTCATATAAATACATCTCATGTCAGCTGTCTGTAATTCTTGTATCATGTCAGAAAGCCATGAAGAGAGATAGCATATCTCTTAACTCCCAGCGGGCCAGTTAGTGGGGAACCCCTTTTTCTAAATGCAAAGATAGAAAGTACATCTTCTGAATTTAAGATATTTTATGCATGTCTTGCATTTATTTTAAAGGGTGTGTGCTCATCAGTATCTAATGTCAAAGAAATGGTTTGTACTGAAGTAACCACTGCAGATTTAATACAGATGTTTTCATTCTCTGAGTCGCTCAATATGATTTTCATATAATTTTCTCTGATAGTAAAAGAGGACCTTAAAGTGAATACAGTTTTCATATAAATTACATAGGAACCTGAGCATTAATGAAAGCTTTGGGCTTCAGACAGTACAGATCACTGTTTCAGCCTCCAGAGGCCTGGATGAAAGGTTTAAAACTACTGGTTTAAATGGGTGCAATTCCAGTTGCTTGGGTGTGGGAAGTACAGGAGTGTCCAACTTCCAGAGGCAGAGTTGCTGAAAGGGCATCTGCAGTGTAATTAAGAGGATTTCCCAGGTATTTAATGAAGATCAGTTATTGATTGTCACAATCTCTGCTTAAATAACATTTCAGAAACACAGATTATTGTTGATGGAAGAGTTTTTCATTAGTAGTTGTTATACTTTTCCAAGTGGAGAGTTGGTTGCTCTAGAGTGTTTGGGATTACAGTGTATAATGTACTTTGAAAGAAAGTTTTAAGATAACTACCATACTATATACTAAACTAGGTTCCTACCTCTTTCATACCTTGCCATAACGGCCCTTCTTATTTAAAGTCTGGAAAGTAATAGCAGATTGCAGTTCTCAGAAAACAGTTTTTAGAAGATATAAAAGAATTGACCTACTTAGAAGTAATAGTATCTAGATGAAACATAAAAGCATCAACTGATAGCAAAGAAAGATAAAACTGATTATCTCAAGAGCCATCGAAAAGTTTTAGGCAAACATTCTCAATGTAACAGTGATTTTGGATTTGGCATACGTATCTGAAATTCAGAACTGAGTTTGAAGAATTTGAATTTAGGAGTTAATAAACAATCAATTGTACACTTAATAAAATAGTTTCAGTAGTTGCTAGAATGTTTGAGTAAGGTAAAATTAAAAAGGAGGAGCCATTGTGAAACATTTGGAGTCCTCACATATTAGTGCCTGTCACCACCACAAAGTGCCTGTGGGATAAAGCTGCTCCAAGTCAACTCAAGTTAGCCTTGTATGGTAAGGATTTATCTGTAAATCCTTACTGTTCCAATAATATTCACTATTCTGTTATTTGTTGACCCTTTCTTTTGTAATCCACCTTCCTCTGAGCAAATTCAGCCACTGTCAAAATTGTCAGTAAATGCTGAGCTGCTTTTGCACACAACCTAAAGACCATCCACTTTGCAATGTTAGTGCCTTTTTTCTGTGGTGAGTTTGCTGTGCAAGGCACAGGAATAAGCTTTAGTCTTATGTCCCCATTGTGACATGGGAGACTTTTAGGCATATTCAATTTTTTTAATTGTTTTTTTAATTTTGTCAACATCTAGGCTTTGTCTTTGCTTAAACTCTCAGCTTTTTTCCCTTCCTTCCTTTCTTTCTTTTCCTAATATTTTCTAGGATTTTCAAAATAAGTGCAGATCCTTTCATATTAGCATTATAGGTAAACTGAGCTGATTGAAGTTATTTTTGCCAATGTTTTTTTTTTAAGAAATCATCACAGAATTTGTAGTCTGATTGCTCCTGATGCTGATTGGCAGAAGTAGGTTTCTTGGCTAGTGCAAAAGTACAGATGTTACAGAATGAAACAGTAAATTTAAAATTGTATTTCAATTTAAAATGTAAAGTCTGTGTGATAAAGCTTCTAGTACATTTGAATTTATCTTTCATTTACATAACATAGCACTACATTGCATTTCTCAAAGTGGTTCCCTGTTTCTCCAAATACTGTTGTGTACCTGCTACCAGCTTCACTGGGCATATACGTCTAAAGGTTGGTGGAACATTAATGTCTGTATTTTCAATAGATTTTACTAATTTACTTTAATATTTCAGGTACTGTCTCATATTTCAAAGGGAAGGTAACCCTTGCCCATACACCAGTGCTCCACCTGCATTGTTAGAAAGAATCATGAAAATAGGTTTAAAACTTACAGATAAGATAGCTTCTAATAAGCTTTGGCAGTATAGGATGAATAGAGCCAAATAGTCATAATTTTCAACAATTTCTTACTATAAATAGACTCATGTTGCCAGTATTCTTCAACGGTTTACTACTAGACTCCATATTTGAAGAAATATTAGAACATGTGTCCTAAGCTTTTAGGATACTGTGGTAGTTTTGAAGAAGTCTGAAGAGTTTTGGAAAGGACATGTTCTCTGACTAGCTCATATTTTAATAAAAAATGTCACCTGAATGACATATAAGTAAGCATAATTTCTAATGCTCTGGTAAACAAGTGCAGTGTCATATAGAAGAAACTGCAATGTTCAGAAGAGGGAGAGATAAAACCAATCCAAGTTTTCAGTCTGTACGCTGCTATGGTATGGATTGTAAACAGCAAGATGTTTTCCAATAATTAAAGGCCTTAGGCTTCTAAGATGCTTAGATCTGAACACGGTTATTTTTACAGTTATATGGGGTAGGAGATAACTTAAATGGTGTCTTTTCACTCTCTGGTAAACTTCTGTTTTTTTGCTTTACATGATTTAGAAATTGAGTTCTAAGTGTATTGAACTGGTATGGATGTCTCTCAGCAACATAAGGACTGAGTTTCTAAACAATATTCAGATACAGGATTTGTATAATTGGGTAATTTTTTTATTTTATAAGCTGTAATAGATATGTCAGTCATGAAATATAAAACTGAATTTATTTAATTGCTGTCATTACTTTGCCGTAGCAATACTGTATTTATGTTCCACACATTGCTAGAAGTATCTGTAATAAATTTATGATTCTGTAGTATCATGATTTGGTTTAATTTTTATCATATAGAACCAAAATTTCATTGCCAATTTTTGTATTTAAAGACTTGTTAATCTGCATTGATTTCTTAGTTTGGTATGGATTCTGAGCTGAAAAATACAGTACATCACTGACTGTTCTATCACCTGACAGCGACTGATAAAGCATCTGTGCAGAAAGTGTCAGAAAAGGTTAATATTTATTGATTTTATGGCGCTACAACCAATGTAGTTTTGCCATCAAAGATGTATGGCCACCAGCAGTGGAATCTGTAAAATTGCAGGTTGGATGCTAGTTTTTATTATAACCTATGCCAGTATTCTGGCCTTAAAAAAATGACAGATATTTAATTTAAGACAAAAGGCTTTGAATGTGCAGCTACTGTATACCTGCAACAGGAATTTAATATTTTAAAAGGAAACCCAAGCACAGCACTTTTAAAGTTTAAGGTGGTGGAGGCAGGGGGGGGAGTACCACGCAACCTTGAATTGCAAATGACAATCACATTTAGCCTTTTCATCCACTTAACTATGTGCTATTGATCTGTAGAAGGTGCCCAAGCAAGTGATAGCTGAAATTATGAGCAATAAAGGGCTTGCTTCTTCAAACAAAAAAGTATATAATTAGTAGGAGCGGAGGAGGGGGCAGAGCCTGTGTTTGGTATTAAAGGCATTTAAACAAGATAGACTGAGTGCAACAGCAGTGTGTAAGAGTACACAAGGAGAAATCTGGTTGCCTTGAAGCATAAATTCATGGTGTGGTTGCATCTTGTGTGTAAAAATTAGTCGTGCACTCCAGCCTTTACATTTATCTCCATCAGGGTTTACCTGACAGAAAGACAATCTGTTGGTTTGCCTACATCAACTAGGGAGAGGAAAATCTTGTGACGCTTTGGTTCTTCTAAATGCATCCCTAGTTTGCATTTTTATTCTATTTCTCATTTAGCTGACTCTTGATATCAACCAGTTCTATTGATACATCAGGAAGGTTTTCCAGAAGATGGAAGAATACTTCCTGAAAATTAGTCTGCTAAAATACCTATAGACATGCATAGAGCTTATATAAGCAGGTTCTTAGAAAATATTAGCAGGATCTGGCCTCAGATTTTAAGAATCCCTGTTTAACTAGTATTTACTACGGAATTACTATTTTTACGATACAGTTTTGCATGCAAATTTTTCTCCCCTACTTTCTTTAAGGTTCAGCGTCAGGGACAGCAGTAACAATGGGTTTGTTTTTTAACAGAACCTAACCATAATTCAGCAGTAAGAAACTCTTATTCTAACATGACTAGTAGAATAAATTGCATGGCATACAGTAAACATGCTTTAGGTCGCCTCTTCTCTGTACCACATTTTTCTGTGGAGCTTTATACCACCAGTTTGTCTGGGTTCTTTTTCCCCAGACAGCTTACCCATTTTATTGTGCTCATTTAGAGGAAAGAAAAACTGTTTGTCTCCTTGAAAGGCAAGAGAACAGTGAGTGGAAAACTACTTTTATAGCTAAAATACCATTATAATATATGGCAACTAAAATTCTAAAATTGAAAGAGAAGATACAAGAGAAAATCTTAAATCACTTTTTTAAAGCCACTGACAATTTGAAATATTTCCATGAAGATTTCTATTTTTTGTCTTCCTTCCTTGAGCTTAGTAAAATGTGATTTTTAGAATGATTGTTACAATAACTTGTTTAATTTCAATAACTCAAATAAGATCCATTCCTCATATAACTCCACCTTTTTTATTTTAATGACTGTGTCATTAATCTAACATTTTCCATTTTTATTGGGCTTCATTTTTTTCCCCCTTCTGATCTCTTTAAATTATGGCTATGAAATGGCACGCACTCAGCAGTGGCATGGACTGGCTGCATTTTTACATCCCTTTTACCCCTTTAGCCTCATGTTTTTAATTTTCAGTACAGCCAGGTGCCAGCGACACTGTGGCTGTATGGTGTCTGTAAGTGGCTTCCAGGCCACAGCTCTGGATGGCAGCTTAGTGACAGAAGGTTTTTCAAACACTTTATTTCTTTTTTTTTTTAAATTAAATATTACTGCTATGAACTATTTGTTATACTTTATAACACCTTCACCCCAAAACTGGTTATTACCATACATAATGATTGATATGTTGTTAGCTGATTTTAACAAATGGTTTTGTAGAATTATTGCTTAATTCATAATGTAATTAATTTTTAGTACCCAGCAATACAGAATTGAAGCCATATATTTGTTTTACATTGCTTAACCATGAGAAGACTGCGTTGCTTAAAACATCATTCACTGAGTAAATAAGTTTATTATGAACTTTGCTCGCACAAATTTGATATAAAAAACAAACGATAAGAAAGAAAAGAGTTATTTTGAGACTATAGCTCATTGAACGATTACATGTGCTTGTGTGCCCTCCTTATGCCTAAGTGAAATGCTAAGGAAAATTAGGAGCCCAGAAACATCTTATAATTCAAATTCTGCTTGTACTCCCCAGGCTTTGTGATTGATCTTCAGATACAGGATATGAAATGGTCCATCAGGTTAGGATTAGGATTCATCTGCAGTAATGCTTCCCTAAACACCTGTTTATGGGCAGTGTGTATGTGTTACTGACAATGCTGCAGAACCACTGAGATTCTACAACAAAAGGTAGTATTTGCTTATATTTCATGAAAAAAATCAACATCAGCCAGAAATTATTACATCATATTTCAGATCTGAGTCAGGGTATAAAAGCAAAACAATGTTGCTGAAATCACTGTCTCTCAATTTACAAAAAACAGCAGCATAACTCTGCTTTGGGCACGGAAATGCATTGGTGATCCTTAGTGCGAGTGTTACAGCGTTACGGCCTTTTGGGGCAAGTCTGGCCGCAGGCACCCTGTGTCAGGTCTTCCTGCCCCCTGGTACAAACCAGCTCCACTTGGGAACCCCCTTCACTGCTCTGGTGGAAACTGATTCCCGGCTGCTGAAACCAGAGCATGTGAACTTCAAAGCAGCAGCAGCGCTGTGGGGCCAGCCCTGACTAATCATCCCCAAGGAAGCCGGGAACAGCACTGTGTTAGAGCAGGGTTGCCTCTGGCGAGCCGCTGTGCAGCTGGGAGCTGAGGGGTCTAGAGGCTGCTGTGCTGCGGAGCAAAGACTTGAAAGTGACTTGCTTTAGTTATTAGATATGGGGGGGGAAAGGTACCATCTCTGGAATGCTGAGATGGTAGGAGGTATATGTGCTGATACGGAGTGGGAGATGGACAAAAGTCTTTCCAACCCTGCATAATCCTGCTCACTTCCCATAAAGCCTGAACGCTCTGTGTCTTGTGTACAGAGACACACAGAGCCCTTCAAATGGGGCATGAGGAGACCTTGCTCTTTGGTAAATATTGCAACTGCCCTCACGGATCGGTGGGATGTGCCCTGGCATTTAATTCTTAATAATTCTCTGTTATAATTTTCTTTAATTAATCAATTGCATTTCTATTTATCTGCAGATTCTTCAAGTGTTTCTGGATGTAACACTTTGTGAAATAATTCATTCAGGCTTTCTTGAGCCTTCTTGCTAAAGTTATAAATTTGATTGCATTGCTCTATTGACTGAAATGTTACAGAGCAGTTAGCTTTTATTGTATTTGTAGGGTAAAATATGTGATTTTATTGTTCATTTTTATACCTCAGATATCATCTTTTATTAGAATTTTGAACCATATCGTCTTCAGGGTAAGATTTATCCACAGTGCTAAGCACACATTTTTAAAATGCTGATTATTTAACTTGTAATTCATCTTAAAAGTTAGATTTTGAGTTTTGGTACAACCAGAAATGAAGGGTGTTAAGTAAGCATAATTTCTGTTGCAGTATGTTTTTCTCAAGAGGCACTCATAAGAGTTGCATTATCCATCCCACCCCTTCTTTTTGCTTAAGGAAGGAAAGCGCAGCAATAACTGTCTGGAGTGTTGTGTTAAGACTCTGCCCCATCCCTCTTTGATTGCTCTTGGGTCTGGGTATGGTAGGCAGAAGTGGAAAGGTCCCTCTCCTGTGTGGCTGTATGTAGTCTAAATCACAATGTTGTAATAATAATAATTTCACTCTGTGGTAATCTTGTCCTATTCCATGTGATTGGAGCTGACATATTAGTATTTATGCTCCCTGATCAAATAATGCAGTCTTTAAACGCACTTTACACCTTCTTCTCCTCTAGGATTATTTTCTTCTTTATTTTGTTACAAGAGAGTTTAGGCCATAATTTGGCGTAAATAAATTGTATATTACTTATGTAGTAAGTTTAGATTTCTCATAAGTGCAGCTTTAAACATACTTGTTGATTTTGGAATAAATGCAAAATCCCGTGTTTAAAGCCATAATTTATGTAACAAATAGGTAAGATGCTCAAATGTAACTTTTTCTTCACAGGTGTTTTGTCTGGGAAGACTTACTTGCTTAAAATTCCGAATTTTTCTGTAGGCATCTAAGCCCAAAGAAAGATATGTCCAGTGATATATTTTTAAATATGTCCGATTTCTGTGAACAACTTACTCAAGCATTTTGGTTTTTCAGCAGCAGCTTTTGCACATTAGTTCAATACACTACGTGGTATTGAAAACATTTCCTTCAGTTCATATGTAATGTTAATGAGCCCTCACCACTGGTTAAGATGGGGTGTGGATGAGTCAGGTGATGTGTCCTGTCTCCTCTTATGTCATCATCTTTGCTTTTCTCAACAGTGCAGTGCAGTCAAGGCAATAGCGTTACGGGTAACTTTTAAATTATTGAATAGTCAGGCTAATATTTAAAGATGAAATATTTAAACATCACTGACAATTTGGGAATTTTGACCCAGACAACCAATTTTTATTTTTGCTGCTGGGGAGCAATTGCAATCAGTGTTCTGAGGTTTCAAATTGTCATTTAGGTTCCTGCAGTGGAAGCTACGTTACTGATAAAAGTTTGCTTTATTCCTTTTTTAGTGTCATTTGAGACAGAGAAAACTTTGGGACAGATGCTAAAGAGCTGGTTACGTTTTTCAAAGAATGCAGTTATTAATTAATGCAATTCATAAACTAATACAAACAGATAAACTAAGTCATTGAAACTTTGTTTTGATGTGGGGGGGGAAAGGAATAGCTGTAATTTTGAGGAAAATGCTCTGTATCTTTCATATCAAACTGAGACAACAACTCCCTGTCTTAAGCATACAATGAAAATTAGCTTCTTGCTTTGCAAAATGACTTCGCTTTGTGACTGTGTGTATGTGCATGCCCATGTCTGTTAACAAAATCCTTCTCAGTGATGAATTTGATAAATATCAGGAAGTAAGATTATTCTGATAGTAAGGCTCTTCAGAAGAACAGTTGGACTTTTGATGTACTAAAGCAGTAGGCTTTGGCAGTGGAACCTATGAAACTGTCATGAGTATCTTTAATTTCCTAATCTTCCCTTTTAAAAATTTTTAGTGTATTTCAGGAGTAGAGAAGCGATATTATACAATTCAGGAACAATTCAGATAATTTCAGATCCGTAGCAATAGAGAGAGGAAATGGGGTAATTAAAGTGAAATTAAAGTCCAATTCTGTAAGCATGTTACATGCTTAACTGCCTTGTAAATGTCCAGCTTTCCATTGAAATTGCATTGGACTCAGAGTTCAAACATGTGTCTGTGGATGAGGCCTCTTTCAGGCTTAGAGAGGGAGTCAGTGGAAGGCCCACAGCCCAGTCCCAGTCTCCCAAAGGGCTAGTCTTCCCCTAATATAGGACATCTTTTCAAAATTAAATTTCACCTATTCTACTGTGATGAAGACATATATTAGTAGTGATATGCACTACCTTTCAAAATGTGGCTAAAGGAAACGGAAATGCTGGGTGGGGCTCCATTTCAAAAAAGCAGTTGCTATGCACATTAGGAGTAAAGTGGGGAACATGCACAGAAATGTGCTCTTGTATTTCAGAGAGAACAAACAGAGTGTTTCCCTTACTGCTGGCACACCTTCCTGCTGATAGCAATATTCCCTAAGAAAGTCTCTTCTGTAATTACAGTGGCAAACCTGGTCAGCAGCAGCACCAAATCTAAAATTCCATTCTGGCCAACTGTGCAATTTCATACCTAGATTTACTAGTCAAGGATATTAATCTCAAATAGTATTTTTGTGCCAAGGATTCTTGGTAAATACTGTGGCCTTCATTTGAATGAGATGTATAAGCTGGCTGATATGACTCCTGGTAATAGCTCTGAATTTACAGATGATGTAAAGATGTACAGGTGTGGTTCACAGTACCTCTGTTTCCTTGTGCTCTGTAGACTAATGTGCAATCATGTCCTTCACCTTAAGCAGGCATGGAGTGAAGCTTTGCGTAACTTGTGCTGTTTCAGCCTTTGTATCATAGAACAGCAGACTGCAGAAACAAGAAAGCTCAGATGAGGTTTTCCTCTTTGTCTGAAATTGTGCAGAAATAGATAGGGTGTATGTAAAAATCTGTACAACTCCCAGAACTTAGCCATTTGTTGTCAGGGGTTGGATGAAAGGAAGGACAGAGTATTCAAGCAGATTTTTATCAGCAAAAATCGTTAGTTGCAGGTGGCCTCAGCTTAAGTAGCTCTGAATATAGCCATCTTAGGGTGGGAGACATTTAACCTTCATCCAGTCCAGGAAAACAAAGAAATTGGTTAGCCCTCATTCCCCATACACATGTTCTCTGCAGGACCAGGCAGGAGTTTAGCAGAGCTGACATTTGACCTCTTCTCCCTTAATTTTAATAGTTGTCTGTGAAAGAAATTGCCAAATTATTAAATGTTTAATATCACAGCACTTAAAACATATAATACTAAAATAGTCATGTATAATATTCTTTTATATGCATATGTAGTAAAGTGCACTTATATTTTCCTTTGTGTTTGATCATTAGCAGATATATTATATTGTCAATATATGCTATGAATGATATTTTAAACAAACCTGCTACTGCCTTGGCTGTAAACTTGTAAAAAAACATTGGTTTCACCTAAAGGTTTTAATTTCCTTATGTTTAGTATAAAATCAATGCTTTAAGAGTGATTCAAATAACAACCAGGCAGTATTTACTGCTTTTATGCTGAACATTTCAAATCAGAAGAATGTAGGAGGAGTGTCTGAGTTATAATTTAAACATTTATAACCATCGCTCTAGTTCATCTGAGAAAGCTTAGTTTATTAGGTCTAGAATTGCAATCTATTCAAGTGAAGCATCTCTCAGATAAGTACTCTGAGTAATAAGAAGTTTTTTCCTACACCTTAGGCATAGATACTTGAATCTAGCATAGTTCTTCACCATTACAACTCAGGAACAGTGTGTCTGATACCAATAAATTAAGATCAGGTAAAAATTGCTGGAAAAGAATGAACAAATTGTGTCCCCTACATTGCCTTTAAAAATAAAGTTAAAAGCCTGAATATGGTTATTGGAGTGTCTGTTCGTAGATGTATGAGGTAGATAAAGGGCATTTTGCCATAATGTGTCAGATTATTTTGACTTCAATTTTTCATGAGGCATGTTAAGTTAAGGTAGTGCCTAATGTGAGTAACAGTGACAGAATCTGACCTTTGCATGTGATATTTTTTTCCTTTTCTATAATGATAGTGAACATTTGAAGTAAACCTCATATCAGCTAGGAAGTATTACTTTTTTGTTATGTAATTTTTCACAGTGAACCAGTTGGAGTTGGTTTTAAATCTCTTCTCTTGTGATCCATAGTCTTTCTTCTTTGTTCTTAGTTTCCAAAACAGAGCATAACTAAACACTTAGGAGTGATCAGTAAACCATTTCTTCTGTGAAAAGACTATCCTTCCAAAGTTGTAAACGCTTTGTAGATTTCATCTAGCAATGGCAAAGTCTTTCCCTAAATTATGAAATACCAAGTCCAGAGGTAAAAAAGAAGTGAAAGATTGCAATTCTGAGTGCATTTTGTTTTTGACCACTCCAGCCTGAGGAAGACTGTTTCAGATTGGTCTTGCCTAGTCCTGTCTGTTGTCTCATAACTTCAGGTTATTTTGCTACATGCCCTTGAAAGAATTCCTTTGTTTGTGTCATAAATCCTTGCCAAGCCTTTTCTGACTGCACAGGATGCACATAGATACTGTATTGTCATTCACGCAAACCGTACGTCCTCTACAGTGATGCTCTTTTTTCATTGGTATGATATGGCAAAAATTATTTTTAAATATGGGCTGGCATTGAATTTTATATTTCACTTTTATATACGTAATGAATCTAAAGCCAAACATGGGCAGCTTGTAAGTATTTAGTCATGGAAGGAAGCACTATATCTAGGTTTCTAAAAGTCAAATGAAGCCAACTGAAAACACAAACACTGTACAGTGTTTGGCTTGATCCAGTGCTGAAGTTAAGAGAGTTTTGTGAAGCAATCAGAGATTATTTAGTCAAAAAGAGCAAGGCTGTAAAGTAGACAATGTCATATGAACCAAAAGGTCTCTCACTCTTGCAACTGCAGGTTGATACCAGAATCACCAACAGCAGCAATTTGTGCCTTTATTTGGTGATAAATTAAAGAGGCCTTCCTGAGCTCATACAAGCAGAAAAAAAAATGATCTCAGAGGTTTGTGAGTCACACTGTGTCTGATTAAGTTAAAGGTATAGGAGATACAGAAAACTGCTGTGTGCGGCTATTTCTGATATGTTACTGACACTGCAGCAAAGACAGACATTGCAGTTTTGGCATACAAACACAATGTTGTTTGATCTAACCAGTCACGCTGAATTGGTCAGCAAAAAGCACCAGTGACAAACTTTCAGCTGAATATACAATTACCGAATTGACCAACAGTTTTAATGTATTTTCCAGGCAGCTGATAGTGTTTTCTATAGTCCAAGTCTGCTGAGACTGCTTCAGTTGCATTTATCACTTCAATAAAGACTAAGTAGAAATTCATGTTCTGTCTTCCGTATTTTTCTTACATTTGACATACTATGACAATGGTTCTTCTTTGCTTTAAACACTTTTTCAGCTCTGGGAAGTGATTGAGAAACCTTCTAACTGGAATTAGATATCAGTTATAAATGTCTTCTCATGACTTACTGCATTCATCCTGTTCCAAAACGGAGGACCATATTGCCCCTGTGTGTGGGAGCTATGCTTGGATCCATTAGTGGTTCCAGGAGAGTGTTTCACCTCACTAGACGGAACTCCACAGGAATACAATATTCCTGCATTTGGAGAACTCCTAGTAAGACATCAGAAGCAAGTAACTCAGTTGTGAACTACCTTCAACAGTGTACTAGCTCCAAGTGCAACAAAACATTTTATTTATTTTGAGATACTATTTCTTACTGTGTTCACTGCTCTGTAGTTTCATCACTGCTGAACATAAGGCAACTGTTCATGAGTATTATTAACCAAGTTTTCAAAGACTCTGGTGGATCAGTTTTGTTAATAATTAGTATTAAATTTGCTTATGCAGTTTTCCCTTTTGAAGTATTTAAGTTCTGCTTGCAATAGAACTATATTTTTAGCTGAATTAAGTTTGTGTGACTTCTCCCCCCACCCCCTCAATAATCCTCTTCACTCCCCAAACAAAACAAGTAGAAGTATTGCAAATGTCTGCCTTGTATAAATGGAACAGTTTTTGGCAGATGAACATTTAGAAGACGATATTTTGGTTCTCAGGTTTCCCTGATGGTACTTGCATATGCTGTTGAGAATCCTGCCCTGTGGGTAACAGAGCTTCCATTTTCCCTTCTCCTTGAAAACAGAAAGTCAAAAATATTTCTCCAGGATTGGCACTTGTTTACCTAAACAAATTCCAGGTTGTTTGGAAAACACAGGGAAATACAGAATATGTGACCAAAAGTAAAGCCTGGTTATCTTAACTGTGTGTGAGGGAAAGGAGACGGACTATTTTGATATAGTAGGAAAATCAGTTTGCAGTTACAGTTACTTGAGAAAGATCAGTTCCAGGAATTAGTGACCATAGCTTTACTGCCTGCCAATACCTCATTTACACTTAAGTCAAGGTATTTTGGAGAAAAAAAATCAGGCTATATTAATATGAGGAGTCTTAACCATCCTTTTGTCTTTCTTTAAGGAAAAGACCTTCCTATCTTCTTAAGAAATACCTATATATGGCTCTATTCTGGGTGTTTTCTGTGAGATTAAAAAAGCTTCATCTGGACATGTTCCTGTGTAACCTGCTCTAGGTGAGCCTGCTTGGGCAGGGTGATTGGGCTGGGTGATCTGAAGTGCTCTCTTCCAACCCTGACAGTTCTGTGACTTTGTGATTTACTGTTCTGTTTTTAATGAGCGTTATTAATTCAGTCTGACAGTTTGTGGGTTTCATTCTGGGTCTGCACAGGTTCTGTGCTTGTTTCTGTGCTACTTGAAGTGTTTTTTCTGCAGTTGTATTGTGGAAACATTCCTTGATGTGCATTTACTTTAAGTGATATTAAAGGTTGTTTTAGTGTAAATGAGTTCTTTCCTCTATCAACCAAGTCAGCTGGACATTTTTAAGACCATACTAGACAGGTCACTATCATGAGGATTTTATAGTGGTCTAGAACTTGTCTGGTAGCTGGACATCAGAGTAGTTTTGTTCTTCTTTTTTCTTTTCTTTTCTTTTCTTTGTCATTGGTCTGGCTGAATTCTTAATCATTCTTACAAGCCAAGACTTACTCTTGCAGCAGTGGTAAAAATCTAAGTTACAGGCTGCTTTTCACTAGCCTTTCCTCAGCCTTCTCTTTTTCTTTTTTCTTTTTTTTAAATACTTGTATTTATTGATTTCTCTTCCTGAAAAGGGTAAGTAATGCAGTTTTCTCTTGAAAGATAAGAACTTTTACCAGTTCAAGAGTGAAATCTAATTTTCCATATTTACCATCTCATCTAATCACCTGAAAGTATCTACTTTTGTACCTATGCAACCCTAGTTTATACCTATTTGGAAAGGCATTTACAATACCTTCCAGATTGCATTCATTGATTAAGGAGTATTTGTGCTGTTTAATGCAGCAAAATAGAGCATTACCAGGAACGTATTTGATAAATCCAATAATATTTACAAGGAACTTCTTGGCCCACTTATAACTAGTCAGGAAAGTCTGGGTCCATGAGTTCAATATTATATTCCAGATTTAATACTTTGCAGAGTATATGCAAGTTTCAAACAGGAACATTAGATGGCAAAAACAAACTGCAAAGGATGGTGTATTCTCTGGCCTTGAACACAAGCCAGAGCATAATACTGTGTGTTTAAGGATTTCTAGTGACAACCACGCATACACATTTTGCTTCTTGTGTTGCATAACTTTGATCTTTATTATGATGCCATGAATGAGCCAGAGCCCTTACTGTAGGGTTAGAGAGTTTCATAAATAGCCCACACCTTTAATCCTTCTACAAACAGATTATGTTTATTAACCTTTTATTACCTATCTTCCAATTAAATTGAGTTGCCTATCCCATGTGATAAATTATATGAAAGAAAGGTATACTTTTTATGTAATACTATACTTGTCTTTGCATTAACTTATCACAGTTAGTTAAAAGTAGTCAGATAGTTAACATATTATATGGGTAGTTTTAATATAGAGGAACAATATTTTCAAAAGCTTTCTAGAAATGCTGAACCTCACATAAATAAAAACATGTGTGTTCCTCAAAATATTCACACTGTCATAGGTTACATTTGCTACTTATTTTAGTTCTTCTTGGTGATATTCCATATTCTAGGCCACAAGCAATGACAACTTTCCTAATTTTGTTAATAACACTAAATATTAACCTATGTAGTCTCCAGACATTTAAATTTGCAGTAATATATATGCATGTTTTCAGTAACAGAATCCTAGGAATACTTGAGATAACTGCATAGTCCAGTAAAAAATTGCATGACATGAAAATCAAGGATAAATATTTTAGTCTATCAAAATTTTTTTCTAATGCAGTAAGAATTTTGTATTTTCTGTAGTAGTTTGACTTTAGTAGTTGCAGTGTTCCTGCTATGCTAATGTTTAGAACCAATTAAGCATTTTCATTGGAGTTTGGTATTGTATATTGATATTTTTCCATATTTGGTTTCTCTTGGAGAGAATAAAACACTTTTGCTTTTGAAACATTGAAGTCAGTTGAAATAGGCTTACTGATTTTTTTTCCAGAGTGTAAAGATTGAGATCAGTTTCTGGGTTGCTGCTATTAATATACATTTAGGTTATGCAGGATTTTGTCTTAATATGATCAGTCTTTATTTATGTAAAGTAGAATTCTGACACCATTGATCTGTATTATTAAAATGCACAGAGCAGCTATCATATCCTGGGCTTCTGCTGAAATATGCTTTTAATTGAAGCGGAATTATAGCAATATATTATCAATGTGAATCTAGTTAGGACTACAGCATGGACTGGAGTGCTTCATTGTTGTATGATGGGCTCTCTGTTGTGAGGCTGAATTTAAATGCCATCATGCATCTGGGTTAGGTGCTCAGTGCAGCAAGTGATCAAATAAAGACTTTATTCTGGAAGATGTGCACTTCCAGTTGATGTGACACACAGTGTTTGTCCTCGAGAAGAAAGGCTAGAGCTGTATGACATTTGTATTTTAGATAGGCAGTTAATACTCTGAAAAGTGGGTGTTTTATGCCCATAACTAGCTTAATAGTGCCTCAGTATAGCAAATAATTTTGGAGATGTCCTTTAACTTTGCTTTCTATGTAGAAAAAAAAAAGGAGGAAAACAGTAGCATAAAAAACTAGCTTCATGTGATTAGAAACAGTGAAGAGAAGCTGAAGTCTTTACATCGTTCTTCATCTAGAGGGCAAAGGCCAGGCACCGTGACTCCCTGTGTTGTATTTCATGGTGTTCCTGTTGGGGAATGTCTACCAGTGTTTCAAGCAAGAGCCAAAATCTGATAAAACGTAATCCATACACTTACCATTTTCATGTGCCATATAGTCCTAAGCAGATGTTCAATTTCTACCCGTTGATGTCAGTGTTCATGTACTTAGTGTGCAGCTCAATTATTGAGTTTGGGACCATCAACTGAGACCTTAAATACCTGTGCTCATATTTACATGATAGGAACCTTAATTTCAATGCTAATGGTTTTTCAGTCATCATAACTGTGTAAAGTGTGTTGAAAAGCAAATGGGAAGTGAATATCTCAAAGAGAGTATTTAAAAGAGCTGTAGAAAAATGTGAAATCATGTTTGTGTCAACTGCTCTTCATGAGACAGGAACAGACAGATCTCCAATACCATCGAAAGATGGTACATTTGAAATGGACAGAAATGTGTGTGGTTTTACACAGTGAAACACTGGGGCGGGCAGTCTTAGTCACTGTCGCAAGCTATTATAGTTGTGAGTCAGATTTTAAAAAATCCTTCACCAGCTGCTTCTATTGGCTTGGGAAACTGTGTTGTTCTTCTCCTGAAAATTGTGGTATGCATAAAAAGTACAGGTATTTACAGGAATATTAGCTAGAAAGGAAGAGTATTTCAGGCAGTTGGCATATCTGTTAATAGATAGTCATTAGAAGTTAATTGGCTTTCTCTCTTGATCAAAACGTTTTTAGTAATCTTGAATAATGTTTGCTGAAATTGTCAAAAATATCTATCAGAGCCTAGATCTTGAATCAGGTGGAGAGTACTGATAAAAAATGCACCAGTGTTTCCATCATTCCTGGTCAGTTGTCATCAGCTTTTCTTCCATGCCATAGGTTGCATTTCATATATTGTACATTTGCAAAAAATAACTTTCTGCTTCCAAGTAAGTCAGGGGCTTCAATTTTAGAGACATATTGGTACATAAATATTGATATAAATACAGAAATAAAAGTAAATTTTATAACATGTTTTTCAAACATATAAAAGAAATTGTGGATGCAAAGTAGAGAACTTCTTCCCTAGATTGAATAAAATTTGGCAATATAAGTCCAGTTGCTTTAACAAAACATAAATTCTAATAGTGCAAGTAATCTAACATTATCATCATCAGTGAGTACATTAATGAAACCTTCTTGTAATTTCAAACTGCAAAAACAAGTCTTTGGGGCATAATAAGATGATAGCATACAGTATCTGTTTTAGTAAATGATGTTCAGATAGGAAATACTGTCTGATATTTATATTTTGGAATCTTTGTTGTTAAGCTTTTCTGTATATAGTGAGTGGCCCGTGGTGGCCACAGACAAAGCAAGAACAGGCCTATCTTGATGATTTAAAAAAAAAAACCAAATCAAAAAACAAACAAACAAACAAAAACCAACCAGAAAAAAATAAAAATAAAAAAAAAAAAAACAGGAAAAAACCATATTTCCTCTCTTGTATTACTCAGTGGCTCAGTGTTGTCTGGCATAGGGTTATTCTGTTGACTGATTGACACTGGATTTTTATTTATGCTTTTTAATTAACAATTACCATTTAAATATCTTATATAAATCTATAGGTGTGGAGGGGTAGTTGTTGAACTTTATTATGTTATTTTAGTATGCAGAAATATCACAGTATTAGATTTCACTAGATCCTTGCTTTATAGAGGTTCTCTTTACCTTTCAGAAGATCAAAAATGACTGCTTCATGTTGGGTTGGTCTTTGTTCCAGTTTATGTAATTTGAGTACAGAAACTCTCCTTTAAGAACAAGAACCTGCAAGCTTTTTCTTTATATTTTTATGAAGCATATTGCAGCTAAGGACTGTTTAACTAATATGGTTTTATGGGTTATAATGAGGGCACTTCAAATCATATTCACCTTTAATTTCTATAGTATTACTGCAACAATGAATAAAGTGCTTAATTACCTTTCTACCATGTCAGGGTCTTTTCTTTTTCTAAATATGCTGTAGGAAATAAGCACAAAGGATTTAAATTGATCTCTTTTTATACTCATCTGCTCATGTAATTGATTCCCCAGTATTGAAACCTATTTCTTCTGTCTGTATACCAAAGGTTTCTTTGCAAAGGTCCAGCCCCAGCAGGTTGATTACACACTTGTTACCTGTAATTCAATACAGCAGTGCCCTGTTTACAAAGTCCAGATTTCCTGGGCTGTCAGTTAGGGCAATCAGCACAAAGACCAAGAGCTTTTGGAACTAAATAAACAATGAGAAAAACATTCAGGGCTGCCAGTAACCTTCACAGGTAATTTAACAGCCTTTGACTACAAGGCATCAGTTGCTGTAGATGTCTGGCGAATATGAAATCTGACATTCTCCCTTGCCATGTTCTGCCAATAGGTCCGTGTGTAATCTCTCACTGAGGTTCGCCGCCGCTCCGCTGCACTCAACCAAACTGCCTTTATTATGACAGACGCCCACACCTGCATTCTGTCACCTACCTGCCGTGTGCTCCTCCAAAAGGAGATAGCGAATTATTTAGGATTTCAGGGTTAATGAAATTAGAATTCACTCCCTTGTCCCTTCTGCCATTTCTCTGCTGGTCAGCATCCTGGCCAGCATAACCTTTTTGATCTCCTCTTAGAAATGTTTAAATATGAAGAAAGAAACTGCTTGATGAATTCTGCATAAATTGGACTCTGCTTTTATTGCAAACAAGGAACAGAGTTATCTCTATTTTCTAGATG
Organism: Acropternis orthonyx; assembly: GCA_035583155.1. NCBI lineage: Eukaryota > Metazoa > Chordata > Aves > Passeriformes > Rhinocryptidae > Acropternis > Acropternis orthonyx. The sequence goes on along the minus strand of JAWWEU010000081.1, from coordinate 94,031,950 downwards.
ACCTTTAAGTATGGGACAGATTACTTTATTGTCTAAAGCTTTGCATTTATGTGTTTTTAATTTATTTTATTTCTGATGTATTTGGTGCCTTTTCTGTCGATTTGGATAATGATTAGTACAGCTATTTTAAAGACAACTGACATATTGAAGTAGACAAATGTATCCATGAGGAGAAGAAAAGGGAGATAGAGATTCATCTGGTTCTGTGTAAGAAAAGTTCATATTTTACTTCAGCAGTCAAATCTCTTTGCAAGCAGATAAAATTACTGTTATCGATACAAGTTTAAAAGTGCATCTGTTAAAAAAAAACCCACAAAAATAAGTATAATACGTGCAAGTTAGATGTTTATTGTTCATATAAATAACCCAAACTATCTGACAAATAGACATTTTCTTGGGTGCCTGCAACACAGTCAGTTCATGGAATTATGCCTTCTTTTTAATGATCCCTGATATATAAATCTGTAGACATCTTGCAAGCTGTTATGAAGAATCTATTTTTTCATAAATCTTGTACAAATATAAGAACTGAAATTATTTGAAAAATCAGAGAAAATATATTATTCTATTATGTTTGAACCAGAAAGTGCTTCCTTGTTCTATTTTTACACTTTCACTGATAAATTTCTGAGCACCTTGTTGTGGTCAGTGTAATAGGAGATAGCTGAAGGTATTGTGCCACAGACACTCCCCATTGCTTGATTCACTATCTGCCCTGTGATTCTGTCTCAGGGAACATGCTTATCCAGCTGTAGGTATATGCACATCCATGGCTGAAAACCAAATATATATGTTTAGTATTAGTTTAGTTTTAATTATTTGCATACATATTTAAATTATATAGATATTATTTGGGTATAGCAAAGGAGAGGAAGGATTGTTATGTGGTGGTATTCTTTTTTCTTTCTTTTTAATTATATTGTTCTCTGCAAAAATAGAAGCTGGAACACTGGCAGACCAGAAGCAGTTTAATAAAACATAAGTAATTCAAGTGAAAAGTTCCAGATTTGTTTGGGAATCCCAAAATACTTGGTGGTCTTTCTGTGGTCCCAGGGGAGCAGGGAAAAGGATAACAACAACACAGTTTTCATTGTGCATTAATGGAGTCAGGAACAACACCATGAAGGCAATGATCTTACTAAGAGCTCAGTATTGTAAAAATTTAACTAATTTACAATGTGTATGTACAGCAACAATTAAGGGTTCTAGTGTAGAAAGTGCTAATGGGATTGTAACTGAAACAGGCCATTGGGCATAGCATGGTAACCTGTAGGAAGCAGCCATGCCCTGTGAGGGCTAGCTCCTGGAAACCTATGGAGTGGACAGTGACAGCCCAGTATTTATAGGATATTTCACACTAGGGGATCCATTCTGTAGTCACTGTTTCAGCAATGGCAAAGTAGTGAATTGCCAAAGGAAAGTGCTTCTGAGGTGGTACATGTTCCCTCACCAATATGTAGCTCATTTAGAAATTGAATAGTCACTACAGCTTGATTATAATGTATCCTTACTAGGTAGGTTCGTCTCGAATAATCAGTGTAATATTTCTAATGGAAGGTATGACCTGGGATTCTTATTTATTTATTTATTTTAGGTTACATAATAATCCATACTTGACAAGAACTGAGATAATTTTAAGACCAGTCAAGAATGGGATCTGCAATAGCTATCTTTATGTTATGCTCTGAAATTAGCCTCAAGCTAAGTGAGAAATAAGGTCCCTCTGAGCTCAGCTGTTTTACTTGCAGTCCCTGTGCTTTCTTCTGTGTTTCTAACAACCCCCAAGCTAAGCTGAAGTACCCAGATGCACCTGTAGCCAAAAGGATTTTCTTTACATCGTTTGTCACAGACTCTAAACATTTCTCAGAAGTGTACCCCCAAAATGTTTGCTGCATGGTTGCTTCTTTTGCAGTGTAAGAAAGCTATTCCCAAGGAAAACTGCAGAAAAATATTGGCAGACGGGTGGCTTTTGAATTGCAGTAGAACACACTGCACCGTGATTCCATTAGCAACCGATAAATGCTTGTGCTTTAAGTTGTAGCTGTTCTCACCTTTGTATATTAAATGGTGGGTTTTTCTATGTGTGGATGAGAGCTGGATTTAGAGACGGAGGCCAAACTATATTTTTAAAGTGAGAATCAGCCTAGATGGCTAGTCTGTGCTTATTGTTATTAGTGGGTTTGATGCTACAAGTAGTAACATCTGCACACAGGTCAAAACCAAGTGGAGGGATTATGTTATGGCTTAGCTTCCTTTGAATATGCTTATGAAGAAATTATGACTAAGATTTGTGTAGGTGGAAGTCTACAACAAACGTTGGATGTGCTTCTGCTTCCACACAAGTTCTAAGCTGATGAAATTTTGGCCCAAGTTATGTTTCATCTCCCTAACTATATCCCATACGTTTGAAATACTTAGATTTTATTAATTTGATTGTACTAGTAATTTGAAAGTTTTTAAAATTTTATTTTATTGTGTTTTATTTGTGCTTTATTCTGCCACAGAACTCTCCCAGTGGACGGTACTTCTTAAATTTCAGCAGCAGCTATATTCAATTAAAAAAAAAAAAAAAGCCCATTAAATGAAAAAAAACCAGAACTGTTACTACTTGATTTAAAAAAAGAAAATACAAAACCTGGATTTTGCATCAGGAACTGCAGCTAGTCCTGTATTTATCTATCTCTTGACTGAATGGAAAGCCCTAGCTACCACTTATCTCAGTAAGGTTCATTAAGGATAACCAGATAGACAATATTTATGTATTGTTGCTTTTAAAGCTAAATCTTTCTGTTGTTAGGTTTAGTTCCAGTTCTTGTTGTAGACTACTTCTCCAGTACCTCTCATTTGCCTGATCATGCACAGTAATCTAACAGCCAAGAGTCATCAGGAAAAAGAAAATACTACTGAATCTTCAACTTCTACTGCTGGTTTCTGCTTGCCCAAATAGAGAGAAAGCTTTTGAAGGCAAATTCCACATGATCTGCTTCTGCATATAAAGAATAAAACTGTACACTGTTAGATTTTTCCTGAAAAAAAGAAATGTTTGCCTATTGTTAGCTGCAGAATGAGCTAGTTTTCTTCTTCTATTTTAGTGAATTGCTTCATACCTCTTTACTTCAGGGCAGATTTAATACTGCTGTTGATGTTTTGATATCTCTGGAGTGTAATGTATTTATGTTACAGTATAATTATGTTTTACACTTCTTTGTTTAACTTTTGATTGTCAAATTCATCTACCCATATCAGAGGGGAAATCAGACTGAAGATATTTTAACTGTGTTCTAATAATTCGTGACTCTTAATTTTGAAACAACATATTAAGCATGTTTTTTTTGTGTTTTGGCAATATATCAGCGGAATGGGATCAGTCCACAGTTCAAAACAGGATTCTCACAAATCAAGCTGATGTATTTTTCAAATCCAGAAGAGTATTAGGACTGCCAAAGGAGTTCTACCTTACACCTCATTTTCTGTCAGCAGGTGTTTGTTCATTTGTTTGTTGGGTTTTAACTGAATTTGTGATCATGCATGTCTAAAGAGGTTAGCTTAGGTTAGTAGCAAACACCAAAAAGTTGTTTCTACATCAAATGAAACAGAGTTTTCGTAATGCAAACACAGATTAATTGAATAATTCCTGCTCTATAGTGAAGTTGTTAATAAACATAAAGCAGTATCAGTAACAGAGCAGGAGTGTTGCACAGCTTCAGAGAGGATTTAACACGTGCTAAGGTACCATTTTAAGTGTCCTTTACTGGGGTTGTACTGGAAATCAGTATACCCACCTGAATTAAAGATGCCACTTTTGACAGGCAGGCAAGAAAATCTGAAAGGAATGGAGAGAAGATGGGGGAGAAGGCAGAATTCGTGCTAGGTAGATGATTGTGTAAATGAACTCCAAAGAATCAAAAAGCAATACGTTATAAGATGTATTTATAGGTTTTCTTTGTCATTTGTAGGGTCTCTTTTCCTCCTTTTTTTTTTCTCCTACATATTCTTTGTAAATGGCTTTCTTAATTGTATCAATTATATTAAGAAATCTGGGAAGGAAAAATATAATCATACAAGACCCATAGTGTATCTGACAAATTTCATAATCAAGAAGCCTGGTTGGAATGTTATCAGAATATAACAGCAGAACTATCACCACAGCTGCCTTATGCTCTGGAAATTTCATAGTATTTTTCCTGGGGGGGAGAGGGAGTGGTATGCTTTGGGGTTTTGTTTTGGTTTTATTGGGGAGTGCTGTTTTGTTTTAGAAGTTCCACGTTGGGAAAATATGTTTAAACTCTCAGCTCTTCTGAGTTTGTATTTTTTTGAACACTGGGCCGCTGCATGCCCAGAGCATTCAGTTGCAGAGCCACTGCTCTGCAGATTGTCTTGACTGTGTTCCAGTATCACCAGTTCTCACATTTAACTGTAAATCACATGGTAATTAATATTTACCTTAAACCTCAGCACCAGAATTGAGGTGATTGTATGAGAATCTTCTATTGATTTTTTTTTATTTAATTAAAACTTTCAGTCTTCACTAGAACAGAAACATACTTGACCCTAGGATTTAGCTTAGGCACAAGCCTCTGAAACTTCATGTCCTAACTTCTTGGTGGTTATTGAGCAGCGAGGTGTGAGTAATGTTGGCAGCAAAGCATGGTACCAAGCCCGAAGGAATAATCCTTGTTATTTCCGTGCAGGGAAGACTTAGGCCCTTTGCTGTTCCCCATGCTGATATGGTCTGGGGTGCAAAAATACATGTTGTTTTGGGCTTGACATTATGATGGCTAGAGGCAGTAGCAAAGCCTCGGATGGTAGAAGAGGAGAGGAAGGGAGGTTAGTCCTGGGGCCAAGGGAGGGCAGCAATGCAAGGGAAGGCTTTAAGAGTGGGCATGTGTGACCTGCAGAGAATTGCCTGGTTCCTTATGTGAGGTTCTACTAGGGGATGAATTTTCCCTGCTGTGTAGGAGGAAGAAGAGAGAAAGTATGTATTTCTATAGAGCTTGTTTTGTTGACTCTTTCTGTTATCCTTTATATGTCATAGAATGGGTTGAGTTGGAAGAGACCTTCAAGATCATATAGTTCCATCCCTTCCTGCCATGGGCAGAAACACCTTCCACTAGACCACTGTTCATAACTCCATTCAACCTGACTTTGAACACTTCCAGGAATAAGGCATCCACAACTTCCCTGGGCAACCTGTTTCAGTGCCTCACTACCCACTGAGTAAAGAATTTCTTCCTAATACCTAATCAAAATATCTCCTGCTTTGGGTTAAACAATATCCCTTTGTCCTGTCTTTATCTGCCCATGTGAAATGTTGTTCTTCCTCTTTCTATAAGCCTCCTTCAAGAACTAAAAGGCTGCAATGAGGTCTCCCCCGAGCCTTGTCTTCTCCAGGCTAAACAACCCCAGCTCTCTCACCCTGTCTTCATAGGAGAGGTGCTCCATGCCTCTAATCATCCTCATGGCCTCCTCTGGACCAGTTCTAATAGGTTTCTTGTGCTGAGGACACAGTACTCTAGGTGGGGTCTCACAAGGGCAGAGTAGAGGGGAAGAATCACCTCCCTTGACCTGCTGGTCATAAAATAAATATTGTTTTAATAATGTGTACGATCCCATTTTTGTTTTGGAAATAGTGTGCTGGTAGCTGCTGTTGATGGCTGCCTGACTACCTGTGCCTTCTCCCTCCCTCAGCTAAAAATAAACTTTGCCACCTCCTGTCATTTTCAAATCAATTTTGAAGGAATATGCTATTAATGACCATGCCAAAAAAAAAGCGTTGGTTTGGATGTTACTCATTGCCATGATAGCAGCCATGCTGAGGAGTGCATGCCACTATTTAGTAACAAGACTGTTGGTTCTGCTGCTTCTAAAACTGCTTTTTATAGAAAATAGAACAAGGTTTGATAATCTGCCCGTGTTTATTTCCTTACTGCATCATCAGTAGCCTCAGCTGTTGGTGTGTGTGAGGTCTTCTAGGATATAGGAAAACATTTAATGAATCTGTTGATGTCTTTTCTCCGGTATTCTTCAGCACCTCATACCTATCTGCATGCTGAAAGCAAAGGAATCCCTTCCAAACTGACACAGTTTGTCAATGGTATTGTATAAACAGATAGCTGTCAAATGCATCACCATAATAAAAATCCAAGCAGTATTTATTTGCTACTATCAGTGACTGCACTGATTGTGTCCTCATGAAAATAAATGTTCCTTTAAAAATGTACAGATCAAATTAACATCGCAGTTACAGAAATGTGGGTGGTTTTTTTTCCCTTGAGTTTGTAAAAGAAAAAATGGGAAAAGTCACTATGAGTAACAGAAAAATAGAGTTGAGATTGCTTTTCAGGGGAGTAAATATATTTAACTAACTTTCAAGGTCTGAAATGTATTTTACCATGGAATTTGGTTAAATGCTCAGTGTGTGTACCTGGCTCTGGAATACGAGCGTTATAAAAATTCCCTGAAAGCAAAGCATTGCAGTTATGTTTTTTTTAAGATCATTTTTTTTATGTTGGTTTAGTATCACTGTCACAGCATCTAAGGCTTCTGTGGAAGAAGCTACATAGCTAACAGTTTTATAAAGGGATTGCATCATAGAGAATTTTTGTGATTGATTTGTACATACTACAGCAAAAATTGCAGCAATAAAACAGATCTTACCCAAATGACAAGTTGAAACAAATAAATGTATTTATTTATTTGTTATTTAGGTGAATTTAGTACTCATGGAAAGAGCCAGATTGACAGCCACAGAGACTTAATACCTCTATTCCACAGACCAAGTACAGAAGAAAGTAGTACAGGATTCTCATGTGGCCCTGCTAATGTCTTCACCTTGATCTGTAGCTACCACCTTTAGACACCAGTAGTTCAATTTACATCCCCATTCACTCCTTAGACTAAAACTGCCAACAAGACTGGCAAATGTGGTGATACTGTAGAGGAAGCTATTTGAACAGAACTGCCAATTGGTACCACAGGGACAGCTCACACTTTTGAGTAACCACTGACTTGGCCAAGATTAAAAACAGTGTCATATGTATGTAAAGGTTTCCACATTCCTGTGCCAACATCCCAAAGTGGTTTGTCATCTGGACATGATACTCCTCTTTGTTCCCTGATCAAATCTGGCCAGTGTTACGAGATTTTGCACTCTGTCCACATACAGTTGCATTTCAGTTGCCACTTGACAAGCTATTCAGAGGATCAATCCCTTGTTCCTTTTTTTTTTTTTTTTTAATTCAAAGAAATCAAAATAATTGTCCCTCAAGACCAAGTTTGAAGACTATTCCCAAGAAGGGTCTGTTGAACTTTGCCTCTTCCTCTCCGTAACTCTTTCTCTTTCCACAACTCTTTCTCCGCCAGTGAGTCTGGTGAGGAATAAGTTATACTGCCCTTGGTGGAAGAGATTAAAAAAATTGTATAGACTTGGATGCACCAGGCTTTGACAGCAGCATGTCTGCTTTCTCTTGAAGCTTGCCTTTTCCTTCTGCCATAGCAGCTATAGAAATCAGTCAGAGGCAGCCACTTATGCTTTTGCACTGTGATTTGAATTAGAGTGCATTTAAAGCAGTCAACCTTAGTAATTTCTTTGCAAAGGTCAAGTAAAATTATTGTCCTATTGCCAAAATTCCCCCATATTGAGTAGGGACTTCTAAGCATAACAAGAGTAGTGGGGTAATATTCTTTTATTGCTAAATTTAATTAAGATGTTCTTAAGGTCAACAATGCAGAGATGTGCCACTTTGTCAGAAGGGTCTGTTCCAAGTCAGAACATCAATCTTAAATGAGAAATAACATATGAAATATTTTCTACAGTTTTCTGGTTTTATTCTAATTATATGTTTTAAAGCTGTGCTGTTGGACATAGTTTAATTAGGCTTTCCCCTTAAAAGAAATTGTGTTATTTGAGCTGTTAGTAGTTCTTTAAAATGTAAACTAGAAATTGAGAATCGGAAAACTGTTCTTTTGGGAGTTTTTGTACTTGCAGGTGGACAGAAGAACTTACATACCATATTAGTCTTAGTTTTGATTGGAATGGTAAAAATTCTCACTGGCTGCAAGAAATTCCATTTGAATTCACTTTAACACATGATGCTTTTCCTGTTGTTGCTGTAGTCAAGTCAGTGGCTGCTGATGCAACTTGAGCTGTAGAACTGGTGTAACACTGCTATGCAGAAAAACAGAAGTGTATTTTTCTTTATCAAAAGTAAGTCTTGTTATAACAACAGTGATATATTCCTCTGTTGTACTGTCCAGATGACACAGCTGTTGTAGATATGTTTGATACTTGCCTAATACCTTCATGTTTCAGGTGAGATCACAGCTCAATATAGAGAAGTAACATATCTTAGTTAGCATGTATATATTAATTAACAAATGGCTTTTTTGCTGGTGTTTAATTTTTAATTGTAGAACTCTTTTGGTGGGCAAGCTATCTGTGCTTTATGAATTCTACTCTGCTGTAACCTTCCTTAAGAGGGTAATAATATATATCTTTAAGGGAGTGAAATAAGGTGGGTTGGCAATAATCTCAGATCAGAGCTTTCCAACAGTAGCAGCCCAGCTTCAGAAGCTGTGTAATCTTAAAATTCTTAGTTTCTAAAAGCACTGTTGTGAACACTTTGTAAAAAAAAAAAAAAAAGAAAAAAGTTAATTCTTCCAAGTAAGTAAAAAAATTTAATAATTTTGGTAAATGATCATGTGGTGATTATTAAACTAATATGTAATTAGCATTTTCTAATGGCAATCATAATCTTGACAAATGCTTTCATTCATTTTTTTCTGATCATTAAAGACTTTAAAAGCACTGATTTTTGTTAACTGAGTCCCTTGGCTATTCATCAGTGATGCGATTCAACATAATACTCCGGTGGCCAGTAATCAGAGAGTTGCCTATTAAGTGAAGGAAATTTTATCATTGTCTTTATGAACATCAGCTTTATTTCTTCTCTAACACAGCAGGTAGGTGGAACTGTAGGAGCATCCAACTGTTACTTACTCATTCCTTTTTTAAAATTTTATTTTTTACATGTTCAAAATTCAACCAGTACTTTGACAGTCTTTGAGGTTGTTTAGGTGCAGGGGTTTTTTTTTTTTTTTTTTTTTTTTTTTTTTTAAGTTGAACTCGAAGTAGATTCCAGTCTTCTCCATATGTCTATTTGTTATTACTTCTAAAACTTTTGCGTTTCTTTTAGGGGATGGTGTAGTTTAATTTTGTATTAAGAAGTGTATTTTCTTGTCTTCAGAAGCAACATACTTGCTCTTATAAATTCTTGTGGATAGCAATTACCTATGATATATTATCTATGAGCTTGATTCTATAAATTGGAACTTAACTTATATCAGAGACACTAAACATGGCATAGCTAAATATTCGCCTATGTGCAGGCAACACATCCTATAATCAGTGCCAATGTTCAGATCCTCTTGTTTATCACACTGCTTGTGCCAAATCCTTTCCCCTGGCAGTTCCTGGTATTTTTTACCTACACCATGGCAGAGATACTCCTCTCCTTCTTGGCTCTCCGCAGCAACTCTGCAGCTGCTCAGGTCTTTATCCTCACTTTCCTGAAGCACACCCAGAATTCATGGCCCCTCTGCAGCCTAACTCCTTTTTCAAGCATGTTTGTCCAGCTGAGTCTCAATTTCAGTTCTTTTCCCTGCAGTTGGAATGGGGTTATTTTATATTTACAGAATGTGAAAGATAAAACAAGCATGCAAAAAGTATAGCAATGTAGTACATAGTCACCAAAATATTTCTGTGTTTACTTTAGATGTTTGAGTTTGTGCAGAGCCAAACTGACTTCAAAAATAAAGGACAGATGATCAGAAATGTGGATAAAGACAGCATGTTCCTTTGCTTTATTTAGCATTGAGCATATTAATGGGTGCTCAATAAATGGTAATGGTTTTGGAGACATGATGATTGATGTTTCCTGGATCAAAACATAGAGGTTTTGTTTAAGAACAGCCCAGCTGGCAGAGTGATCCTCTTTTGAAACTGTTTGTGATCAAAATATGTCAGAGCTGTATCTATAAAGTACAGTAGGCAAGACTTTTTGTCAGTGGATTGGTTACTTTATTTTAACAGTAAACTATAACTGTATCTTTGATTATTCATCCCTCCTGTCATACCATATTCCTTTCAGTGAGTTAAAGTGCTGCTCTTTTCTCTGTTTTTCCAGATTTTGTTTCTTATGTTGTAAACATACTGCTCTCAAAAAAGGGCTATATATTTTTGGAGTTAGAACACATACAGCATACTGAAAAGAGAGGATCACATATTTATTTGTGTACAAAATTGTGCCACACGCATACTTTGGACAGCTAGTATTGAAGAAGAGAAAACCATCATCCATCTTCCAAGGAAGCCATTTGTGTAACTCGTGTGGTGCTATCCTCCCTAGTCAGTGTGACTGTATGACCAAAAACTCCAAGATCAGGAAATAATCATGTCCCTTGCTCTGTCATCTCAGCTGAATGTTCCTCTTAAAGAAGCAGTGCTTTTGGCTTTAAGTTAAGAGGAGATGGCTTCCAAATTAAAGGCTTCTAAGATACTTAGTACAGGCACGAGCAGAGCCAGTTAAAGCCATCCATAATATTTCTGTGGTTAAAGTAATATGAGGGAATTCAGACAGAAAGTAGGCAAATTTAATTTTGTTTTCTCTCCCTCTTTTTGTGGGTCTACCTCTTTCTCTTCCCGTGCTCTCTCCACCCAGCTCTTTTATCACCTTTAAGGAAAATAAATCAATTACAGTATCCTTTCTGACCTTTCAGTTTGTCATGTATGTTTTTCTTTGCGTTTTTAATGCTTTTGGGATACTCTCAAGAGGAAAGTAAAGTTTCTTAAGGAAAAACTCCCAAAGTTGACTACAGTTTAAAAAAATGGGAATTAATTTCAGATGTTGGGAGCATATTTACCAGATAAATTATATTAAATGTTTTTACTTTTTTCATTTTGAAACTTTGTATTTCTAAATTTGTATAAAAATATTTTTTTTAAGTAAAACGTGAAAAAATGTGTTGTTAAGGAGTCTTCAGAAATCTGAATCTCTCCATGGGACAGATATGTAAATATCCAGAGTACACATTTCTTATTGTATTGATGTATAGCAGCAGGAACCCTTGAACTAGGGTTATTGACAAAATAGATTGCAGCAGCTCCAAAGAGTGGCTCAATTGTGTCTGAACGCATTTAGGCAGCTTTAATTCCTGAATTAATTATACAATATACTGTAATGCTACAAAGAAAAAGCCATTAAAGTCATCTGTGTCAAAGGAAATTTGTGTATCGAGGAGTAGATTGTGGCATATAGTCACAGCTGCGAGTCTGGGTTGTATGGGGAGATTTTCTACCCAAAATCAAGTTCTCCTACATTGACAGCTCTACATATTGCTGCATTTTTTCCTCTAGGTGGTAATTTCAGATCTCTGTTACTTGCCTTTAAAGTCACTGAATTTCTCTCTTCCCCCAAAAATGAAAATGAGTAACTGTTCTTACTTAAGCACTTGAATCTAGAAGCTTGGGACATTAAGCCTGCAAATATCTGAGCTAACACGATTTGTGAAAAGATTGCAGTGATTGGTAGAAAAGATTGTATTGTTGGGGACAATTTCAAGAATTAATGGCTCTTCCCTATCTCAACAACCGCTGCCCCTTTCTCTGTCCACATGTAATGATGATTGTGAAGGCAGAGCCAGGGCTGTGCTTACTCCCATCTGCTTTTTTAGCCATTCAGTTGAGGCTCTGATCTTTTAATGACTACTCAGTGAGAGAAAACTTGTTTACCCTGTTGAAATGCCTGTGCACCTCATGAAGAAATTTGGTTCCTAATGACAACTGTAAAGTTGAGATGTGGACATTTGTAGGGAAAAAAAAAAGTAATTTCTCACAGAGGTGTTGTGATCTTTGAGGGGCAGAGTTCCATACCAACAATGTACAAAACAAGTGGCTGAAATTAGGGCCTGAATACATTTACTGCAAAGAAAAAATCCTCTTCCCAGTAGCAATAAAGCACCTTTTGATCTGTATTTCTGAAACTGTGCTGTTCATTGTTGCTTTCTTTTGTTCTGCTTCTGCCTCCTTTCCCAGACAAGCCTGTTTGCTTTAGCCTGCCTGTTTGGTGCTTTGCAGAGCATCTCTGTAAAAGGGATTTCATAGTGCATAGGTTTATGTGCCACGCAAAAATTCCTCACAAATACTGTTTCATCATTACTTAGTAGGAGTACAGCACTTCTGCTGCCATGGTGCTCTTGACTGAAAGCATAATTGGTGTATAGGCCCCTGGATAGTTCCTTTGTGCTGAAGTAAATTTGACTTAAGATTTTTACTTAAAACAAGGATAATCATGTTTGCATGTGGCAGTTACTTTCGCAGCCTCAGCATCTCAGCCATTTTATGCTCCCTCTTTTTTTTATTGTTTATAGCAGTTGTCCAAACATACAATCACGTGGTACAATCTGTCTGGAAATTCTAATTCTGATGAGAGCAGAGGTGGGAAGAAGGAGGTGGCCAATTGAAGGTTTCAGTATTTTAAATTCAGCTTTTGCATTAGTCTTTTAAGTGTTCCAGAATCCTCCACTGTGATCACATTACTGGGAAGTATAAGTGGTCTCAGAGATACAAAACTTGAAACCAGTATTAAGTCAATTTGATATTTGTATGTCATGGATTTCATTGTAAATCACTCCAAAGCTGAGCATGCCATTTTAGCTCACAATGTGTTTGAATTAGCTCAGAGACTTTTAGCTGCAGTGGCACTAGCAGTTACTACTTAAATATTGTAAAATATTATTAACTGACTAGTGCTCCTTTAAACTAGGCTGTTGAATATATGCACTGAATATTATACCAAATTCAGTTTTTGAGGAATTTCAAGCTCGTGGCCAGGAACACGAAATGGAAAGCATTGACTGTGAAATAACATACAAATTAACTAGCCACAAGTTTAACTCAAGGAACAGATTAATAAATCTGTCAAAACTGCCTGTCCTCCTAAAAATATATTGTAATCTTAGCATGTTACCGTAACCCAGTAAAGACTTGGTGATATCAGCATAAATGATTTTATCTAGTATTTTTCTTTTCAAGATAAATCCAAAGGTGTTAAGATCACATTGGTTTTATGGTCATATTTGATATATGATAGTATCATCTATGTCTGCAGAATTTATGATATTAATATGAGGAGAATAGTGGGCTTGTTATTATGGGTCACACAGAATTACAGATCCCAATAATAGTACACCTAAAAAAAGAAAAACTGTCAGCTGTAGTGTAGTGTCAGCGCCCATCTTTTCAAGCTGTTGTAGCTCACATTAGAAAGAAGGCCATTTTAGCTGGGAGCATAACAATCTCATTGTATTAATCATTTTCTGTGTTTAAGCAATATGAGGATGTCTTCTTTCAATGACAGAAATAAAATCCTTGAAGGGAACAGTCTGTGAAATAAACTCTGAAGGGACAGTGAGACTGCCTCTCTTTACTCCCCATGGCCTAATTAAGCGGTGGAAAAGCCACCATAAAAGAAATTAAATTTACAAAGACAGATTAATAACAGGAAGGGTGTGGCAGCAGCTGATGTGCATGTGGTGTTCCATTTGCAAGTATCATGAAGAGCAGTGGTGCTAAGAAGAAAAGGAGGGATTTGCTGATCATGGATTTTTAAAAAATATTTTCTCTTTTGGCAATGACAGGATTCTCTAGTCCGATCTACTGTTTTCCTTTTGCAATCTTCCACAACAATATAACACCAAGAGAACGAAAGCCATACGTCCCCAGGTCTGGTAATATTTCATTAATAGAAAGTATATTAATAAACAATTTATAATCAGAATTTTAAAGATGCTTATACAGATCTATACACATTTTCTTGTACATAAGTATTAGCACTGGACCTGTGCCTTTGCTGGATGGTTTGGGTTTTTTTCTTTAAATGGCTGGTTTATATCCAACAGAGTATACCTAAGTCCAGGTCCAAGCCACATGCCTTACTTTACTCTCTAAGCCAAGAGGTAGAGCTTTTTCTCTCCAGAGCAGTAACATGTACAAATCTTTTATCCAATTAAACATCAATGCCCTTTTGACACTCAGAGGCACCTGTTTGGGAGTGCACCATGAGGATGAGCCATAGCTATGTGAGGGACCACCAGACTTAATTATCAGTCACTTAGGAAAGTTTCTAAACAAAACTGACAAAGAAGCACACCAAAAAAATTCTCATGCTCCAGAAAATAACTCTGTCTTGGTCACTAAGCCCAGGTGCTGAGTTCTCAAGTTGGGAGTCAGCTGTCAGCCCTCCAGAACCTCCAGCCACCTCTCTCAGTTGTCGGAGCTCTCTCAAGGACCCCCAGGTTGGCCACTGGAAATACCCATAGAAGCAGTCTAATGAATGGCTTTTCCTGTCCAATTTATGCATTGTTGCATCAAAAAAAGTGATGAAAATGTTTCCAAGAAGTTACTGTGCCTACAGGTACTCTCTTTCACATGGAGTACAGACCCCAGAGCCAGTGGCCATTGAGCCAATGCTCGTGAAGGGGAACAATGCACCAGAGATTTCTTCATTCCCTCATCCTTCCCAAATATTCTTGGGGAGTGCTTCATCCTGTGTTATGCAAGTATCAAATCACAAGCAACAGGGAAAATGGGGAAGAACTTCACCATGACTCTTCTGTATAGGCCAGACAAATTGCCCAAGCTCACAGAGGAAATAGGACACATTGTTTGAGGTATGGTGTAGTGAAAAAATTCCCTTTATGTGCTTTTTGTCATTAGAATTTATGTCTCAAAGACAAGTCTTCCCAGGGACTTGCCTACAACATTTAGCCTTGCACTACCTTGAGTAGCATTTGTCTTTCAGACAAACTCCAGCCAGTCAGGATTGAAAGCCACCACACAGGATGGACTTCACAGGTTTAAGTCTTAAGGCAGTAAATGTTACGACAAAAATACTGGGTGGGTAGAATTATTTTCTGTTGTTTTTTTTTTTAAACAGGAAACAAATACTAGATTTTTCATCAGCATATTAGAGCCATAATACATTCACTGTGTTTCTGAAAGCCACCATCACCTTTCACTGTTATTGTATGGTGATTTTTCTGTTACTAAATAAATGCTACTGGACAGAATTTTGATGATGCTATGTGCAGGGAAATACTAGGGTTTGGAGAATGTGTAAAGGCTGCTTGGTGATAATTAATGTAGGAAAACATATGACTGAAAAAGCAGTTGCTTCTTTATGGGTATTGGAATATATGGCTGTATGCTCATTGTGTTAGTATCTATCACATGTGGTGCTTTGTTAGAAAACATGATACTTGAAGTTTTATGCATGTGCATTTCTTAGGGTTATGGTTGTAGTTTTCATGCGTCCTGAAAGACAGGCGTATTTTGTATGTATTATGCTTTTCTGTGCTTTGTTATTGCCAGAAGCTTGAAATCAATACCACTTTTTCTTTCTGATAATTAAAAGGATGGTTTATCTTTATATGGATCTTTAATTTTAATAAGCTAATAATTCTGATTTTAGCTACTATTATCTTAATAGCTAAGCCTTCTTAAATGTTTTTATCGTAATTCCTTTGGATAGTGTTGCCATTTTTTCAGCCTACATGCATCCTTGCTCTATAGTGACGTCTGCTGGAAATGGCAAACTGAAATGTTCAAGGGCATATTTAAGCTTTTCTATTCAGGGTTGCTTGATCCCTTTACATGCATGAAGTATGGACTGTACAGAAAAGTAGAATCAGGTTTTCCCATTCCCTTAACAGGTGTTGTTTCTAGATTAGACTTAGTAGAATTTGGGCTTTGTCTTGTGGCGGGCACATATTTTTTGCCTTGCAACACATTCCAGCAGTGTAATTTGTGACACTTGTTCTATGTTTGTCATAAAAGTTGATAGTTAGAAGTCATCAATTTCTTAGAAATAAGTGCTTATGCTTTCTATCAGATCCATACTGAGGTGTTCAGATTCAGTTATTCAGTACTTATTACTGGCAATCCTGACACCAATATTTAAGTAATTATAGAGGAGTCAATGAAAGATATTTATACTTTCAATCTGACATTTAGAATTAGGTTATATTTACTTTATATGTTTAAAAAAGATATAACATTCAAAACAGACAACAGACATTTTGCATTAGAAGTAAAAAAGGAAAATAATGAGCCCATTTTTAAATGAATTCTAAAAGCAATCTGATTTTAGTTCTTGCAATGCAGAGCAAATAAAATAAAAACTATCGTACTTTATTTACTAACCGATGAATTGAATTGTCCGCCTTTTATTACAGATATAAAGCAAAGACTATGAAGAGGCAATCATTTTTGCAGCTATCAGACTTTCAGTAACATATCTCTTGTGGTTTAAATAACAGATAGTTTAAGTGTTTTTCCATTACCTTCGTGTAAATGAAAAATGCATAAAATATTTTAACAAGGCAAAGTAATCCAAGGAGATTGTTATTTTGTGTTACAAATTAGGTTACTTCTGTCATAAAATTAAAGGAAAAAAATCAACGCAAGGACATTTCAGCTTAATATCATTTACCAGAAGGAACATGTAACAGATTTAATGAGCTAGCAGGTCACCTGAATCCAGCTGTTTCCGACCAGCTTTATGAAACGGAGAATGCAGCTAACGGTAGGAGGTAAGCATTATTACAAGCTCTCAAGGAGTTACAAAATCGATTTCTGCTTGAATGAATTAATTTAGATTATCAATTTATAACCAGCTACACGAATCCCATCAACTCAACAATTCAGTGAATGATCAGGCTCAGCCCTTGCAAGAGCTTAACAATTAGAGAGCTCTATATAGTTATCTCCTGTCCTACTGTGTTGCTAACAAAGTTCTTTAGTTTGACAGAAAGAGAAGAAAAATATTTGCTTAAGGACATTGCAGGAGTGAAACACATCTTTGGTGAGAGAAAAGAGCAGCTACCATAGAGCAACTGTGTTCTTGTGTCATACCTACCTGGGAATTCCTCCACAGGTAACTAAAATGGAGTGGTTCATTCTACCAGCAAAAGAACGTGACCAATGCAGGGAAGAGACCAAACCATCTCATTTGAATCATGTACTTCTAAAGAAAATAGCAAAGGATAGGATGTGAAAACTAATGCTTGTAACTATCACATACTCTGAAAAGTTTATACCTCTGGTGCTATTAAAAATGTCTTGCCTTTTTGCTGGAATGCAGCAAGGTACTTCCTCCCTGCTCTAGTGAAGTCATTTAAGCCTGTGCAAAGAGAATGTAAATTGCTGCTAGTCAGAATGTTACTGTTTTACATTTACTTTTCACAAGTGTTAAGTGGCTACTCAGGATGCAAGTCATTGGCGATTCAGACTGTTCATGTTTTAGTCTTTCACTTGTCTCCTGCTTCTAATATTGCAAAGTGATTATGAGTAAAAGGACATTTGCTGTGCATCAGTTACTGCTGTCTCCCTAACTATAAAATACAGTAGTTACTCTTCCTTGCCTGTTCACTCAGTTTTGGCACCATCTTCCCTGTCTCAGAAGACAAGAGTGGTACAGTAAGTACAGCACTTTAATAGCAGCATATGATTTACCACAGGAACATTAAACTTAAATAAGTAATTGTGTTTATAAATATCCTTTAGCAGGAGCTGGGATTCTGGGTTTAGTAACATGTATCAGTGGTAAAGTATAAAAAGATGATCAGCTGTTAGGTCATAAAGCCTTATTTGTCACCTGAAAATAATCGCAAATTATTACTTTTTAGGGCTGAGGCAAATCAATAGGATTATATTTTTTTCCTTCTATAAGGTACATTTGCAGTGCAGTGTTCAAAGAATAATAGGCATGATGGCTTCTGTTAGGGACAAAATGAGTTGCACCTATGTCATGTGGAAAGTACACCACTAAAAAGACCTCTGATTCCTGACAGTTTTAAACCACTAACAAAAATTGTTAAATAGCTCTGTTGCCCTTATGCTGTAAGAAAGTAGAATTTTTTTTAAGTACCAGAAATGCATCTTCTGGACAAACTTGGAAATGCTCACATGGACGATCAGTACTTTTATTCTTTTCCTTGACATTGCTGTAAACAACCTTCTCTAAATTCTCTCTGGGCAGACAAAAATTGAAGACGACAGTGCAAACCTGTTCTAGTGAAACAATTAAAAATTATGAGAAATCCTTTTTTTGTAGTCTTTTCAGTAAGGTTAGCTCTAACTTGACAACCAAATTATTTTCTTGTTCCTCGTTATTATTATTTTAGCAATGTCCTATAGTAGCACTCATAGAAATTGGTGTTTGTGAAGTGATAGAATTGAAGTGTCTGATTTCCTAGGACAGGCATTGCACAGACCTGTAGGAAACATTAGACCACCCTATAGACCTCATTCTGAAAACTTTTCCAGGCTATACAT
Source organism: Acropternis orthonyx (assembly GCA_035583155.1). Taxonomy (NCBI): domain Eukaryota; kingdom Metazoa; phylum Chordata; class Aves; order Passeriformes; family Rhinocryptidae; genus Acropternis; species Acropternis orthonyx. Next base: position 94,013,559 of record JAWWEU010000081.1, on the reverse strand, counting down.
AGCTCCTCAAGATCCATAAACTGACCCTGCAGTAGGTTAATAAGTGCATGGGAGCTGTCAGCCCATCAAACAGTAAAGGAACTCATCTGAGCATGTTATTCTTTTCATCTGTACCTATCACAGCAGGTACCATACTTTTGGAAAATAAGATTTAAAGTATATGTGGTACTGATGAAGGTGGACCTTTAAGTTATTTTTTACATGAATGCCTTGTGCCTTATGCACTTTCCTAACCACCTGCTCTAAAACCAAATTCAGTGGATGGGACAATGCTGCTGTTGAATGGACATTTGGGATATGTGCTACTGAAGACATTGGGGCTTTACAAAACTAACTCTTCGTGTCAGCACTTTCTGGCATCCTGCATGCAATACTGGCAGCAATGTGATCCTGGCAGTACCCGACCTCTGTCTTCTTTGCAATGTGAATTTGCCACAGATTTCTGTGCATCTGCCAAACCAGCTCCTTCAAAGCTAATTGCAGTGTCAGGGTGATCTCTACTATGATGGTTGAGTCTGAAGGGATAGCCAAATAAATCTCCCACTGTGAGCTTTCATTGAAGAAATTCTCCCTATCAAATTCGGATAGTTTATCCCTGGAGCATGCTATCATTCATGGATGGGCAGCTAAAAATTAACAGGGATAAGAGGCTCAGCGACTTCCCAAATGTCAGTCTTTCGCATCCAGCAGTTATTTGGCTGAGATGAACCTGTGACTTCCTTTGAAGGGAGAACCTCTTGCCATCTGCCATGAGAATCTCCCTTTCTCCTTCATGCCCATAACCCTTTAGTAGGTGAACCACGGAACAAATCTGTCACAAGATGAGATCTGTTGCACAGTCGAGGAACGTGGCCTTTTCTTTTCTATGTGTTTGGTCAAATAGTTGTAGCAGTCCAAGTTTTTAGGTATTGTGTAATAGTGTCATTGCACTGTAGAGAGCTTCAACAGAGAGTTTTAAATTTAGGTTTCTTAACTGTTGTGAGGAAGGCCCCTGTACTGTTTTTCAAAACCATGTGCAAGTGGTTCCCAGCTGGTGAAGCTGTCTTGATGAGGAGGCAGGAAAGTGTTACAGGTGAGGCAGTTGGTATCCCAAGCACAAAAGTCCTGTGAGACACACACTGGCTCTGGGGTCCACCATGGGTCTTTCTGCATCATGATCCTGAAAAAAGGAGTACTGAAAAAAGGTACCTGAGCAGCTGCAGGCAGAGGTGGCTCTTGGTAGCCAGGTGGGTCAGCAGAGGTATTCCCACAGAGCTGGTGACAGCAGGAGAGGCAAAAGAGGTAGTCCAGCATGGTGAGGAAAGGGCTGGTACCACAAAGGATCAAAATATTAATGTTAAGTTCAGCCACATCCCAAACAGGATACACTGTGGTTATGTAGTATTTGCAAAACAAGCAGCAGAAAAACTAATAATGCTGAAAGAAAAGACATAGCTAAACAAGGTTTATGGGTATGGCCTTCAGAAAGCTAAATGTTTTTTGCTTGGGCCCATTAGCAAAAACACTGATATTTGCTTTGAGGCTTCCCATGGTTTTTTGCAAAGTAAAACAGGTTGGATTAAATAAACTCTGTCTCAGGAGTTCCTCTTCCTTATTATCAAGTCCATGAGATTTTCAACTATCTTTCTGGTCAGACAGGATAATAATACCCTTGTTATGTGTGGATTTTCCTTAGCATAGTTTCAGAAAAGTGCAAACATATTCATCAGAAGTGATTATTTGTTTAATTATGCCAGAAAATGCTGGTAAGCTTTTGGATTTTCTAATTTAGACCAGTGCAATTTTTTTCATTATTTTCATAACTCTAGCTGTAATGAACTGTAATTTTTCAAACATATGTTTCCATTTTATTTTATGTTGGCAAAGCCTTTGATTGCAGTCCCTAGTGCTTACCTTAACTACACCTCATAGAGGTTGTAAATACACCTCTCCTCAGCTGCATTGCAGCTAGAGACAGCGTCTGGCAGCAGGCTAGGATGGGCAAATGACCTCAGAATCCTGAGGGCCTATAGCAGCGGTGTTCCACATTATTGATAGTAGCAGAGATATTGACAGTCTGTGCTTGGAAGGAAAATAGGAGTTTGATATGACATATTGTGTGTCTCAGCAAGACTCATAAATAATTTTGACAAGTTTTTGTATGCATGGGAAAGTCCTTGATTCAGCCTCCCATAAAAATAAACTTCTATTATGGAATGTATTTGTCAAGTGGCTGTGTGATGGATGGAGCTGCGTTTACCCCTTGGCAGTTCGATGAGTTTTAGATGCACAGCTTACCAGAGAGGATTTACGGGCAGTACAGAAATAATTATTCAGTATGAAATACATAATTCCTGTACCTGAATTTTCATTTTTTATTATATTTTGTTTCTGTTGTATTTCTGGTCTTTAAGAAAAAAGGCCTTGCCATTTACTTGGGGCTGTTGTATGTAGATTTTGTTTTGAGAAACTAATTCAAGTGCTCTCCCAAACTTGTCTTCTATTTTGTTAATTGAACAGAAGCTTTTAATAAATTAGGCAAAACCAAGGAAGTTTGTATTTGAAAATTCTTATTTTTAACAATAAAAACTCTCTTGAAAGGATTTCTTAGATTTCTAGATGGAAAAAGAATTCATAAAACTGATTAAATATAGATTCTTATGCCAGGTATTGCTTGTATTGCTTTCTTTCTCTCTTTTTCTTTTTTTTTTTTTAAACCAAGTAGTAAACTCCCATGAAGTCACACCTTCCTGATACGGAACCCAGAGCACTTGGCACATTTGTTGCATTCTTCCTTAAGGCTCCTCCCTCAACTGTTTCTTGTCTTTTTTTCTTTTTTTTCCCCCAGTCTTCCTTTTCTGTCAGGGCTGCCTTCATATCTCTTCTTACTTCTGTCATTTCTGCTTGTTCATTTCTTACTCCTTTCACCTGTCCTGTTTTTAGTCATTTAACTTTTTTTTTCTTTAAACTTGCTCTCTTTTTTTCCCTGTTCCTGTCCTCCTGATTGAATGTTCTCCCTGCTGTTAATAGTTTCTCCAGCCTTTCTCCTTTACTTTCTTCCTACTTCTCCAGTCTGTTTCTTCCTATCTTTTTTTCTCTTTCTTCTCACCATCATCTCATGCTCTAGCTTATTTTTGCAGAGCTACTTCATGACTTGCCTTACTTTTAAACCTCTGCCCTCGCTCTTATTTACCACTCCTAACAGTCATATTTTCTTCCCCTGTTTGCAACTTCTAGCCATGACCTTCTGATGGATACCAGTTGTTCAGTATTTCTAATTGGTAGTCTGCTTGTCTTCCTACGCATAATATGAAATTTCCCAAATGTGGCACTTTTTTGGTCATTGCAGTTTTGGATAGTTCTCCATGTCCATGTTTGAGGAATCACACTATCCTTACTCCTCAGGAAGAGCAGTGTAGTCCTGAATGTGTTAACAAAGCTTTCTATTGTAAAAGATTCAAAAGATTACTAATTTTGAAAATAACTTTTAGCATATAGTCATATATGTCATAAATCAGGCTAAGAGATCCCACTCATAATAGGGGGGAATAATTGTGAACACAGGATTCTTGAAGAAATAGCAAATTATCTTTAAAACAAGAATATTTATTGTAAGACTTCATGCTATTTACTATAGCTTGTAGATATGGTAAATTAGAATTCCTGTTCTTCATTTAAACACATTCAGAGATTTGTGTAGAGCAATTTGAATGTAAAAAATGTGCCTGCTCAAACAGTCTGTGGAAATAAGAATGTTAATCCTTGCAACCAGCACCTAGATTCTAAAAATTGGTCACAGTTAGAGTTGTGCTAACCTCATTCATACAGACATCCGACTCAGCTGCTCCCACGCAGCTCACGTGCTTGGATTTGAGCTGCCCTCGAATCTGCCACTGCCTCTCCAGGAGGGCATGGTCTCCAGTGCCTCCTCTGGCCTGTCTGCCCCAGGTGGACCTCTCAAGTAGCCTTCAGCCTCTCAGATGCCACTAGACATTTAGATGTGGGCAGCTGAGCTGATTCATTTCTGTTTGTCTGCATGCAAAATAATGTTGCATATTTCTTCTAATATATTACAATTCAGCTTAAGTTAGGAGCAGGGAATCAGCATCAATCTCATTTGGGTTGTGTTAGTAAAGCTTTGGAGAACACTTAAATAGCAGGTATCTTGCAATGAGTGACATTCTCTGACTGCTCATCTCCCATGCATGCAATACCATATGGGGTATCTGTGATTTTGACTCTTTATCTCCTACAGCAAATTATCCACAAAAAGCCTACTTTTAGTATTTATTTCTAAATTGTGTTTGTTAATGGACAATTCCTGCCCATCAAAAGTCTGTTGCTACTATTGCTTCTCTAGATAACACATGTACATAGGAGAAAGGACTTGATTTGCTACAGCTAATTATGCCACTGCAAAAATCTACGAGAGGTGAAAGCCTGGCAGTTGTGAATTGTACTAGGACTCATGCATTTGTGTTTATGCTGCATTGTCTTGCATAGGTCAGGACATCCATGCTGTAGAGCTGGAAGTTAGAGCAGTAAGTGTTCTTCATTTTCCTGTCATCTCTACTGGGAAGAGCATCTACTAAGGGGAAGGGAAGTTTACGGTCAGTTAGACTGGGACTATAATTGGAAGAATCTCCTTCTTCTTTAAAATGTAATCCCGTAAGGCTGTTTTAAATAGTTGCCAGGTTTATTGAGGTATCACTGTTTGCTCCATGACACTTGAAGGTCTGCCTGTACTTCCATTATAAACCTCTTTAATAAGGAAGAATTAATGACCTAGCTATTAAAAATATTTGTGGCCTAAATCTTACTTAAGAAATCCTCATCCAGAAGCAAAAAACATTCATAGAATGCTTTTCAATTTTTTTTTTCTCTGCAATCTATTTCTCTGGAATTTTGATGCTAAAATAGGAAAGTAATATTCTATATTGTACCTGCTTTTCTGAATGTCTGGGGGAGAGGTGGGTGATGGGGGGACAGGTAACTGTAAATCTGTAAATGATGATGTGTGTGCACTTAAGAGTTTGGAATTTGGTTTATTTTGGGGGCTTTGGGGTTTGAGGGACAGGTTGCTTACGTGTTTATGAATTTTTTACAACCTTCCCATCTTCATCTCCCCATTTCTACTCCCTTCTTTCTTCCCTAAGCCTGCTGCTTCATTTGCAAATGCTTTTAATGATATTTTAATTACGCATTCTCATAGAGCTCTGTATTAGCAGTGTTGTATTAACGTGATGCTTTCTAATAAGTATCAAGCAATTTCTCAATATGCAGTGCTGTGTCAGAGATTTCCATTACTAATATCTTCAGGCAACTTCATTTCAATCCATGTTGTGCTTCAAGGATCTGTTGAAGTGCACTTCAATGTTTCTGAAAACATCTTCAAAATAGAGCAACATGGACTGAAATTGAGGGGCCTGGAAGCAAACCAGAGGGGACAATAACAGCTTAGTAAAAGTCTTATTTTTCTCGTCTCACTTTCTTTTTTATACCATGATTAAACATAGGAAGTTGAACAACAATTAAATATTGTGGTTTGCTGTAGCAGTATCGTAGTCTCACTGAAGAAATACCATCAGTAAATCTGAGGTATAAGACTAATTGTTGCTTCTGAACCTATGTGGTTTTACTCATCTGGTACCCAGATTTCGAAGGGTGAAACTGGACATACTCCTGTTGATTTTTAAGCTACTATCTGCATATACAAAGCCCATTATTTTGATTCAGCAAAAGTAGCATATGTTAGTGTATTGCATGGAGATGCAAGACAGGAGTTTATTGGCAGTGTACCTGTTATGGACTAGCGTTCAGTTTTCGTGTACTCCTCTTATGAGGATATAGGGGAGAATAAAAAGCTGCTTTCTTTCTCTTTACTGAAAAAATTGAGATGAGTAGCAGTGATGGTTACTTCCAAATAAAGAAACATTTTAAGTGATTTTTTACAAGAAAACAGAAGAGTTTGTAGAGAACAAGAGATATGCATTCTTGTCAAAACCTGACAGAAATTCTTGCTGTGGAACCTGTTTGTTTTATTAGACACAAATTAGAGGGAATATCTTTGAAAATATGTGCAAAGCATATAAGTTGGCATATATGGCCAAAATTCTGTACAGGAATGTACTATGGCTGAGCTGGGTGGCAGTCAGTGCCGTCACAGACAGTTTTACAGCTAAAAGCTCATCAGGGTTCGAGTCTGAGATCATTCTGTAGGCATGTGGCCTACATTGTTTCCCTAAGCCTAACATCTCTTGATTTAGTCTCTCAATATGAGGAGGTTTCTAGTTTGTGTATTTTGGAGGAAAAACTCTGAAAAAATGAGCTATTGGTGTAATTGATAGCATGATATCTGTCTGACTCAATTTTAAGATAATGTGAAAGACAACTTGAGGGAACTGGCAATACAATGCTCACCACAGTAAGACACTGATACCCAGTGATTACAGTTATTTGTCATGTATATATGTGTCTATTTATGTATAATAATTACTATAAGAGTGTCCATAATTTAAGGATACAAATATGGTCAATAATACCTAATTGTGACCAAAGTATGAGAAAAAAGGGGAATGTGCCATTTATTAATATGTACTCAAGACAGAAATCAATTTATTTTTAGGGAGTAGGTCCATTTAAAAGTGACTGGGGAAAAAGGCTACTTATTAATAGGAGAAAGTCAAAGTATGTGTAAAAATTTTTGATTAAAAACTTGTTAATATTTTATTACCTTTTCTGGTTTTTTGGCCAGATTTACCTTATGGAAAGTCCCTTTAGACTGTTTGGTTACTGCAGTGGCATGTGGTTAAACAGTCCCTGAATAATGCTGGTGTGTAAGAGGGGCCCTCAGTTCTGAGAGTACCCATATGCTACACTGTATTGTCATTCAGACTAGGAGCAATAGGTTATAGGCGAAGGACACTTTCCTCACAGTTCTTCAGAGTGCCACAATTTACCTAAAATACTGCATTTTAAACTACAGAAGTAGATCACTGTCCCTCTATTTTTTTTCTGTATGAAATACAGCAAAAGAAGTAAAGAAAATACGGCCCGCTTTGTTAATGAATGTTTTCAAGTTGTGAGTGGAAGATGCCAATTTTTTCAGTAGGTAAAAACTTAAGGCAGTTTTTTCCAAATACACTAGGAAATCTGAATCTAAGTAGTGTTAAATACAGTGTACTGAAATTTGCACTTCAAGCCAGAAGCTATGCCTTGGAGGTTTATTTTAAGTAGAGTAGGCTTTGCCAGGACCAGCTGAACAGATTTACTAGTGGAGGTGGCTTGTGAGTGATTCCATACAGTGAAGTTTCTAACTGGAAGAAGTAGAACCTTAGTTAGGTACTATTTAATTTGTCTTCACTAAAGAAGGATTTAAAACCCTTTTTCAGAACTGGGGGATGTTTGCTAGGTATCCATATTGACATACAGATGCTTACAAGCCCCTTTTTATTCAAGGTCAAATTTGGCTCTGCCAGCTACAATTTAGAGGTAAGAAAAGTCATGGAAAAAAATTCTGTTGTTCATGACTAAGAGGGGGAAAAAGTAACTTTGTATAGCTGTGATTTTGTTATAAACCAGAACCCAAAGCCTGAGTGACAGTTCTAAAGATTTCGGTTTTATTGTTGTGTGTAGTTCGCCCCTAACCATCCCCAACTCAGAATGTGGACTCCACAGCCCAACTTTGCCTGAAGAGATACAGTCTTGAATTTGTGGATTCCAATGGATTTCTTTCTTTGCCTTCTGTATTTTTCCATTGTCCTTCAGCCAAGCTGAGGAAGACCAAACTTGACTTTCTTAATATCACATCTGAGGTAAAAATCTAGAAAACCACCATAAAAAAGAAAGAAACTGACCCAAGCAACTTCATGTACCTTCTCTAGACACCAGACTAAAGAGAAAAAAACCCATACACTTGTTCTTTGCCCTGAAACTGAGTTCAAGTATAATGCAGTATCGTGTTACCATCATTAAACTTTAAAATGCAGGGATTACAAAAGTTAAAATTATTCAGTTTACAACATAAACTCTGTGCTGTTGCTTAGGTCTGTAGTTTAATAGTTTACGTGCAAATTTTGGCACAAGAATTTCACATCCTTAAGGATATTTTCCACTTAAAATATGAAAATAAAGTCATCAGAAGTTACAGACAGGAATTACAGAATATTCTCAGTTGGAAGGGACCCACAAGGATCTCATGGAGTCTAACTCTTAGTGGGAATGAGATGTGAAATGGATCAGAAATCAAGTCCTGAGACAAACGGAACTGAGGAGAGTAGATAATATAATAGAAGTAGATAATATAATAGAAGAGAGAGAGGAGAGTAGAGGAGAGTTAATACTGACTGGAAGAGACTTTCTTCAAAACCATGTTTCTTTCAAGTAGTTTTGAGCAGGCCAAACCATGAGTTGTGTTCTAACGCTGAAATGCGTCTTAGTCATGCCAAGTCGCTCTTTTGAATTAAGAAGGGCTAAATCTAGGTGAGAGTACAACTGGCTGTGAAAATCATAAATTCCCATTGTGAACTTTGTTTATGGATGAATGAAATGTGAAGTCTTTGTTGCACGCTATTTTATTGTGTGTTTTTTGGAAGTTCCCCCCTATGGAGAGACATTAAAGTTTTGACTGACTTTTTTTTCCTTTTTCTGCCACAATTTATACTATTTTTTGCTTTTCAGAAAGCATGATTTGTTTATTTATGTGAGACTGTTGTAAAATAATTGCCCTGTTAATTGTTTTTTTTTCCTAGTGCAGTTTTAAAAAATCCTGTTTAAATAGGTTCTAATGTTTTTGCTCCAAAAGTCACCATGTTTACTGCCACAATAAGGAGACAAGTCATTTTTTTATCTTAATGTTTTTTCCTGTGGAAATAAATTAATTTTTACAGCTTTTTTTTATATATCCCCCATGCATTGGTCTTCATTTTGTGCATTTTCTAACTTCTAGTAGTCCAAGTGCCCTTTCAGTCCTGCGTTATGGTGTGTGAACATGATTTCAGATATTGAGTTACAGGAAGAGCTTTTGTTTTTGTGTCATGACTGTTATTAGTTATATTTCAACAGAACAAATTTTTATACAATAAATTTTGCTTCATACAATACTTTAGAACTTCATTAGTTTACTATGGAGTCTACAAAGAGGTGAATTTTAGTCATTCAGCTCTCAGTTTTCTAACCTACCCTTAGAGTCTCAAATGTGGGTGTATTTTTAACAATGCATAGTATATACATGCCAATTTCCAACATTGTGCTGCATCTGAATTACATTTTGATTTTAAGCATTTTTTTACAATGAGGGATTTTTATTCTTCTTTTGATTTCACATGATGAAAAAGTAGCTGGCATGGATTTTATTGGACTTTCCAGAAAGCATCACCAAACAGGGGCCAGTCCTGGAAAATTGCATCCAACATGATGAAAAAAAATTAGAAAATGAAAACAGGTTATAACTGAAACCAGACCATCAAACTTTTTGACAAACAGACAGTAGGTTATAGTATAGCAGTTTATTAGGTAGCCAGATGACAAGAAAACCTTTTTATGCTATATGGTGGGACATCCCTTCCTAAGCCAAACAATTTTGTAGACTGCAGTTTGGATAGCCAGATTCAGTCTTAAGCTTTGTGAGAGCTTTATGAAACCTGCAAGTGATTTTTTTTTTTGTAAGTAAGATGTTAAAAACAAAGTGGGTGGGACAACACAAAGGTAAACTGGTTTTCATCAGCTATGGTGCTCTTGGATTCAACGTCCTAGAAAGCATCATGGATTTACAGTTGCCACTGCTAGCTAAATAGAAGGTAAGCATGGAAGAGAAAAGATGGAAAGAACCTCAGAGTCTTTCAGATGCATTGGAGTTCCTGCATCCCATCTCCGTTTGTTTGATTCCTTTTTTAAACTCACTCCTCTCTGCAATTCATTTCAGACTGAATCTGACTTGTTTCTCTTTTCCTTTTACTGCATTCTCCACTGAAGTAGCAGAACTATATCCTCACTGTGAACTATCACCTCTGTACTGTGAAGTTCATTGCTTGTGTTTATTTAATCTCTCCTTTCTCCATGCTCTCCTTTTTCTTCTTTATTCTTCATGATTGTATAATGTACAATGTATAGTTAAATTGGTATAAACTTAATTTAAAGCAACTTAAGTGCACCTGTGTTCTAGGATTAGCTCTAATGCAACTAGATATATTTCACTGTAACTAGTTGAATTGAGATATAAAGCTTTCTGATAAAGACAAGGCAAGATAGCAATCCTCTGAGTACTTAAGAAAAAGATTTAACTTCAGCCACAGTAGTTCTTTCTCATCTTGCATTCCTTCTAGTCTCTTACACCGCTTTCCTTAACGAAAAATACTAATTTGGTCTTCAGATCCAGATTTTTACTTCACCATATTTTTCTCATCCTCTCTTCCTTTCCCTCTCCAAAAGCAAGTCCGAAGAGGAAGTTGGACTAGTAGTTCATATTTTATGCCTTAGCATGTGACTTTGTTCTTTGGGTACCAAAGCATGTTGTTCTGTGCAATATTAAATGGGTAGAATCTGGATTTAAAGTGGAACAACCCAAGAATCTGTTTCTTTATAAGCACTTTTTCTTTTTGTTTCTCTTACACAACATTTTGTTCAAGCACACAAAACTATAGTATAAAAATTTATTAAGTTGTGTTGATATTCCCAGCAGTTACTGAGAAATTTGCTAAGTGCAGTTTTGTATGCGTTTTCTTTGGTTCTTCTTGATTGATTCTAGTTGAAATTTCACATAGTTTAATGATTAGTGGTTCACCTGTTCTAATATTAGAAGGTCAAACTCACAGCGGAAACAGTAGTTTTCATCTTTTACTTGGAAATAATTCTTTCTCTCCAAAATACATAAAATAGACCTGAGACTGATTCAGAACCCTGATTTTGAACCTCCTAAATTTCCAGGACTTGGAATTTTTACCTGTACCCAAATTTCACAAATGAGATCGATTTCTGTTACATTCTAAAATCAGGAGGGATAAAATACTCTATTTAGAAATTCTCTAATTGGGTATTTCAGTCCCTATTCTATTGTCTGGAATTAATGCTAGATCAAGAGTCTTTGAACAATTTACATGTAAAGATGAACAGGAAAATATTTCTCCAACACTATTCCAGCCATTTATTCCGGTGGTCTTTTAAGTAAGTAATACAAGTTTATTTTAAAAATGTTAAAAATGGTTAGCTGGTAGTTCCAACCACACATCCCTCCCAAAATTTAAGAATCTTTTCAGCAGCCTAGCTGGTGATCATGAGTTGAGGTTGGTTTTATTTTGGGGCTTTCTTCTTTTTTACCTACTGATGAAATGAGGAAAAGGGAGATAGGGATGAAATGAGGAAAAGGATGATATGAGCAGTAGTCCTGGAGCAAGTGTCAGAGTTAAGAACCAGTTGAGCTGTTTTTTTCCATCCCTTGTACCAAGCGAGGCTGTGAAGATTTGGCATCATCATTTGATGGAAGTGATTGCTTTTGCTTTTGCTTTTTTTTTTTAAATTCAGATTGTAATGTAAGTATATGGCATATAATAGTTGTTCTTTTTGTTCATGTTCAGATTCATTGTGGCCTTTCAAATGGTATTTACATGAATCTATGAAAGAGCAAAACATCATGGACTTTTAAAATAGAAATATTAGGCAATAAATAGTAGAGCTGAAAAATTAATAATAAAGTGTAGGTGGCTTTTACTGCTAATTTAATTCAGTCTGTATCATGTATAAAATTGCATATAGATACATAGGTAGAGCTTACCTGTATTGAAATGTAACTCTCATATACCATTTGAAAACGAGCTGACATGAAGCTTGCTATAAAAAATGAAATATTCTAAGATATCCAATATATCTGTGAATAAATGAGATGTGCAGAAGTAAAAAGGGAAAAAACAACTTCAGGTTGTCTAAAGAATTACTTGAGGATAATAGAGAGTTTTTGGGTTTTTTTCCTTATTGATTATTCCCAGAACTTGAGGTTTCACAGTTAGATTGACAACTGAGTTATTTGCCCATACCTAGTGACTGACAACAGATAATGGAAAGGCTTTTACCATGATATAACAGCAGAGAATAATTTCTAATTTACTACTATAGTTCTCATCAAAAGTACCCCAGCAAAAACAGTAGATTTATCACTTCAATTACTGGAATTTCACATTCAGTTTAAAGAGACATGTTTCTATAATGTGACAGGCTTTACAGATTCTGAACTTCTTCAGACATTTCAGCTATCAGAGTAATCAGGAAAAGATATAAATGAAAGCAATTGTTTTAGTTTTATAACTTTCAGTGCTGTCTACTGGCAAGAAACGAAGCAGGCCATAAACTGATGGTCTTTGCCAAGTCTATAAAAGGAAAAAAAAAATATTCCATATCACAGTCTTTTTACTTTCTTTAAGCCAACTGTCTGATACTGGGTGAGAATGACATTAAAATAGTATTCAGTTAATATCTACTTTAACTTTTATATGTATATTTTTTAAATTAACCACCTAGTGATAGTAAAATGTTGTTTACCTCCAAACATACTGAGTATATTTTTAATACATTAAGTCATATCACTTCTGTCCAGCTTACGTGCCTCAAGCTATGAGAGGGAACCAAAAGATTAAAAGAAAGACTAACATAAAAAACAAACAGTCGAAAATCATAGACTTCTGTACTCTAAAAAAAAGGCTGTGTGAATGATTTTATAGCTGATTTAAAATATTCTTACAGGTAGTGTTTTCTACTTTTGGGGAAAATGGGGTGTTCACTGCTTTTTTTGAGGAGCAGGTCTATAATTGTTATAATTCACCTCACACATGGTTTTTCTCAGCTTGGGAAATAGCAAATGCCACATGTAAACTGGAGGTGCTGGGGTGCTTCTTAGGTCCCAGCCTTCAATACCCCAGATTCAATACCCCAACTTTATGTCAGGGAATATCCCTCCACAGACGTGATACCATGTGCTCCCTTTCTTTTGCTTCCTAGAGTGCCCTGATTTCTTGTGCAAAGGCAACCTTTGCATGTGAACTGATAGGGAATTCTGGATGCTCCCTGAAGTGGGTCCCAGGTCAGCACGCTGAGGACCAAAATGCTGGTGTGTGAGTTTGTGTCATGGCACCCTTCCATCAGTCAGCTTAAATGCAGTAAACAAATCTTAGTGGAGTACTGTGCTATGCGTTCCATTTTATGGCAAGATAAATCAGTATACCAAAGGAGATCTAATCTGTCTCTAGGTTCACTTCAGGAAATTTGGATCTGTCTCCAGATAAATAGCCTTTATCCTAACATTATGCTTATGCAGACAGACATACTGGTTCTCCCTGAAATTTCCCTTTTGTAGACAATGCTTGGCAATCCCTCCTATTTCTCATTAAGTAAAAGGCATTGAAGGAGGCTTTTATAAAGGATCCCGACCAGAGAAAGTCAGCATGTTTTCATGTAGGATTCCTAGTTCTTCTGCAAACAGAGCTGTTACTCTTAAATAGAATCTTTCTCAAAGGTGTTCCTATCTCCCTCCTCTCAGACCAGAAAGCAGGAGTGTAGAACCGGGAATCAAACCCACATGGCTTGAGTGCACCCTGCAGAAGACTTCCACTGGTGTGCCAGGTCAGGTGTGCTCTGTTGTGTTACCCATACAAAGGTGCTAGTGGAGCAAAGCACCATCATAAAATGTCACCAACTACTGAAAGCAGTAGGGATTTTCCCACAGCTGTTGCAGAATTCACACAAGTTCACACAATTATGATATTTGATATAAATGAAATGCCATCACACATGGTGCCTCTGCTGGTCTGATGATTGCTAGGGTGCAGTTTGTATCACAGAGTGTGCATTTACTGGCAGAAGGGGAGTTTATCTATTCTACAATACGTGAAAGGCGTCTTATTTGGGATTTGGTGTAGTAGAGCGCTGTAGTAGTTAAGCCAGCTCTACAGTTTTATTGCCTGTTACAGCTGAATTTTCCAGAAAGGCTGTGATTTAGACCACAGAAAGGAAGTATCTAAATGCTGTATATGGTGTCAAATGTGCATAAGTGATTGAGCACATCTGTTTATGAGGTACAATACTAGAGTGATAATGTTTATGAGGAGTTCTGTTAGGGTGAATAACAGAGCTGCAGCTTAAATGCCTGTCTGGATTGCTTTTATAACCATCGATTTAAAGTAGATCTAAATAGATTGGTCACATATTCCAGTTTTGTTTGTTTGTTTGTTTACTCTTACAGAGACCAGGGAGGAAGTTTTAATTAGTTCTGTGTCAATGAAGTTCTAACCTCTCAACCTTAGGAATGCAAAATAAGGGACTCTAAAATCCCAAGGTGGCAGGCCCAAATGAACCTGCAGCTCTTCACTGGTTTATATAGATTCTTCCTCACAAAATTGAAGGTAGCAGTATTTTGGCACATGACTAACATTTTATTCATAATATTAATAAAGTAGTGTTTCAGACATCTTCGCAGCAGAAATGCTAAGCCTTAGTTAAATTTAGAGTAAGTGTTTTCTTAAGAAAATTTTTTCAAATAATTTCATCTCACAGTCATGTAGAATGGCAGATGTTTGCAAATCTTGGTGTAAAACTGATTGAAATATTTTAAGAAAACTGAAATAATGTCAGTGGCAAAATTTATTTTACCAAGTGCAGATGTAAGACATCAAGTTCTCAGACTGATGGCAGAATTAACAAAAAACACCATCTGGTTCAATAATTATCTGAGAATACCCATATTCTTGGATTTGTTTTAATACCACTTAGTTCCCAGCTTTATTTTATCAGTGTTTGCACACCAATGAGACTAGATTGTGCAAAATGAAGACTACTTCCATCTGATCATTTTTTAAAAAAATGTGGTTTTGCATGAATAATGAATCTTTGAATTGTTACTAAACAAGCAAATTATTTGTGTATGTGTCACATTGGTTATCAAGTTTGCACATGTGACAGCTTCAACAGCCGTCACATAAAATGCATAGAGCTTGTAACCATATGTTTTTGCTTGACAAAAAGCTAAAACTCAAGATCAATTTTCAATATGGAATGCACAAATTAACACTTTAAAATGGACCACAAATTTGGCAAAATATGCAGAAATAGCACATTTCTAGATATTAACTGATATCTTTGGATTCAACCTTAAGGTATTCAATCATTTTGATTAAAAGACTGATTTCTCATAAAACCACAGTCTGTTGGAGGCGCAAAGCCAATGACATTTGAGCATTCATATATTTTCATAAACTTTGAACAATGTCAGTGAGACACCTCTTCAATCTTGGCCACACAACAGCAGGGTATTCAATCTTTCTTTAGCTTAAGACAGAAAATTTGAATATCAGCATAGGGTTATTAATGTGACAGTTCACATGGCATGTACCATGTTGATTCTTAAAAAGCAGATCTGTGGAATGTATAGAGCACTCCGCTTTGCACTCTTGCTCTTAAAAATCCAACGGAAAGCCTTAAAATGAGTTTTTACAGCTTTTCTTAGTAGTAGAACATGAAGAAAATTGACTACAGTTTTACACCTTGAAAGTAACTGATATTATTTCTGTGATTATATCATCTGTTGTGTTTAATATTAAAGATGGACAACAGATCTCATAGTGTATTACTTAACTCTTTTTGTTTGTAAGAAAATGGCATTAGCAAGTGACTAAGCAGCCATTCAGTTAAATATTTAGTTATGCCACCTCCCCTTTTTCTTGGCTGACTTCATGTCTATCAAAATTTATAGTATTCCAAATAAATAAATAGACACACCCCCTTTATTTCTTTAAATTCAGATTTTTGAGTAATGTAATGTTGTTCAATATAAGGATGTCATTTTACATTACATCATGTTGTAGGTCAGATGCAATGTAACTTTTTATAATGCATTGTAAATGACAAAACATGCTGCAATATGTGATATATATTGGTACGTGCCCCTGATAACATCGTTTTTTCTTTAGAGTGTTGTCGCCTGAGCAGCTTGGGAGAAACCAGATGGGCTGTGAGGGGAAGATGAGCAATTCTGTCTTGCCCAAACTGCAAATGTGACAACACACTGTTAAGACAGGAGACAGCGAGGTGCATGTGTTAATATAATACAAGGCACCCACAGATGTCCCAAAGTTTTCATTTGAAAAGCCCTGTTAAACAAACAAAACCCAGAATCTCATTCTATTTCAGTGACAGTTGGAAGGTCTTATACAAGATGGGGTAGAAGTCTCATTGGTTTTAGATCTGTGGGTGCCTGCTAGTAAATACTGGCTACTCCTGTATAGGAAGAAACAAGAATTGTACCTTGCAGTTCCGCCTTCCAGTTCCCTCAATAATTCCAATTTACTGTAATAATTTAATATTTCTATAGCTTCTCCTATCTTGAAGGATGTTGGAATCTGTTACAGTCTTCCATCACATCTAGAAGGTTTCACTCCCCTGTGAAAACCAGCTGTAGCTGAGGTGAAACATGCAGGGTTTTCAACACAGAGCAACATTACATGACCAATGTAATTTTCAGTTTAAACTGTAGGGGAAACATAGGTAAGTTTAATGTAACTTAAAAGTATTGGAGCTTTACCAGGACATTCTTACTCTTGGAAAATGTCCTATAGGAATCTACCACAAGTGTCTCACCTGGAAAATTGCACATTTCCAACTGTATGATGCCCCACAGTGATAGCAACAATGTCCTAGTTAGGATATTAATGGAATAAAAGGCCTCTTTTCCATTGTAGTGTGACCATGTGTGTAAGCTGTTCAACATTAAGCTTTCACTATTATTTACTCTCATTGTGTCTTTACATTGTGAGCCCTTTCAGTGGATTGCATCCCTCAGCTCCTGTGTTTGTGCAGGGCCTGGCACAATACCCCCAAGAACAATTACAACATGTAAACTGTAAATAAAACACTACTAATGCTGCTTAATGCCATGCAGGGGTATCACTTCACTGCTGACTCAGAAGCTAAAGCAGCATGAAGAGGCTCATCATTAACCTTCCTGTGCACTAGAACCTACTTTAAATGAAGAATTCTATCTCATCTCCACCAGTTTCCGAGATTACTGAGGTTGTAGGCATAATGTTAGACCTGCAGTCCAATTTTGTGATGCTTTAAGTGGTATTACCTGTCCATGTGTTTGGATGTGTGTGCATTTCTCAGTCGATTACATGCTCTTCTCTTCTTGTGAGGTTGGATGGACTGAATTTTTCACAAATGGCAGAGTCGCACACGGTTATATAAATAAAAAGTAGTAAACTACATCCAGGAGCCTATTAAAAAAAAAACAAAAAGACAACACAATATCTTTAATAATTGTGGATACTTGGAAGGGTGTGGCTACGTAACTTTTTTCACAAAAATCAGGTTTTGTTTACATTTGGGTTTTAATCTCGGTCCATATTTTTGGAACCCTTTCTCTATGCCTTCTCCTGCCTATGTGGTTGATGAAGTCTTTTGGGGAGTTTATTTGAGTGCTGTTCTTTTCAACAGTAGAAAAGTGAAAGCATAGCAAAAAAAAAAAAAAAAAAGGAAGTAGAAAATTATTTGACGTAATGGTTAAAAATGCCTTAATTTGAAGAAGAAAAACTCTTCGTTTGTGGTTTTGAGGTCTTTATTGAAGCCTTCTAGCAGTGAAGGGGATTTTTTTGTTGTTTTTTTTTCATTTTCCCAGTAATTCTAAGGAGAATGTTGCTATATAATGAAAGAATCTACAAGATGAAATCTTTCCTGTTTTAACACAGATACTGTGTCACTGGCTCTTTTCTTCTTGTGCAGTTGTGATGAAAGCTATATGAATGGCTGAGCTGTTCTGAAAGGCCGTATTTTCATTCTGAGTTGAGAATAGCTGTGGGAAGACTAAGAGCTTCTTGATGCTGCTTCATTTTCCACTAACTTTTCTTCTTCCTTATTCAGCTGCAGTAGAAATTGGGTGGGAATTGATAATCCTTTAGGAATGTAGCTTTTGACACTTATCTGGTGGATGATAATTAATGCATTCCAAGAGGATTATCATAGTGGACTGTAGTTATAAAAGAATGACATTCCATTTACATGGAGTGAAACTTTAATATATGGCTGTCTCTACAACGTCTTTTTAGGGGAAATCGTCAACCTTTCAGCTCCAGTGAGTGTAACTCCACCCAGTCCAGCTGTAATGAGAGTGACTGCAGGCACAGGCAGTTTTTACCACTATGTTACCATGCCTTAAAAGCAGAGAAACCCCAAAATATTGTTGTTAACACAGCATGTATGTAATTGTTTCTGGGATATTCAGGATGAAGCATTTTGTTTGTTGACTCCAATATGAGTAATGCTTGCAAAGATTTTGAAATAAAGGATGAAGGCTGTGGACAATGGGATTGAGACAGTTCTTTGATTTTTGTAAGCAGCATTTTTTAATATAAATTTCATTGTACATTTCAATAGAATGAAAGT
This sequence comes from Acropternis orthonyx, assembly GCA_035583155.1. NCBI lineage: Eukaryota > Metazoa > Chordata > Aves > Passeriformes > Rhinocryptidae > Acropternis > Acropternis orthonyx. Next base: position 93,995,166 of record JAWWEU010000081.1, on the reverse strand, counting down.
TTCATAGACAAGTTACAACAGAGCTGTCTTTAAAAACTTCCAAATTGCTGTATCTTTTCACTAATAAAATAGATATTTTTGTGATTAATTATAGTACTTTGGGGCAAGGTTAGCTGATCTGCTCTATTGTCTTGTGTGAAGAGCAAAGCGGCCTGTTTTCCTGAAATCAATGAGAATTGGGACTGACTTGCCCATCCCACTGTTACATGGGACAGAACTCTGTCCCCCCACATGGGTCGAGGGAACATTTTGACTCAGTTGAAAGAGGCAGTTTGCTCATGGTTTTGACTACTGGGGGAGTAAAGTTTCCTGTAGTATTGGGAGATGAATGGGTTTTGCACCTTTTAAATTAGAGAATATTGATGAGGATGATAGCTATAAATTACTGCCTTTAGGTTCCAATTGTTACAGAACACGGTATGACAGCATCAAAAAGGCTATAACCAATTATATTGTACATTGCTGTACAGTCTAGGTAATTTTATAACCTTACAGCAGTAGCCTGCTATGATTCAACTGCAGAAAAATTGTCAATATACATTTTAGTATACCTTTGTGTTTGTTCTTTTACTCACCTAAGTTAATCTTAGGGAGGAAGTGTTATTAGCCACCAGCCATTTGTCAGGATGGGCTTTGCTTTCTGTTTCAGTGCACTGACTTCTGCATTGCATTGCAGATGCTATATGGATGCTAACAAGCTCACTATACTAATCTGTAGCATCATCCCTCTCTCTCCAGCAAGAAAAACTCCTTTCATTTATTCCATTAGTAAATTTTGGTTCAGTATTAGAGTTTATGGTCTGGTTTTGTGGTTAATTACCTTTTTGTTATGAACTACTGCCAATCTGCAAAAAAAAAAATAAAAAAAAAAGAGTATTTTTAAGTAGAAAAATAAATGAAAGATGTCAGGCAATTCTCAGAACTACAAGAATAGTTTCAGAATCAAAGTATTCTGTAAGGTGCCCAAGTTGAGGTCAAATTCCTCCAATACATCCTGATGCACAGTAAGGATTACATAAATGTTAAATAAGAATACCATCTCAAAAAATACATTTCCTTTATGTAGAAAATAAATTTGTGTCATAGAGTTGTAGGTGTAGGAAATGGAAACAATTTATAGGGTCCCCTGTGCAAACCCACATGAGATATAAGGTTACTGTATAAAACAAGTTTTAGAGTGCTCTGTCCCATCTTTGCTGTGAGAAACAAAGATCCATTTAAATTGAAATTTGACGTACGTTCAAGAAGAAGGAAAACCTCTACAAAAGAAGGTAAACTCAATATTTATAAGGATCAGAAACTCCTTTTAAATATCATGATGAAAACATTGGAGTTGATGCAGGGAAGAAGTCATATATTGATCATTACAAGATTAATTTTCAGCCCAATAAATGTATTTTTTTAATATACTATTTCATGGAATGGTATGATCCTGTTTGTATTTTGAATCTCACAAGTGAAAGTATTTCTGTTATATTGAAGTATATTAAAGTTCAACATTATATTAATGTCAGATCTCAGCTGACATATGTTTCAGTACTGAATTTACACTCATATAATGGATATAGCCCTAGTGTTTTAGACAAGACCTGACTAAATTTCTTGACAGTCCCTGGGAAATATTTTTGCTGTTTTCAGTGGGATTTGGCACAGACCAATAGAACTTGCATTAAGGGCAGTCCCAAGGCCACCCTTGAGACCAGAGCTGCATGCTGCACAGATTGCAAGCCTACACTCTGAGGCACCACCAGAGCACACCTTTAGGGTGTCCTGTGCTGCAGCATGCCCAATGGATTAGCACATTGCCAGGATGCCTGACGAGGCTGTCCACAGGTATTGTGGCAATTATGTGAGGGACAGAGCCAAAATTAGTACCATGAACAAAATAAATATGGGAGGTATTTTCAAACGAAGAGACACCCTTGAACAAATAAGTCAGTGAAAGTCTCCCTGATGTCCTAGTATTTTTCATGGCAATATTCTTCTCTCTGTTTATTTTGTCCTCATTTGTTTCATGTCTGTATTGTTATCTTCTTAACACTTCTAAGAAAATCTCCATTTTAGCTGGCCCCGCTGGAGGGCACCATGACAGTTTGAAGTTTCTTGCCCCCTCGCTTGTAAGAGGTGAGGGTTGCAGTCTGCTGGTGTTTTGACATAAGCAAAACAGTCCTAGATAACTCTGCAGGATTAATGGTCCAAATGTACCTGAATGTTTTGGAATATTTCAGGTGAAAACTTGGTCTCATCAGCACCTTAACGTCCCATTCTCTCCTCTTCCAAATAAAAGTAAGGGAGATGCATTCATATGTATGCTACATCTGGCTTGATTTCTTTTTCGTTTTTTAGGTTCAAATAGTAGTAATGATTAATAACATAATGGCTCTGAGACATTTATTTCTTCTCTCAAAAAGGGAGTTAGTAAATTTATTCTTTCACAAAAGGACATCCGTTTTAAAGTGTATAGGGAAAATGTATCAAAATATTAATTAGACTTTTCTTTTGTTTTGCTAGTTTGCATTAGACAGATGGAATTCTGATCTTTAACAGCATCATGACTCATGAAACTGCTTGTGTACTAAAATGCCATTATTAACACAACAGTAGTTTTCAGCAGTTGGTAATTATTGGCATAATTAAACATTTATCAAGAAACAAGTATTTATCATTCATTAAACTTTCATTAAAAATCCATCTTAGCACAAGCTAGATTAGCCAGTGATTTTCAACTGATAACTTCTTAACTTCTGGCAGGAATGTTCAGCATTTTGATGGCAAAGAAAGTCTTGTATAATGCAACCTTTCAGGTTTTGTAAACAGTTATAGCATTTAGGATTTAGGAGTGCTATTTTTAAGCGTTCTATAAGACTCAGACAAGAAAGTACTTGGCTGTTTTCTGTAGGATTTACTAAGTTTGGCACTTTTTAATAGTGTATTTGGGAAAACAAGATGCCCTGGGCCGTGAAAAACCAGTGCTGGGTTTGCTTTATAACTGCATTTGCATGACTTAAATTCCCTCACAGCCTGATATGTTTACATATATTGGGACATTGAAATTTATCTTTGTTAATGGATCATCTCAAAAAGTCTGCCTTATGATTTTGCAAAAGGATGGTATCTCAGACTAGATGTTTGTAATTGGGAAATCTTGAAGAGATGTCTGGTCTCGATATAGTATTTTCCAACATTCCAATACTTCTTGTCATTAAAGAAGAAAATACACATATTTTCATATTTAAAAAGAAAGAGACCCCTTACATCTCTGAAAGGTTTTGGTTTTATTTTGCAGAGTGAAGTATAAGACATTATGCCTGGTCTGTTCAGTTTTGATTAATTCATTGAGATGGCAGATTGATTATTTTTGGCATGTTTAAGTATGAATAAAGGTAAATTAATCTGTGTGAATTTCAACATGCAGAAAAATAAGATTAGTCAATGATCTGTAGTTCCTCACATTCCAGTTTTCTTATTTAACTGTTTTTAAGTCTGTTCTCCTTGGTTATTTGTTATTTTCTTCATTTCTCATCTGCCATTCCCAGTAACGTTTATTATCACAGAAGCACTGGCTTACTTAATCTTACAGCTACCAATTGGCTATCTTACTTTGCAGCCCTTTGTTTCATCTCTTGCTTATAGGTACAATAGGATATAGTACTTAACCCCTCCTACACAGTTTTGCAAGAGGTACCAATTTGGCAAGGTTAGTATAAGTTTAAAATGCTGTAATGTGATTGTCTAGATTGTGGTGGACAAAAACACGATATTCAGTGAGCAAGAATGTCTCGGAAAGCTCCTTCATGTACATACAAGAGCTTCACATCTTAGCCCATATTCAGCAACTTTGTGTTTTCTCTTGGGCAAAAAATTTACTGTATCAGTGCTTTTATGTCACAAGAATGAATTGAATTCGTACCCTTTAGTGCAAACAACAATAGACAGAGTGGTAACCTAGTGGAAAACAAATAGACGCCCCGTCCCTTTTGGGGATTCAGAGAGGTTCAGAAAGATGGAGCTGACGGTAGAGAGGTGGCAGATAAAAACAGGCTGAAGCAGGAAAGAATCCTGCGGTCATTTATTACCATGCCATCTTCATAGTGTTTGCTGAACCAAGGTGCAGAGTAATGATTCAGACAAATGATGTTAATAATAATAGCTGGCCCTTTGGCAAAAATGGAATACCTAGTATTGCAGTGTGAGACCTAATCAGATTCTCCAAAACTTGCTTCAGACTGATAGAATTTTTTGTCATCAGGTTTTCCATCAATAGATTTTCCCTGGATACTATATTTTTAAAGGAAGCAAAGTAATAAACAGTTATTTTCCATCAGAGTAAAAAACCCAAGATTTTAAATCTTATGATATTTAATTTATAGTTTAAAGCTAGTTTTGAAATACTATGTTATTTCTGGTTTGTTTTTGGTGGAATTTGAACTGTTAAAATTGATGGTATCTGCAAGATACTTGTAGGAATGATGGATTACTTGATCACATTTAGAAACTTTCTGGAGCTCATCATCTTTTTTTTTCCCCCCACATAATCAACACAGAATTCCCTTTATTTAGTGTAAGTGAATAATAATAAGTATGCTTTAAAGTACTTTTTGTTGCACAGAGTATCACTGGTAAAAATTATCTCCTACTAAAGCCTAGCTATGGATTTTAAACAAGGAATAGTTGCAAGTAACTGCTGGTCTGATAATTGCTTTGGTCTGTTGTTAGGAACCTGTACTTAAAAGTACATTTACACCCAAAAAATCTTTCTAACCATTTTGTACTGTTAAGGTATGTCATGGTTTTGTTGCTCTTTTTAATAATACCTGCATGTTTTAGGCATATAGTTTGCAATTATTTTTATTAGCTGTTTTTCTGTTAACAACATAACCAACATCTGTTTTAATCTAAACATCATCAGACTTATTAATTAGGTGCATTTTGGCATCAATTTATCACACATGCTTTGACACTTTTGATACTTGAAGCATAAGCTATTATGTGTAATGAAAAAAAAGTATGATTTGGAGTAAGTGTTATACATCATCTGTAGGGGACAATTATGTTGGCATGTGGGAGGTTAATGTACACACTCTAGATTCCTCTGCTTGATTTGCTGTTTTCTTCTTCATAACTCTAGGTAAACAGTTTGTGCTGCTATTTAATGCACAGGTTAAGTGTAGTTGCAGGCTATTATACATCATTAGAGTAAGTAATATTCAGCTGTGGAAGAAAGATGGAAGCTTTTCACTTGTAGCCACTTGGACATTTCATTTTTCATCTACTATGCCACTGCAAAAATTAGTTGTGTCAGGCCTGATGTAATTTATAGCCTGGTACCCTGAAATTAAGCAATGAATCACAGCATTTTGGCTGATTAGAGTTAATGCATTTTTCCCAATGACATATTTTGTAAAACAATGCAGTTTATTCTAAACTTTGCTTTATCAGACCTAGTAATTTCTCATGTCAACCTGTGCAATGGATTGTACCATGTACAGTGAACTCTATCACCAGATTTCTTTTGGTATTGTATTGTAGTTGTCTTCCAGTTTAAAGGGACAGCCTTCCCTTTCCTTCCTAACTTTCTCATTAGAGAATATCAACTTTTCTCTCCCTCCATCCCTTCTCCTCCATTCTCAAACCAGACAATTCAAAAGCAAAACACAGACTAACACAATTCAATGCAGCTTGATTGAAAGTGCAGGGTGTAATGATCAAGTGAGTAGAGACCATTGGATTGTGCCTCAGGCCTTCACACTCTGGATCTGGTCAATAACAAATTTATTACTAATCAAATCCAATAAATACAAAAAAGCATACATTTATTTTTATTTGACACCCAGCTGGTCACAGAATAATAATGAAACAGGTAAGTCAGAGACTGCCTTTTGGAAGAATGTGCTATAACTGATGCATGCTGCACTTAAAACTCCTGAACATCATAAGCAGATTGCCAGTTCCCAAGAAGCCTTGGTGTGTTTGTCTGATTACCAGTGGGCATTGTGTCCCACTTGCCTGTGGAATATATTAATGGTTCCAGCTCTTGAGTTTGGAGAATTCTGTTTGCTGAGATACTTCATGATAGGGAGAGGTATCACTGCAGAACAGGATCTATAGGTATTAGTGTCAAGAAAAAGAATGTCTTCCTTGCCGTTTTTCCTGGGTTATTGCATGGGGTTATACAAAGACTGGGATGAGTTAATAGAAAACAAAGAAACTAAAGGTGTTTGGGGAGGGGAGCAGAATCAACAACATAGCTGAGACATGCAAATTTACTATTGCCAAAAATAAAGTGCAACTATTCTTTCCCCCCAAAGCACTAACATGCATAAGAGCACAAGACATAATCATTGCAAGCATCTTACACCATGCAAAACTGACACAGACAAACAGTGCATAGCTAATGTAAAGCTGACGTTCAGTATCCAGGATTTTTTGTATTCACATATTTTTATATGTGTGTTCATGAAATTTAGCTAAAACTTCTTGTTGCTGCAATTTGTTATGCAGACACATTATGAATTACAAGGTGTATGCTGAAGATGCAAACAGAATAAAATTATTGGGAATATTTAATGATATGAAAAGTGCAGCTTATGTTGTTTCAAAGTCATAGTACAAAAATTCTTTCATTCTTAGCTGATGGAGTCCCTGTATTTTTGAACGGTCTGTGGAAACCAGCAAGAGTCTGCAACATGTAGAAGGAAAAGGCAGCACACCTGAAAGACTCCAGCCTACCTTGTTCACACCCAGCGTAGGAGAAAATGATTTATTATCTGTCCCTTGAATTTCTCTGAGCATTCTGTCTAAACTTTAAAAGCAGATTACATTTGCGATTAAACCTTAACAAATGTTGTTTTAACTAGACTGCAATATATGTTATTGACAACAAGCTTTTTTCCCCCCTGAAAATAACATTGGTGCTTAGGCATGCAATTTACAAAAATGACAAGGAAGGGTGGTACTTTTCCCAAGGTGAATGTGAGTTGACTGATTAGCTGGTATTTTAACTTAGATTCTTGCAAATTACAGACATAAGAAACCCTGCAATTTATATGTACTTTAGAAGTGAAAGCTTTAATCCCATGATTCATGAAAGTAAAGTGGTAATAATTTAAGTACCATATTTTATTTATCCCTCAGAGTTGTCAGCTGATACCAGAAGTATTCTCACTATTTTTGGGTTGCTGCCTTTGGCCACCTAATTGCTTCTTAGGAAGTAAGAGGGAAATTGCTTATATAACTACATGGATTGTCTTTGGCAACGTCAAGCCAAGGCATCAATCAGTCCATCTGGGTAAAATCACAAGCTGACTCCGATATTGCTAAATATTTATACTGTCAAATACACACAGACATCCAGATGAAAAGAGGCATTCATTAGGAATGCTCCAGCTTGTCAGTTTAAAGATGTAGATTAGAGCAAAACCTCCCACTATGATACTGAGTGCTCGGGAAAAGTCTATATTTAGCCATTCTGAGCAATAAATATCATCATATTGCCTCATTTAGGTAAATAGAGAATGAATATTGTCAAGATGATCTAGAGATAATGTAAACAGATCCCTGTTCAGAGTCTGTGTTACTAGGGTAAATTCCAGGACATTGGTGTGCTGCTGATGCTTTTCGGTTTAACCCTCTTTCTTAATCGCATTCCTATCCCCTTTACATTAACAGTAAGATTTTTTCCTTGCAGATGAGAAGGCAAGGCAGGGGGGGAAAAGGGGGAGGAGGTAAGGTGGGATTTCTTTTTAAACAAAATGTGATTTTAAATTCTTACTGAGCTATTACATAAATTAGTAGTTTTGCTCTAATATTTTCCTGGCACTGCTAAAGACTGCTGCTGTTGCTAGAAAATACTGATATCTGTAGCAACGCTTAAGCTCATTCCAGAGTCTAACATGGGAACTGACAAAGCCCATCAGTCAGCAGAACATCACAGCTCTGAGGTTAAGACAAAATTTCAAGAGTACACCCAGTTAAGACTCAAAGTGGAATTTCTTTTATAGCACTCTTTTTTTTCCTGTGATGAGGCATATTGTAAGAATAAGCAATGAAAGATCAGTACTTTCATGAGACTTGTTACTGTCCTGCTTCAAAGTGGATGGCTTGTCCTGAGAAATTAAGAGTAAAATTTGCTCACTATGCTATATACACAAAAAAGATAGCGGAAGGAATTTTTTTACTTTTTGGGGAAAGCCTGTGCCTCCCTCCATAGAATTAGCACCTTGGAAGTTACATGCAAGGAGAGTGGTGACTGACGCCAAAGTTTTAGTTAATTACACAATATGGTTTTTCAGATTAATAATTAACATCTCTCTTTATAACTAAGTATCTGTAATTAATCAGCAAATCATAATGTGGAGACTAATTAACTTCAAACTCAAATCTTAACAGAAAATCCGTATTACTATCCAGCATCATTAATTACTCCAGTAATCAAAGTTATCCCTCATGGGATTTGACATAAACCTTTGTAGGTTTATAAACCAAGCTATTATCAGAAAAAAACATTTCGAAAGGGGTTTCAAATAGCATTATAGATAACTAAAGTATTAGATGGGAAATTTAAACAAGTTTTCATTTTGTTTGTATTACATTATCTATAATGCACTCACTGAAGCTGGGTAAAGTAACTAAGAGAGTGCAATTCCCTTCTCACTGCGTGTATGTAGCTTATTGTTGATTTTTTTCCCCTTTTTTCTTTTGGAGTTACAGCAGTGATTTCTGTCAGAGGATTCATTTGTCAGTGTCTTTTAAAAATATGCTACACTTTCTGGTAGCGTTTCCTGTGATGCTATCCATGCCAGTTATCTGTTAAGAAAAGGATTAACAGATGTTTATGTCCTGGTATTATTCACAAGAAAGTAACAAACAAACAAACAAACATACAAAAAGTGTTAAGCCTTAAGATACAGAAATGTCTTTAGCAGTTGTTAGTCAGTGTTCAGTGGAAAAAAAAGACAAAGTAGGGATGTTATACTCCCCAAAAATCTCATTTTAATTAGCATGGCCATCACATCTAGAAAGATTTGGAATGTTTTCAGGTTAATTTTTAATAAACAGGAAAGGCAATAGTACCATTATAGCACACTGAAATCCCCTAGCTGTTTTTAATTTAGGAAGTTAAGTGTTAAAATTGTGTCTAAAATCCACATTTCAATTATTTTATCACCTAGTCTTGCGAGTGTGCACATCTGATACTGTTCTTTTGTGTGGCAGCTGTAAAAATTGTAAGCAATTTTTACTGTCAAGAAAACTCTGAATAAATAGAGGCTGTTAACTTAGGCAGATATCTGAGGTTATTTGGTGGCAATCAAGAACTCACAGCACTTCAACTAATGGGTTATGATCAGAAACTGTTCCTAATAGCCAGCTAGACGGATCTGAATATGAAGATTTCTATAATTTTGTTGTCAGCTTGTGATGTACTCTAGTGCTAATTATTTGGAACAATTATGTTTTCCTAATAACAAAAGAAGAAGCAGTGAATTAAGCAGGCTTACCTTCAGATCTTTAGATAACAGTTTAAATGCACTTGCCATTAAGAAATAACATTTCTTTTTCCTGTATGGAACCCTAATTATTGAAGATGCTTGTCTTTTAAAATCTACTTCTACATTTTTAAGCATGTTCAATGTGTCAGTTTACACTGATGACTTCAGTAACTCGTATTTTCTCAGTCTTAGGTTTGTGCCTGTACCTCCCATAGACTGCTTACTTCATTTGGTTATTCAAAAACCATAATTAGTGCAGTAATTAACATGTGGATCCTTCAAAGGAAGACTGTTAGAGTCATGGGACGTCTCTCATCATTCTTACTGATGTATAGATGATAAAAAGACTTAGGTTGAGGTGACAACAGGATTTGTATTACTGCACATTATCCAAGCTGCAGGGAAATTCAGACAGGACTGTGGTCCATGGAGTCTTTCCTTCTGAAAAAAGTAATTATCCACACTGTTTCTATAATGTAACTAGGTGTTATCCTGCATTTGCAGCTGTCAAATCAATTGTTTTAAAACCATTATTTTATACCTTATGAATACTTGAAAGTTTGGGGTTTTGCATGTTATCTTTTAACAAATTACAGAAGTGGGGTACAGCAAGTGCAGCAATAAAAACAACAATAATAGTAATTTATATAAGCATAACAGATTCCTTCTTGACAGTTGATTTCAGAGATGTTTATGGTAATGTGAAGTTGATACACTCATAAGAGTGCTTTCATAAAAAATAGGCCCAATTTCATTTTATTTATTTTCCCTGGAGAAAATATATTTGTTTGCTTAAGATTTCAGATAAGCTGAATCTGTTGCGTTTTCAAGCCATAGTAAATCAGTTGTTGGTATGTGAGGCTCTGTATGGTTCACATAAATGTATTCCAGTGTTTCTCTGAGGTGCTTATAGCCGATGTTTTCAGCTTCGATATACAGTGTTTTAAATTAGCGCATTAAGGAAATTCACATTCTTTCATTCAGCCTTTAACTTTCTGTAAGTAGTGGTCCTCTTTTTCACATTCAGTGACATATGCCAGAAAAAGGCAGTATTTTACCCTACAGGCAGCCCATGGGACTGGGATGAAATGGCCTCTATACATAGGGTATGACTTTATTTGCTAAAGAGGTTATTTGAAAAAGCCCTTAGGGTACTACTGCCCTTTTGTCCCTCAAACTAGTAAGGGGAAAAATATAAAAGGAACTACACAATAATCCCTTGTAGACAGGTGACCTTAAGCCAATTCTACACTGTAAGGTTTGTTTCCGTTTAAACTCAAAACAGACAAAGGAATAAAGTAAATTGCAGGTTTTAATGTGTTGCAGAAACATTGCCTTTTTTTTTTTTCTGTAAATGAGTATCCAATACAGACAATGTTTACTGCAAATTCGTAAAACTGAGTATTGTTCTGTATAATTTAATTTAGCATTTTTAACAAATGTAGCATCTGAGGACTGATGGACTGACTGTTCATTTCGGGTAACCTGTTCAGGATTTTCTTTACAGCTATTTAGATCTGCAAATACAACCAAGTATAATTAAGCAGAAGTGTACAGACCTTCTGTGATTTCATTATTAACATACTAAAAATTAGTCAACATTAAGACCCACTGGAAAAACCAGCAATCACTTTGTCCTTTGAAGTTCTTTTTTCCATGTGTTCTTAGATTTGGCCATTGATTGACATTAACAGTGCTGTTGTCAAACTAGATGTTACCACAGGGTCATGGTCCCACTGCACGTGCACCATTTATTGGTGGCGTGTTTAGTATTTAAACCTGTGTTCATCCTCAGTAGTTTTACAACGAACGCCACAATGTTATTTTTTATGTAATGTGATCAGCTGTTATTAGACATGTACCATCCCAATTCAGTCCTGCTTTTCAACAGGCGATCTTCAAAACACCATTATAAATTATGAACATCAGCTCTGAACCCACTTCAGGATAGCCTCTCATAAGTCACAGGTGTGACATCACTGAGCACTGTAATTAATGGGTGTTACGCCGCTCCCTTGACTTACGAGTTTTGCAGAGGCTTTTAATTACTTTTGAGTTTAAGCCATTCTGGCAGAATTTTGAAGGAATTCAAGTGGCAGCGTATTCTGAATGAAGCTGTTCTAGCAACATTTGGAAAATGAGCCACTCTGGTGGCTCAAGGAAAATGTTTCAGCCGTTCTTCACGCCTGGTAGTCTGGAGGGAGCTTAAAGGAAACAGCTTCTGTCGACTGCTGCAGGCACTTAGTTACTGTGTTCCCTTTCTGCATTGGAGGAGGAGCTGTGAAAATTGTGGTCAAATCCACATATTATATAAAATAAAAGAGAGGAAAACATCTGAAAAGTCAGGAATGGCTTGAAGGGTTATCATGATGTCATCAACCTGATTTTAGGTATAGAAAAGCCATTGTTTCACATGTGAGTGCAGACTTCATGTAACTGGTAAATAGAAAAGAAGAAATGTCATCATTTATCACCTATCAAGAATAAGTTATAAATGACCACCACTTAATCAGCATTTAAAACAGTATTCTTTAGTTTCAGTGCCAAAATCAGAACTTCACCCCTCATGCAAACACACCAGAATGCACATATCACAATATTAAGTTAACTCAGGTGTAAAGCTTTGTTCTCTAAACAGCTGAAGCTTCATGTCATTGTTTATGTGCACAAAGCACACATATTTCTCCATATGTTGGCACCATATTGGTGTTATCACCATAGCATTCCCTCCTCTTCAGATGATCTTTTGTTATAGCATTTGTTTTTGTGAGGCAAATAAAATATAGTAAATGTAAACCAATTATTTAACCAAATTACTTTGATAGTGGGAAACTGACAATTAGTGTTACAGCTTCTTAGCAGTGAAAACCACACAGTAGAGCAGACTGTGATACTCTGTACTGCAGTGTAAGTCAATGTAGTGAATTTATTTTATGTAGCAAGCTGTGAGAGAGGAGGATGGAAATGCGAGAGACAAGCAAAGTCCATCTTGATGAACTGTTATTCTATATTTGTGCTATGTGTTGTGAGTTGTTTAGTTTTTCTAATTCCTTGTTAATATATTGGGACAGCTCTTCACAGCAACCTTGATGACTGATGTCAACACTTAAAGCATGTACATGTGGGTACAAGATAATCAGCTAATTAATCAATGACTAAGAAACTTGCCAAACTGCCATTTGTAATTTTGATTTCTAGTAAATACTGATGAGGAACAGGTTAGTTTGGTTACCTGTAATGGTTACCCACTTTAATAGTTTTAGCTTTTGCACATGAACTGGGGGGAAATATTTAAACTATATGCACTGGTACACCCACATGATTTGGGTTTATTCTCAAACCTTGAATGCATCAGCCCTTCTGTGAAATAGCTGTGAGTTAGGAGAGCATTCTGGGTATTGTCATGCAAATGAGACCACCAAACATACCACTTTGCTTCAAAATTGCTCTGCAGTGACAAGTAGCTTTTAAAACTGGAGCAGGGTTTTCCAAGCTAAGTGGGCAACCCTATCTATCCTCTGAGATCTACTTTCTAAAGTAAGTGCCTATATATGAAGTCCAAATTCCACATCTGAGTGCTCGGTTTGGCACTTACCGCATACCCATACATCTCTGTCATGGTTTAACCAGGCCAAACTCATTCTGATGCAGATTAAGGTGGTCCTCTATTCTGGAGTATTGTCTTTCTCTCACATTACAGTAAAAAAGCACCAAGGATGCACTTAGTTCTGAGAAGTTGAGTTTGATCTGGTATTCAGCAATTCTTAAAGCAAACATTTCATAATATATCACTTCAACCAGTTGAAATTTTAACTAATGCTACAGCAACTTCTCAGCAGCCCTCGAGAACTTAGCCAGTAGGTCATAAGCAAAAAACCAGACCTCACCTGCCTCATAGTTCACAGAAAATATAAGTAATCAGAAGCTATTTCAGTCTAGTTTTGGGAACCAACTTCAGAATTGATAAGAAAATGTGACATACATTTTTCTCTCTCTTTGTAACAAAATGAGTCCATCCCAAATACTACTTTCAACTGCGCTCATGAGAAAAGGTGTGGGAAGAGCAACAGAGTTAAACGTAGTGACTATCCCAAGTGATTCATGACTAGGCAGTTTTGAACCGTCATCTTAACACCAGTTGGAAGCCAGGATGGTTTTCAGAGCACTGGCATTAAATGATAAAGAATGAGCAGAATCCAGATTTTTATTTTTCCTTTAATATAAAATTGTATTAATTGCATTGTGAATCAGTGGGAATTTTGTCCATGTCGTGATTGTGGACACAATTTACTCTTAACGTCTGACCAATATTGTTCCATGTGCCATGCACTGGAGGTAACAAAGCCATAGATACAAATCATAGGCCCATCATAGGAATGGAAGTACTTGATCTGCTGGTCAGATAAGGATTTGTATGGAGACAGTGAGTACTGTAGCTGCAATGCTAGAACAGTTGGACTTCTCAAATCTCTTGTCGCCCAGTGTCAGCTACATTGTCAGTGTGGTGTTGCATGTTGCCTCATAGAAATGGCTAATGTTTTTTTACATACAGGTTTAGTTACTAATTCAAGGCATTCACATTTGAAAATGTAGATCTTCTCAGCTAGTCAGGTCTTTTCAGTCATGCATCTCTATCCTCAGAGGTAGGAGCTTTCTTGGGGTGACTGGTTAAAGTTATGGAGAGGATTGCTTTCAAACTTGGGCTTTCTGGTGTTTGCGGCACATTTAGATGGTACCTTAACTGTAGAAACCAAACTGCCCTCAGACTATCCCAACATATAATTCTCTAAATATTTTAGATTAAAGTACTTAATGTTGGTGCGAATGGATTCGTAAAAAAGAGAAACGAAAGAATGTTGAGAAAGAGCTATTGCAGTTGCCCTTAATTTTTTATTGCTGGTGTTTTTGTTGTATACTAGCTGCATTATTTCCCAACCTCTTTTGGAGTGGTTATTTAAGTAAAACTTGGTGTTAAATTTTCTTTTATTACGAATGCTATTTATACACAAATTGGAGCAGATCATGATGCAGCAAAGAACTTTTTATACTGCATAGGTTGTGCAGCAAAATAGTGTTTTATCAGCATTACATGCCTCAGTGAGGAATGTTTTGCTGTTTTAAATCTCATCATTAGGAGAAGAATTTATTGTCTAGATGCAAAGTTTTCACTGGAAACTATTGAAGTAGGCTGTTGTCATCTAACTGAAAATGAAAACATGTTCATGATAATAAGGGGGATTAATGAAAAAAACCACACTATATATACTGTTTACATACAACTTCAGAGATCTACTTTATCAGTAGAACACAGTTGCATCACAGAAATAATGGACAATCCTTTGCCCTTCTGCACTTAAACCCCTTGTCTACAAACGTGATGCAAAGTGAAGGGGGTTGAGGTTTTGTAAAAATGAAGCACATGGTGTGACAGGCCCATCTGTGCCAGCTTTATAAAACAAAAGTTCCCAATATGATCATCCTTGCCTTTTGTTCCTCACAGTGCTATTCAGGCAGCAGTTTTATGAATGCTTGCTGGTACAGTCTGCAAACCTCAATTTATCTCACTGCTCCCTCTCCTGTGTTGTCAGTTCTGAGTTGCATTGCTAGGTTCCCTGCCCCCACAGTTTCCACTCTTTACCTGGCCCTTTTTCTCAAACAAATCCAAGGTAGAACCTCCTAGCAATTTTCCAAGGTTCTGGGCTCAAAGACTAAACTAATTTATTTTTGAACTGCAGATCAAACATAAACAAAGAAGCATTTAATCAGTTAGGAGAAGCAAGGGTATGGCTTGTTTTAAGTCCCAGAATCCATAAACCTGTAATGATTTTATTATATTGGTGTCAGTTTTCATTATTTTCATAAATGGGTGTTCCCTGCTTATTGCACGATATTTGCATCAGATGAACCAACGAGTTTAAACACGGTTTGTTTTAATGCTTTATGAATTTGCATTCAAATTCATCAGAAGTAATTCTATTTGAAATCACACAGGGCTAAGCACAATGGTTGTAAATCCATTTGAATTGAGATGCCAGAATCAGCCCATTAATCTACAAATATACAGTATAATTTTTGTATGGTTGGTGGGCTTTTGTTCTGGTTTTTTGTGATGAGGCAGAGGGGATACCAAGAGCATGTGTGGGAGGGGAAGTGGTTGGGGAGATTGTGATAAATTGACCACGTGGGAGTATATCTTTCTTATGGAAACTGGCCTGTGAAAGGAACATATGAAAGGCCAGAGACCATGGCTTAAGCGTGTCTGTCACTGCCACTTAAGGTAGTTGAACGAGGAGAAAAGAAGTCTCTCAGATAAGCAGGTTTCCTAATATTTAGGAGATAGAGACTGGTATCAGCACCTTCCATTGCTCTTCAATCAGAGTTCACCCAGAGCTTGGAGCAGCACTAAAGCCTGCATTTAATATTTTAGGTCCTCTTGCTACACACTTTTCTTAGCTTGGATTTTTCTGTGTTCTGTTCTTAAAAGATAATGAATAAATGCAGCAAGGTTCACCTCCAACAAAAACAGGCTCTGTTTGGAAAAAATGGGAAGGGCTATATTACAGCAAACAGTGCTTCATTTATTGATAGCTGCAGAAGAAATCTGTATTCTTTCAGTGCCTAGAGAATAGTTTTAATTCCTGTGTCCTTAAATAGACTGAATTGTCTGCAGTTAAGATGTTTGTTTAAGCTGATAGTTACCAGATTTGAAGATGAATATATCATTGTCTGAGAGCACATTGGATGTATGAGAGGGATTACTCTCTAAGAAGAAAGGTTTGTCAACATTTTCCACACTACACATTCATCTTAAATGTAGCAGTGAAGTTTTTCATACAACTAAAAAAAAAAAAAAGATGTAAATAATACATATAAAAAATAGAAAAAATGTATAGTTATCCATAATGTACTTTAGCCTTTTAAAAGGAATGTCTTTATTAATTTATTTGAATAGGTGACAGTTAAAAATGCAATTCAGCTGTTACTTTTGAACATGTTCATGCAGTCATTTTGCTTAGTTAGAAGCAGGATGAAATCAGTCTGAGAGGGTTGTATTTGGCTGAGGGGAAAAGTGATTTTTAGCTAAGTTTGTGTCTGCCTTCCTCTGGGAACTAGCTGTCCTGGTTTGGCCAGTAGTCGTGGTTTGTGAAGCTGAAATTAAGGAATCTATGTCCCTGTTTTGAATGGCTTAGACTGGGGCTAACTCAGGGTCCAACACAGAAAAGCATTTAAACCAATGCTTCACATTAGCTATATGCTTAAATCCCAAAAGTCTAACTACAGGCCGCTTCTTATGCACTTGCAAGAATTGCGATGATCAGGAAGTCTGCCATCTGACATCTGTGAAATGAGCTGGTAGACTTGAGTCTTGCTCATAATGAACCAGTTTCCATCTCATAAAATTCTGTAATTGCAGATGGTATCAGTGGACACCTATGACAATCTCAACAGAGATTGCAGCCCGACATTCCTCATTATAGGATACATGGACACTGAACTCCTCTCTGCTCATGAACATGGGGTTGATTCATTGACAGGGCATTATCAAGAAAATTGCAGTGATGTGACTAGGGCTTCGCGGTGGGTAAATGGAGTACCTCAACTCTTGGAGTTGACAACAGGCTCTCCAAAGAAATTATAATGCTGTGATTAAGGCATAAAGCTGGGACTCGGCGCACCTGGGAATTCTTGTGTGACTCTGGCAACTCACTTCCTGTTTTTCACTTCTCACCTGAAAAGTTAGAATAAGGCTTTTTTTCATTTTATGGTGTTATTTAGTGATAAATATATTACCAATTGTGAGCAATTCAGGAAATACAGTTTTAGAAGCACATGGGTAGATGCCATTAGATTTTAAATATGTTCTGTTCAGTTTGCATTTGCATGTTCTTGTGCCTAGCACTGGTGGAAAGCAGGCCAATTTTATTTTGCTTCCAATTCTGCATTGAGGAAATCAGCTTTAGGCAGAGAGATCTAAAAATATTGCATAAAATTCACTTTATTATGAAAGAGACCCTAAAAAAAATGACATGTCAAAGAAGAAAAACATTAATTTGGGACTTCTTTTAGCTCGTTCTTATAGACAGTGATATAATTTTTGTTCTGTCTGTGTACATTTTCATATCCGTATTTTCTTTTTCTAAAGAAAATAATTCAATTCAAATAGCCTTAGAGTCTTTTTATTTCAGCAGAAGCACTCGCATAATGTTTTAAGGGTACTTAAGACACACCGAAAGAAATGGTGAACCTCAATGGTACCAAAAATTATAGCTAAAAAATCCATAAGTAAGCCTGACCTGGCACTTGTAGCAGCTGTTTCAACCTATGATGCCATGGGCTGTTCCAAAGCTCTTTAATCTGCACATATTTGAAATAAAAAACTACAATGAGTCCTGCACGATTTGTCTGTCACATGCAAGAAGTCAGGAAACTGTTAGTTCACTAAACTGCAGTAGCTGGAAAAAGAGTAAGTAGTATTAAAAAAAAAAAGATAGCTGAAATAAGAACCTTTTAACAAAAGTGTCAGCAGGAACTGTTGGTTTCTTAGTGGTTTTGAAAATCAGATCTTCCAGATATCTAGTCCCAGGCTTCTGGGGTGGCTTTTTTTTGGTGGGGGTGTTATCTGTCACATATCACATGCTTTACTGCTTTCACAGAACGGATCATAACTTCCTCTGAAATTTTCTCTACTGTAACAAAAAAAAAGTGAAATAAGTTCCAGCAATAGTAAAAGCCTTTAGGCTCCACTTACATTACCACTAATGATGCTGTACCCGGTCCTGTGTTACAGCAGAATAAGGAGTGCATTCACTGCACTGTGCGTCACGCGACAGACAAGTATGCTAGAAACCTTGGTGTTCTTAAACAACTTGGCATTATCTAGTTTTCGTGGCTTTAAGCATGACTTGGCTTCGGTTTCAGAAAGATATAGATAACAAATCCTTGAACAAGTGCTATCAGAATTAAGAGCTAACTGGCATTTAAAATATTTTAGAAAAATGTGATCACTAATTGATTTTAAAATAAACCCTCTTTTCTTCGTAATCTAAGTTGGGTCTCAGGAAGGAAAAAAATAAGAAGACCTAACAAAATGACCTGACAGGGTGGCAAGGGTTGTTTACTAGTCCATATTTGACTAGGATTCATGCTTCGTATGATTGACAGTCATAGCAAATTCTTTGGCTTTTTAAGTCTTAAGGCCACAGTCTTGGGCGAACTTTAGTTCAGAATGGAGTTGTTTGCAAAAGTTAACTAAGTA
Organism: Acropternis orthonyx; assembly: GCA_035583155.1. NCBI lineage: Eukaryota > Metazoa > Chordata > Aves > Passeriformes > Rhinocryptidae > Acropternis > Acropternis orthonyx. The sequence goes on along the minus strand of JAWWEU010000081.1, from coordinate 93,976,422 downwards.
GTTACTGCAGAATCTCATGCTATGTTTCAATGACTTGTTCTGAGACAATACAGATTTACGGTATAAATGGTGATGAGCTGGGTTAAATCACACTCTTAACTACTGTACCTTCTATTTATTCCTTCTGGGAACTTTGTCAACCTGGCACCTGGAATCGGACGAGGTAGTTGAATTGACTTTCCATTGTTCACCATGCCTAACCGTCTTCCTGCAGTACGACATGAATATTCTGGTCTTCCATCAAAATCAGATTATGCTTATCCAATTGAGACAAAAATTTTCCTCCCCCTCCAGCATTTGCAGCTTATGTAGCCAGAATATGTGCACTTAAACCTTCTATATTTCCATTCAAGTCAGCCTTCTAATTGTTCTTATTTCACTATTCTGAATATTCTTTAGTCAAGATGTCTCCCCTGGAGAGGTCAAGACATGATTTAGTTGTATCTGTACCAGAACAGTATGCAGCAGACATACCTTTGAATGTGCAATTAAAAATTGCTTTGGCCTGTTTTCTTTTCCTGTTTTACATTTCATAAACTCACATGTAATTTGATGAACACTGTCATTCTTTAAATTTCTTCAGCATTGCAGTTCTCAAGGGACTTCTCTCTCATTGAATATAATTTTTGCATATTTACTTTCTCCACAAGTACTAGTATGCAGTAGCACAAGTTGAATCTTGCATATTTTCATATTTACTTATGTTGCATCCATTTTTTCTTTGTATTGATGTTCCAATTTAGTATTAGCTCCATATGCCCTCTAAAAGCTGTTGATTTCTACCTCTAGCTAACCAGCAATTTGTTGACAGAATAGTATGGAAGTTACGCAGCTCTTGAACACACAGCTTTGCAGCCAACTGGAAGCAACTTGAGCAGGGAACTTCTGAGCACTTTGGCAGACCTGCAGTGCAACAGTTTACTTTGCACTTTGCATGCAGGCCAGGCACACAGACCATCCAGGGTAGGTATGCTCAGCAATGGCTCACAGAGCATCAGCTTTGGTGTCTTCTGTCTTGTTTTATCTACTTGCTGCCTAGTGCTTTCAAAGCTGGAAGTGGAAGACAGCTCATTTAAGTGCTACTCTATCAATAGCACTGAAAATATATTTCTGTCAGCAGAAGGGTCAATTATATGAACAACTCTTCCTTTGAAGATATTCTGGAAACACGCTGCTTCCATCCTTCACCAGAGGTGAATCATGAAAAGAAGACTTTGTCACAGACGTGACCCTTGAAAGTGGTATAAAAGAGTTACCCATCTCTCTAGCCTCTATTTCGCATCCCTCCTCCCAGAACCAGCATGTACCCCTGCTTCACACTTCCTAAGTAATCCCAGCCTTACTGCTAAGCCTGTGACACTCTGAGCTGAAAAATCAGCATGTGTTTCAGCACTCGTCATTTTGGGCACGATAAGCCTTGATGCTGTCAGTGCCTCAGGAGGAGTGAGGGGCCAGCGAAGGGGAAGGCCAGTGCTTTGTAACTGTACCACCTATAACCAGCCCTGTTCCCTCCTTCTCAGATGTTTCCCTTGCACTGAGACTGACTTTTGGGGTTGGAAATTTTGGAATTGCCTTCACATTAATTCACCTTTATCTTATGCTATGTACCAATGACAGCTGTACGGGTGGCTGATCCTATATTGTAGTTACACATGTAAGGCTGAAGCATCTAATCATGTTGGGTTTTTTTTTCAAAATGCACGTTGGCATGACCTACAGCTTTCAGACTACATTATTGTAGCACTCCTTTCCAGCTGTAGATCTATTGCAAAAATATTTAAATATTATTTGCCACTGGCATTACACTTGATGCTATAAAAGCAAAGAGATAGATCTTTCTCCACTGAAAACCTGTAAAGTTAAAACTACAAAACTAAAACTTGTTTTCTTCTGAAATTGGTTCTAATGCTCCCTTTCTCTCACTGTACCAGACTTTATCTCTTGAATAAATGTGTGTCACTCCTCCAGTTTCCTTTCCTATATTCCCAAGCAGGTGAGAGACAAAAACGAAGATATAAACTGTACATCAGTGCCTAGATATAAACCTGCAAATTTAAGTTATGAAGCTTGCCCTTTCTAGCAAAATTAACTGATCTCATATTGGCCCAGCATAGCTCCTTCTTCCTGGCAGTTTATTTCTTCTAATCATATGAATCAGGGCTCATTCCAGTATGGTTTTTGATGAAATCCACAAAAGAGGGTACAGTCATCTACTCCAATGCTTTGGATATTGAAACAGAACATTTTTTTTCAGGATAAGATGATGCATTAATTGCTTTACTTATTAGATGAGCTTTAGCTTTTTATATAAGCCATTCCATAGACTCCTGACATTTTGCATGCTGAGCAGTCCTGTCCTTGAAGTTACTGTAGTGCACAATGATCAGAACTTATTGCTGATGTTTTGTTAGCATTTACTAGCAGCGTCTTGGCAGAGGGTGACCTCTAGTACTCTCTCTAAACATTTTCGATTTACAGACTCAAGAATTTTTGCTGCCTTTGCCTCTCATTCTTTTGAGGAGGTCAGCCCTTTATGAATTTGCCACAAGAAAGAAGTTCAAAATACCCTATATTCTTAAACAGCTTAATAGAAATATAGCCACAGTGAACACACAACATACAATTCATTTTAATATTTATAGAAGTAATTCATGTTGTTTTAAGTGTACACAAGCAGCTGCTGTCATTTGGCTATGAGCAGATGTTAGACCTCCGAAAGCTTTGCTGATAATTAAAATACTAACAGTTAGTGTTTTATCCCAGCTGCAGGTTCTGTTTACTGTAAATTTGATTTTAATGGTGCCTCTGTGCAGTTATTGAATAGAGGTTTGTTTTCTACTATACATGCAAAAGTGTCTACAATGAAGACAAATGGTTATTTCTCATAATTTACTCTGGAAAGATACGAATATACACTGTAACATGGTTGAGTTTATAAATTAAATACAGATATGACTATCACATTTGAAATGGTAGTTTCTGCTGTCTAAACTAACAAAAAGAACTAAGGAAACTTACTATTTGTAGTTATTCCCAAGAATTGCCCCTAAAAACTGCTGTGCTTTTCAAATGGGTTGAGACGTGCCCTCGAGCAAAGAACAGGTGCTTCTTTTTATTCAAAGGGTGCATAAATCAGAATAGATAAATACAGAGAATCATGATACTCATATTTGATAGGTATGCTGAAGAATATAATTTCTGCTTGATCATTTAATAACATGATGTTTTATTTTAGGTATCCCTTACAAGTGTCTGTTCTCTTTAGTGCATATATGTACATCAAACGTTAGGGAAGGCCAGCCATTTTCAGAATTGTTAATCCCAAGGGCCTGATTATGCAAACACAATGCATAATGCAAGCTACCATGTTTAGTCCCTTTGAGACTATTGAGGCTAACTATGGCAGTAAGCAGTACGCTTGATAAATAAATGTTTGTAAGACCAGGATTTAAATGTATATATTCTTGAAAGACAAAAACTCTTGCTGAGACAAAAATGACTAAAAGAGTTTTTTTCTTCTTTTTTTTTTTTTTACAAAGTCATTACTGTCTGGGACTAGACCTATTTCAGAAGTTCAGGTCATTTTCCTTATGAGCAGAGTTTGTGGGGGATTTTTCCCCCTGATTTTCTCATATTACTGTTTATATTATTTTTAATATTATATGTTCTGTCTGCCTAGGAAACAAAAATCTCTGGTTTTACCAAGCACAATTAGAACTCCTTGAAATTGGGATTCTGATTTAGAAGTACTAAAAATGCACTTTCCACTTGCACTGCAGGGGATAAAACAGAAAAAGCACATCCGTGTATCATCAATGTCAGTTGTTCCAAACTGAGGGCCAGAGTAGCCTTTGAAGCTGGACTGCCAAGAAATGTCCAGGCTGGCTATCCTCATCTCAAGCTGCTAAATTGCACTGGAAGAGATAGCTGAAATACTCCAAAGACATTCCTGATGCTTCTTGCCCATATACGTAGTTGCTGTATATGCCACAGTAGGTTTTTGCTCACATGTCAGAGTTGAGATGAGAAGCCTTCATGGTGGCAAGCAGGTGAAGAGAAAAAGTGGTTTACAAGAAAACCAGTGCAGGTTAGGCAGTTTTAGATTCTGAACGTTAACACTGTGCATGTTTGCCACGATCAGTGGGAGTTTTGGTATGTATACTTTTTATTTGCATAGCTTCTGTAACACTGGGCTCTATAGCGTTTTGACCTTGAGTGAAGGAAAAGAGAAACTGAAATTTTTCACAGAGAAGGCCTTTTTCCAGAAGTTTATTGGACAGTGGAGGGGAACTAAACCAAACCAAACTGCCTAACTGAATGGCTTGGCTATTTATTTTGGTGTTTGTTTTTTCTTTTGAGTCTTTCTATGGTGGTTGTCACTGTTTTGTAAGTTGTGGAAGGTAAAAATAGCAAGCAGGAAATTTCAGTCTGTTTTTCAAAAGAAAAAAATATTACAAAAGTACTTTCTTCTGCATTTTAAGAAGGCTAAAGGACATCTGCTGCTTTTTAAGATACCTGGAAGGTTAAAACTTCATTCTTTATTCAAATAGTTCTTAGAAGACCTTGAAGTTTCCAAACATGATTAAGTGCTTAAGGACAAAGCTAGGAGCTAAGGATGTTTTGAGTTTCAGCACTGAAACATGACATTACTGTATTTTTAAGTATAAAATGAACTATGAACATTGTCTGGGAATTGGTGATTTTTTTTTGGTTGTTTATTTTTCCTTTTACAGTAATAATTTATTTACAGGGGAGGGGAAAAACCTTGCTATATTGGTCTCTCTTGAGATTTACTTACTTTGTGTTAATGGTGGATTTTTGTTTATGTCTCATAGGGAGCTGGTCAAGTCTGCTATAGATGTACTTATTTATACTGCTTTACAAATATTTGCTGCCTTTGTGGACATAATAGTTGTAACAGGACCCTTTTGGGTTGCTGATTTATTTCACTTCTCAGTTTGACCCATTGTATTTTCTTTCCTTCAGCAGAAGACATGAATGAGCCTTCACAGCCTCTTATTTAGTAGCTTAACTAGCTGGTTTAAAAAATGCTGGCCCATGCATTGCTTGCACATAAAAGCCTTACAAATGATAAAGAATAGTTTTTACTATGGTCAAGGAACAGAGATCTGAAAAATGCATCTTATTACTATTGCCTCCAAAAATCAAGATAACCCCAAAGTTATGACATTATGCCACAGTTCTTAGGCTGCACTTAATTAATTGAAGTAAAGATCATTACAAAAATAATTGAAAGAGAAGAGCAGAAGCTTGTAACTTGATGAATGCTTAAGTTACTACCTTATGAATTTGAATGGTGGACTTAGTGTACCATTCAAAATATTGTGCTGCTATGTAGACAATAACTTTTAAAATAAGAAAATCAGTTGCTCCTTTAAGTGAGTCTAGACAGAAGTTGAATTTTTTGTATCTTTTAAATGCCTTAAAGGTTATATTTAATTGAAGGAAAAGATGTTTCTTTGAGTTCACATTATTTAATATTCATATGCATTTTAGTAGATAGAAAATGTTTGCTTGTGTCAATAAGTAACATACCTAATCACCAAAGTATGAAAAATTAAGTGTTGCTGAATAGGGGGCTATAAATCAGGCCTCCTAGAACTTTTACAGAAAAGGAAAAATAGCTGTTTTAAGCTTGCTGTGTAAATGCAGATCATTTCCGTTGTCATAAGAGATTATTTCATTTATGACTTACTGCTTTGTCCTAAAGGTGCTCCTTGTGAAGGATGTCCTCAGCCCAGCCTCACCACACACAACCGCTTGCTACAAGGTTTGGGAAGGGATTAGAATTCTAAAGAGGCTGCTGCCTGAGAGCAAAGTGGTGCTTTACATATAATATTAGCCCAGACTTTCCTAACACATTACGCGTTCCTTTCTGAGACAAGTCTCCTTAATGCCATCTTTATCTGCTACACGATGCATGAAATCTACTTTCTGTTTTAGAACTGCGACTGACCCCCGACCCCATGAGTGGCGCCACAATGTGACCTTTCTATTGTCATCAGCTTTCATTCTCCTGAAAATTCTATGAATTTTTATTACAAGTTTTTTTAAGCCAAGCTGAGGCTTCAACAAATTACTTGACACAGATGAGATGAAGTTGTTGAAGTAGTGTTAGATAAGTTTTACAGCCAGCATGTGTGCTGCTGAACAGTACAAAGCCAGTGTCCTACAATGTCATACACCAGTAACTGCTGAGCCTACTATTGGATAAATACATCATTTTATGGAACATTGATTGTTCTATAAACCCAATGGAGTATTATGCTCTATGATCAAACCATTTAGATTGTGTGTAGAGCACAGAAAATGCCATATTCAGGATGGTACTAAAAGTGCCATTTGTGTATTTTATGGATGTCATTACAGGGGAAACTTCTCTCTGTAGGCCCTGTTTACTGCAAAATTTTTTAGTCTGTAATGACATTTTTCATTCACAACGTATGCCTTCAAGAGAGGGGGCCCTTGTTTTATTTGTTTCATTCGAGTTTACTGCACAAATCCTGTACATTTTAATTAAATGTAAGCTTAACAAAAGAATAAGGTATTTATTCTGTGGGGAACAAATGATGACAGTAACAAAAGAATAAAACAGACACACAAAAGGAAGTCAGGTATTGAGAAAGAGAGAGGGGAAAAAGGTACTAAGCCCTATTTGTAGTTTCCCAGAAGCACATTAAACATCAAAGCATTTCTTTTAGCCCTATTTCAGGAGTTTGTGGTCTCAGAGAATTAAAATAACCTGCAAATATGGATTTAATGTCTGAAATATCCTGACATTTTCAAATAAAAAACTAACAGTCGCTCAGGACTCCAACTGATAAATAATGTCTCTGCTGAAATGACAGACTTCTTGGAAAGAACCCAATTCCGTGATCATTGCACCCCTAGATATGAAACACCTCCTTACAAATTGTCTGAGTATGAGCTCTCGTATCATTATATTTTGTCATTTTAATACCTATTTGTGTATCTTTTTAATTTGCCATGACATGCAATCAGCAACAAGTCCATTTTCCCTAATATTAATGTGGGCTTGTATTGCAGCTTATGTTTGCCGTGTCAGCCAACACTTACCCCTTCTCTTTACTCATTTTTAAGAGGGGGCTAGAGTCAGGCTGGATTTACTGGGACAGCATGATTTGTTGCTACATACAGTCCAATAATATGACATGTTCCTTAAATACATAAAAATTCCTACAAATGTTGTGTTGGATAGCAAAGCTTCATTATAGAAATAGCAGCTAAGCCTCAAAATATGTTGTTTTCTAAATATCTTCCCTATTTCCTTGGCTTTACACTGTTAAAACAAAAGAAAACCAGCAAAATCTGCAAGTCATATTTACCATGAAAAATCACTAAAATTGAAGTTGATATTCCCAGTAAATTCTTGGTCATAGTCCAGTTAAAATTTAAAGTTACAGTAGATTCACATTAGTTTAAATGACACTTGAACTTCTACACAGCTCAACATTAATTCATTATAGTTGAAATGGAAGAATCTTCAGTGGGTGAATCTTTTACAATCTGATTGAGGCCGTTACATTTTATAGGAGCCATTTTTCAAAGCAGTACTGACAGCACTCGAAGTTATTAAATTGCTGAATCAAAAGATGGACCTGCAATCGCATTTATGAACTGTGATGGAATAGCTGGGGTTGCACTGAGCTGAGGTTAAGATGTTGGTGTAGTTAAGCTTCATCACACCCCTTAGTGACAGCAGTATTTACCCATGTAGTTTACTTTAATGGTCAGGAAGTGGCTTAACTCACCTCTGGATTCAAATAGATTAAGTAAGCAGTCAGAATGGCATAATTATCAGTGCTGCGAGGGATTCACTGGATAGCTCTTCACCCAGGAGAGTTCCATTCAATTGCACAGTAAAGACTGGAGTTGCATAGATTTGCAGGCACAGCATTTATTTGAGGAGATGAAAAAAGGGTGAATTTCCCTTTTCTTTCCCTTCCCCAGACCAGAGCTTCTCCTCAATCCAGTGATACTGTGCCCCATAAATAAATTATCATGATCTTAGAGGAAAGATATCATGATTTTGCCGTGTACTTTTGAAAACTATGATCGTAGTTATTTTGATTTTGAAATCCAGTGGAAAATGAATGATTTGTAGAGTTATTTTGATTTTGTGCCACATCACTGCCAGACTCCCCTTTTGTCATGTCAACAAAGCAAGATTCCTGAGAGAATTAATTACTTCTACTCTATTATAAAATGTGGAGGAGCTAAGAAAATTGTGATTTTTATGTTGATTTCACCTTCCTATTTTTCTGCTCTTTGGCGGGTCTTTTGTATGTCAGTGCCTACAGAGAGCACAGGAAAAGTGGGGATAAGAACCAGTTACACCACAGTAAGCTTCCTGCTTGCTTACACCTGACAAAATGTACTTCACTTGCATGTGCCAGATTTATCACGCAGCATCACCTGGAAACATTCTAACAATTTAAATTTTTAATTTTCTTTCCCGAAGATAACCTGCCTTGAAAACTAAGATAAAGAAAGCTGTTTAATATCAGTTTAGACCTGTGGAGGTGATTTGCAGCCTTTCAGCTTGGCGAAATTACTTACTGTGCTTCACAGTACAGTTCTCCACCAGAAGCTTCGTAATAGAAAAAAGGATAGATAGATAGATAGATAGATAGATAGATAGATAGATAGATAGATAGATAGATAGATAGATAGATAGATGGATGCCAATATTAAAAGTTTGGTCTTTTAAACATTGATGTGATTTTGGAATATTAGCTTTATATGAACCTTAGCATATCAGGTTGCTAGAGGTTGCAAGGTGCTAAGTACTCAGTCTTGGGGTAACACAGCTTCTAAGTGTGGACTTACCTTTAAGCAAAGGAGTCTGGTTTTCAAAGCCCATATTAGTTCTCTGTGGGATGAGGGCCTGACAGCTCTATGCTTTGGGTGAAAGCAGTTAGGCCAGTTTAGTATAATTTTCTTGGTCTCTTGAGTTCAACAGAGCACATTGTTCACTGGAAGTGGCTTGGAAAGTACAGTGCTAGCCTGAAATTTGACTGTAAGACTCAGGGTTTTTTCTTGCCTGTTTTATCCTAAGCAAGCAATGGCACAGCTATTTGTGTTAGTGATAAGATGCTACACCTGTTATTCCAGAGATGTGATTTCAGTTTGTGTAGGTGAATTTAAACTGGAGCATGGGTGTGGGTAGCCATAGCAGCATGGACTTAATCAGCCTTCCCAAGGTCTATCTGGCATTAGACCCTCACCTTGTTCAGAGTGTCCAGGACCCACTCTTCTTCCTTCCCACTACATGCAGGAGCTGCATGGATTCTTCCGGGTGGCACAGCCATGGGAAGACATTGAGTGCTAGAGCTGTCCTTCCATGGACATCCACAAAGCCGGTGGTCATGGGTCCTCTCAGTTACATCTTCCCAAAAACACGAGGCCATGCTTTGAGGGTGGTGGGCTTGACTTTGTACAGCTGTGGGCACCATTTGCCTCACTGAAGGTTATTGTTTGTGATGAGAACTGAGAAGGAAACCTTCAATGATGCAAAAACAGATCAAGTGGCAGAGCAAGCAGTTGGAATATGGAAGTTACAGGCATTATTATTTGTAACTAATTTCATGTAGAAATAATTAGTAAGGGTAATTGAGGTTTCTCTGGATGATATTGTATAGAATATCCTGGTTAGGGTAAGAAAGCAGCTGAGTGCTTTCTCCGGTAAGTAGGCTAGTGACTGAGTCAGACAGGTGTGCTGGAGAAGATTCTGGGTGGGAAATGAAGGGGAAGACAATGGCATCTATAGCAGGTGGTGGGTTTCCCCCTGGCACGGCTGCTGCGATCCTTACCAGGGGGCATGCTCTTCGCCCGTTCCCCCCTCCACGTGGTTCCCAGGGGACCGGGACCGGCAGCACACGACTCACGGAGAGAGGGAGGCAAAAGAGAGT
>JAWWEU010000081.1:93950624-93966369 GCA_035583155.1 Acropternis orthonyx | reverse complement strand
GGGGTAAGGTTTAACAGGGGCCAATGGGAAACAGGGTTTTACAACAGGGGTTTGGGGAAAGGGAAGGTACAAGCAAGATGGCAATACAAAATCCACCTGTAACAATATTCATATCACAGTAAAAGTTTCATTCTCTGCATTAGCATCGACATTCCATTTATGACAAGAATCTTTCCATACTTTCAATGGTGCATTGACTACTACTGGCATCAAAATGACAGCATGACAATTACCTCGCCAACAAAAGCAGGGTATCAAGATGATCAGCCACAGTTTTTCACACCCAGATATGTTGAATGTAATATACAATCCTAAAATTCATTACTGAAATACTGAAATATCACCAATAGGATCTTCTACAAAAGATGTGTTAATGGCTTTTAACTGCATACTGTATTTATCTGGGGGTTTTTATATGGGATATTTTAAAAAATACATTTAAATTGTTAATAAGCTGCAGAATTGTTAAACTCAGCAATTATTTCAACCTGTAAATATGTTATTTGGAAAACATGCAAATTTGCTTTGTTCATTTGCTCATTTTATCTGTGTTTTCTGCCAGTGAAATCTAGAAATTGTCAAGGAATTTTTTTCCATTTAAGATACAATTTGTTAAAGTAATGAACTGATATTTGCCATGATACTGTGTTAACAGCGTATTTTATCTTGTAGGCATTGTGTCCAAGTCCTATGAGTGCCGACTGAAGGGGCAAGGAGCAACCTTTGTGGAAACTACGAGTCCTTTTACTGCAGCAGCACTGGGAGAGGTTTCTCCAGTTAAGGAGAAGGTCTTTTGGGGCAGTAGAAGGCAGCCACAGTCACCTGAGGAAGTTCAGCAATTTATTATTATTCAAGGACATGACGGCTACTTTGCCGTTGATGTCTCTGTGGAAGAAACAGCAGCGGCTACCCTTCAAACATTAGCAATGGGTGGTCAGACAGCCAGGGTGGTCCATATCACAGAGGATGGGCAAGTCATAGCTACAAATCAAAACGGCTCACATGTGAGTAGTGTGGTTCCTGGGCAGATACTTACTGAGCAGTTAGCAGATGGTGCAACACAGGTTGTAGTGGTGGAAGGAACAGAAGCTGGTATGGAGGACGCAGTTCAAATAGACACAGTTCCTGACTCCAGTAGCACTGTACTGCAGCAGATAATGCAACAAGAAGTTTTGGATGCTTCTGAAGCTACAGTCCATCCCTCAGAATCCTCCTCGCCATTAGATGCCCTGCTTTGTGCCGTAACAGAGCTGGGTGAACCAGAAAACAAATCTGGAGTCCTTGACAGAAGCAAGTCTAGTCACAAAGACTTCTTGCAAATGCCAAACCTCGAGATGCCCAGCATTTCCAGTGATGCAGAGGGACAAGAAATACAAACGTTCCATGAAGTTCAGGAGACTCAGGAAGATACCAAACCTATGGAGGTAGTGACACAGGTCATGCAGCCATCGGCTATAATTGCATCTCAGGAGAGAGCTCAGGCTGCCTTCAAGAATATGGTCCAAGGAGTGTTACAGTTTGCTGTGTGTGATACAGCTGCAGCCGACCAGCTGATGAAAGAAGGTGTCACTCAGGTCATTGTAAATGAGGAAGGGACTGTGCATATGGTAGCTGGAGAAGGCTCTCAGATAATTATGCAGGAAGCTGGTAGCCACACGCTCAGTGTCCAAAGTGAGCACATGGATTTAGTTGAGTCAGGTGGGCAAATATCACAGATTATTGTCAGTGAAGAATTAGTTCAAGCCATGGCTCAGGGCTCTGATGGTGACTTCTCTGAAGGTGCAACCCACTACATCGTCACAGAATTGCCACCAGACATGCAGGATGAGCCTGGTGTGTACTCACATGCTGTGATAGAAACAGCTGGGTCTCAAGACATTTTGCAAGCTGGTACTGCTCTAAAAGCAGAAGCTGTAACCCCTGATAGAGCAAGAGAACAGGTGACAAGCATGGTCATTTATACAGAGGGTGGCTCACAAGTAATTCAAGGCCAGAGAGATTATAACAAAGTACAAGAAGCATGAAGAGCTTCACCTTGTAAGCTGGATGCAGGGCAAAGCTGGATATTAACAGAATCATGGAGGCACTGTATTCGTGGAATGTTTTCTGTAAAGCCATCTCTGTAGAACATCCCCCTCACCAGCTAACAAATACACATCCTGCAGGAGGTGAAGATCAGCTAACAGGAGGAGTTCACTGGAAAGGATCATACAATTTTGTTACAATAGCTCTAAGAATTATTATATGGGATTATTATAAAACAAGCATATTAGGGTACAAAACAGGATTAAAAACCCCCCACCCATGGTAGGAATTTTTCTGTTCAGTGCTTTCTTTGTTGGATTTTTTTTAAATGTTGTTTTATATCAGGGTAATTCCCTGCCTTCTGTTCTTTCTTGTAACATAATCACAGGAGTAAAATAATTACACTTATATGTACATTTTGTGAACAGATAAATATGGAAAAAAATACAAACCCCACAATAACAAAGTGAACAGGTAAGCTTCCATAAAGTAATTTGTACCCCTTCTTCTTTTTAAAGAAGAACAGGTGACATTTTGCTTTCTAAAATCTTACTTTAAAACATCCTTGGCTAAAAATATGTTGTCAAAATAAGGACTTTTTGCATCTAAAAGGAAAGTTTTCATAGTAGTTTACTCTTTCATGGTATCACATAAGACTTTCCCTGAAGAAGAGCTCAAAAAAGCTACACTTCAGAAAATCCTTGATTATACATATTTGGGTAGAACTCGATGCCTGTAACTTCCACTTAATTTTAGATGAGAGTCCTACATAAGAAATGTGCATTTTTTGAAAAAAATATTGTCACTGTCAGTGTTTTGCTTTTCTTATAAATAGTGCTTCATATAAATACCATTTTGCAGTTCATTTTGTGAGCTACTTCTGAAATGTTATGGGGATTTTTGAAGAAAATTCTGACATTGACAATAACAAGTCAGGGGGGGAAAAAGGTGACCTTGTATTTCTTGCTTAGTCCAGAATGTCAGTTATTTACTTGTGGATATACTGCAATTGTTCAATGCGAGTTCATGTTGAAAAGATTTGTTCATGATAAAACTGCTTTTGTTTCTTTAGAAAAATTGTAAAATATAAACTGGCAAGGTTTGGGGATTATTTTTGGTTTTTTGTCTTTCAAATAAAATGTTAGCATTAAAATGAAGCATCATGATTTTTAATATTAAACAATAAACAGAACTGGCATTCAGCAGGAGCAAACAAACGCTATCTTATGTCTGTGCATTTTCGCTTTTCTCTTTTCCTTTCTCTAGCTCACTAGATAGATAAAGATAAAAGAATCTAATTTCTGAAGTGTGCCTCATGCATGCTTAATATAATTGTGTAAGTGTTTAGGGTATAAGCCATGCTGACTCTAGAGATAACTGGGTTTCCTATCGTGTTTAATATCTTAAAATTACCAACTGTAAGAAAGTTGGGGTGAGGTAAAACAATAGTTCCTTCCTGAAGCAACTGTTTAAAAATGTATTTTCTAATAGGGCTGCAGAGAAAAGGTGCTTCATTCTGAGGGTATAAGATTCTGCTGTCTTTTCATCTCATTATTATTATTATTTTTTAAATTTTACTATTTTCCAATAATTGAGGTTGTGTCTTTGTCAAACCCCCAAAAAAGTAAATTTCAAGTTAAACATCAAGATTCATAATTAGCCGAGGTTGACTTGCTCATCTTTCTTAAAAGTGACAGGCTGTTCACTTACTCTTAAATACTGTCTTCAGCAAACAGTGACAGGATCAACTCCCGTTTGTTATCAGGAAAAAGGTGACCTTTACAAAATGATGGCCCTCTGCAAGACTCTCACAGATGTTCAAAAAACTGAATGTTTTTCACTGGAAATATTTCTTCTTGATCATTTCTCCTGTTAACTGTAGCCCTGTGGTCTTGCAGTTTGGATGCTAATTCTTTGCTGTGCTTAGTCCTGTATGGCTAACCTTTCTGCTGCAGTACAGGGTGTTGACACTGACATGCTGCAGTTTACCATTTGTGATTTATTTAGGATAAATATGTCTCAGGTGGCATTTAATCCTTCATAAAACCAGTGTAGCCTGCAGTGTCAAACCAGCAATCACATTGTATGCACAATGAAAAGAGCAGACCTTTGCATAAAAAATCCCCAGTGGTAAGTTTTCCTGTGCTTGGGAGCATTGGAAAGGATTCACTAACCTACCATGTGCTGTAATTACCTGGGAGCTCAGGTTAACAATAGTTCTCTCTGAGTGCAGCCTGATGAGGAGAGCTAATATTTTCCTAGGGCTTTTTTTTCCCTTCTTTTTAATGTGCACTTTAAAGTTAACTTATTAGTGCCCTACAAATGTAACATTAGAAATCAAGGGTGACATTCATTCCTGTGCTTAAGGACTCCATGCGCTGTCTCAACCTCATGCTAAAACACTCTCTGCCATACACCAGAAGTTTAGGCTATGGCAGATCACTTTCAGGGCCTATGAAACACATCTCTAGCATTTATCTCTCTCCTGTGCTGGAGTTCCTGGCATTGTCCCGTATCATAAACTGGAGGAGATGAGCTGGATTGCTCTGTGGATCTTCCCAACATTCCTCCGCCCTCTGCCCTGGGGAGCAGGGAAGATTAGGCAGCGGGAGTGAGGCACTCGGAATAAAGCAGCACCTGAAAAGGACCTGACGCCCCCCAGGGCCCTGTGTGGTGCTGGTGAGACGCCTGTGGTGTGTCCAGGAGCAGGCTCAGGGGCTGCGGGAGCCCTTGGCCACAGGTAGCGTTCCCCATCGGAGCATCATAGAACTTGTGTGGTGGATTTAAGAAAGCGCACAGCCCAAGCAGCCAGTCACTCCTAAAAGTGTGTTTTGCTGTTTGGTTTGAGCCCCTTCAGTTGCCTGTCTCACGGAGAGTTCAAGGGTTATGCGTAATGGAAGTGATTGTTGAGGGTGCAGCATTCCCATGTCAGTGGCCTTCTGGTATTCTGACTGCCAGAGGCACTGGCTTCGTTTTCTCTTTGTTATCCATTCTGAATAAACATTACTAAAGTTGAATCATACTGTGATGATGCCAAACAGGTAAAAATATAAGTGTTTAAGAAGCACTGAACTAGTATGCAGGGGGAAAATAAATAAATAAATAATAATGAAAAAGGGGGGGGGGGGGAAACACCAAAAAAAAAAAAAAAAAAAGACCTCCACCAAAACTGAATGAAAGACTCTGAAGGGAAAACAAAGACAGAGGAAGAAGAGAAATTTCTGGCAAGCAGTTTCACCCTCCATTTCTTAAGAATCAGATATACACCTCCCGAGGCAGTGTCTCCTGGTCCCTGAATGCAGGCTCCATCTTTGGGGAGAAATGGGAGATAAGAGACAGCTGGAAACTATATTTAGAGAAATATTTCATATAACAAAAACAAAATGAAAAGAACCCAAAACCCAACACAACCCAAAGTGCCCACAGCTATATACTTTTCTGCCTGACTACCAGCTGCTCCTTGCTAAGGAAGTGAGATGAGCCAGAGCCAGGGAGCTGTTGTGCTAAGGTATGCACTTGTGGATTGTGCATAGTGCTGCAAGCACTGCTGTCATTTATAAATGCTGCTTTAATATCAGAAATGTTAGCTGTGAGTCCTGGAAGAAATACATTTGTGATCTTAGTGGACAGAGGATTCAGCTCGTGTAATCACTGTAGGAATCTCTGTGTGTCAAAAGTTCTTGTGCCTCGGGCTGGCCCTGAGCTGAACCTGTGCTTAGAATGCAGGTGAGTCCCCTTCAGAAAATCGTGGAGATGGAGCTACTGGCAGAGCAGTACAAGGAGCTGGTGGTGTGGTCAACACAGGCCTCATAAAGCAACTTCTGGGGCTTTTCTTCAACTTTTCCTGCTCAGGAGAATTCCTGAGCACAAAAGCTGTAAACAGAAAAAAAAGAGAGAATGGTGAAGACAAAACCACTCCTGAAATTTGAAACTAAGTTAGTTCAAGTTAGAAAAAAAGGTCATTCATTTGACAAAACGAAGAACTGTGAGTTTTCACTTATTTTACTGAACAATAATAGCCCATCATTTAAGATAGCACACGGCTCACTCAAACAGGCTACCCTTGTTCCATCTTGTTGAAGAAAACAATTCGTTTTCTACTCCTCTAGGGTGATATCATTTTATATGAAGAAAAAAGTTAGCTCAGATGGCAGTTATATGTTTCGGAAGCACCTTCTAATCAGGGATTGGTGATTCATTATTAGCTTCAGCAGGCGATCCATCTGACATGTAAGGGGAAAAAATTAGCAGCTGTCACTGCATGATGAGTTAATTTCCTGATAGGCCTGACACTGAAAAGCCATTTGGAGACATGGAGATGGCTGATGAGAAAACCTGGTGCTGGTTTATAATTGGAGAGAAAGAAAGGGCAGAGAGACAGAGGGAGATGGGGGAGGGACTGAGGCTAATCTAGGAGTGGGGATGGATGTTTGTATATTTGCTAAATAGACTGCTTCACAATAACCCACATTACTGTGCATACACACCTTGGTGGGTAAGTAATAAGGACTGAGGCCTTTCATTTTCCTTCTGCTACGTGTCATTATTTCTAGTCATTTGTAATTAGTACTCCAGACGGTTTTACACTTACTCCAGCCCGGGTGAACGGTGTACAAGCATGCGATTGGGTTATCTTGCAGTGACATTGAAACCTGACATTTTAGTGGGAAGGAGGGAAAATGACGCTATTCCTTTAATGCTTGTCACTGCAATTTTCTTAATTGCAACTTGAGATTTCAGTCAATCATACAAAAATAAACTTATCTGAAACAAATATTGCTAAAACTTCCAAGAGCACAATTGCAAATGATGAAAGAGTATTCAAAGTAGTCTCTTGTAGAGTAAAGGAAACATGCTCTTCAAAATATATAAGCACATGTCTCTCAGTTTATCCTTTTTAAGAATGGTAAATAAAACTATTGAGAAAATAGGCATGCAAGACCAAATGCAGCCCACTGTTGAATCTGCAATGCAGGGTCCTTTATATGTGTTAAAGCTAACAGAAAGCCCTTGGCCAGAGACTAACTAATTTCTTCAGTGGCTGTGCATGTTAGGTACTTCTTTAAAGGAATATTTGTTTTCAGCTATTAAAGTAAGGTATTTAATATGCCTAGCAAAGAAGCCAGGCTTTTCTTTTAACTGAAAAAAAAAAATCTTTAAAACTTGTATTTTTCAAAATGGTAGACTATAATGGGATTTTCACCATCATCAGAAGATAATTTTTGACTGGGAAGAATGTGAGCCAGTAGCATCCATCATTGGTACAAAATCAGCTTTGCCTTTTTCTGTTAAGATGTTCTTAAATGATGATAAAAGATTTGGAAGCAGTGGTGGAGAGGGGAAGATCCACAGTACACAGGTAGATCCAGCATATGTAATGTGACTGAAATTGATGTGTGTGTATACACAAACTAGGATTATGTCCTGCAATGGAACAGGACACCTGCCCTTGTTTAAAACACATTCTTGTCTTCTGGCAGCAACACATTTATCAAGGCTACTTTGAACGACGTTATGCTGCGTAGTCCTGCCCTGGAGGTCAGTGTTAACTGAGAGCCGCTGGGTTCTGGGAATTTCTGATGAGTAAGAATAGCAATCCTCTGGGCAGCAATAGGTTAATTCTGGGGTGGCTTTTCTTCCATATTCCTCAAACGTCTGATCACTCTTACTGCTTACTGCTGCCTTTGTGTGTCTTGATTCAGGTTCTTGGAGGTCTTCTTACACACTGATTCCCATTGCCAGTTTGTCATGTTTGGGAGTGATCCATCCGGTGATTCAGGAAGCACATGAATGGGTGACTAGTTAGTTGCCTCTTCTGGGTTCCATCCCTGGATATACAGTAGCAATGAGCTTCAGGACCCACACAATGATCAACAGACAGATTTTGAAAGTAATCCGACTCCTTGAGAGAGAGGGCTGGTTGGGTAAGCTGAATGTAACAAGGGGACATCTGGTCCGGCAAAGGAGAAGAAAACAATGAGCAAATGCAAGGGTAGGAGGCAGAACATTTGATTCTTGGCCTTGATAAGGAGCTTCTGAAAGCAAAAATAGAACTGAATTACCAATAACCTAAAGCCATGACTGCTCACATGTCACAAAGCCATACACACAAGCGCTGAGAGGCAAGGGGCAGACAAAATGGGAAGGCAAAACCCAGTGCCTTTTCAGCACAGACCCAGAACCCAAATCCAGCTCTTCTCCCCTCTTTGTTCTCTCCTCCACCAAGGTATAGGGCAGAGGCAGGTGATTTGGGAGCCACGTTCAGCTGTCCCTGTGGTGCCATGCAGGACACAGCATCTGGTTTCAAGATCTGGCCATAGCAAATGCTGCAGGTTCTCCAGGTTGGGAGTGGGCTTCCCACACCTCTGAATTCCCACAAGGAAAGACACCAATAGAGGAGACACATCTCATCCAGATAGGATGGAGGGTCACCAGGGAAAGGAAAGAAATCGTTTCTGTTGTAAATAAGGTCTTTACTGGCAGATGTCTTACTCTGAGAGTTTCAGGACTTTCTGCAATTCCTGCTAAGCTTCTTCAATCTGCCAATGTGTTCCTCTGTCGCTGTGGGTGTAGAACAGGTTTATGTTTTCTGCTTAGCATATGGTGGTGATTGCTGGTGTTTCGTAGCTGTGAAATCCAGATGCCCAGCTCCAGGATGATTTTTCTCTCGCTAAGGACATCTGGCCATCCTCTCGGCCTTGCTCTTTTCCTGTCCTCATTTTTGCTTGCAGTCTGTATGCTTTGCCTATGAATTTGCAGAGCAGATCATAAACTGATTCTTCTTTCACTTTAATTCAAGGGTAAGAAGGAATCAGCAAAGGGAAGCCTTGGGTTGTGTTTGCACCTGGGGACCCAAATAGAGATATGTATGTCTCAAGCCCACTTGCCAGGGCAGCAGAGCGGTTGATGCTGCTGTGGCACACTGAACAGAAGGCAATGGCACTGGTTGACTGGCACAGCTTGGTGGGGATTGCAGATGAAGGGAAACCTAGAGGGATGCATCCAAACACCAGGATGGCTGCCTTGCTTTGGCTCAGAGCAGCTAGGCGCTTCGTGGGGTGTTTCTGCTCAAATGCCTGCCTTAAATTCATACACAAGCTATGATGATTAAATTCAGAGACAGCAGGTACTGCTGATATTTAAAGCAAATGGAAGCAGGAATTTCCAGGAGCATTTCTATCTAGTACCTGGAGAAAGCTAGTAGCACAGGAGTAACACTGAGTGACCTGGAAGAGTCTCTATATCCCCTGACTCATTTTTAATTACTATTTTCCTTAATTCAATGAGTGAATGTCTTGTTCCTGCAAGTAAAGGGCTGGCTCTTACAGGAACAGGCTTGCTGCATACCTGGTGATCCTGCTGATGGACCACTCTGCTATAGAAAATATGCATCCTGCCGGGTTGTGATGTGGTCTGTGGTAGACTGATGATATGGACAAAAGCCTGCTGCTGAGGAGCAGGAGCCAAGTCTTAGGCAACATGCCTGTTGGAGTCAGCAAGAGAAGTTAAACTCATTTGCTGTTGCAATCTGTTGGAATCTTGGTATCTGACTCCAAGATTCAATTGACAAAGTGCTAATGTGTCAGAAATTCGTATCAGTCTGCTCTTCTGCACTGGGTGCTGTGTTTGTCCTCTTGTCCCTATTTGCTGGGCCTTCCTACTAAAGAGAGACCAAAAATGGACCTTTGACAGTAGCAAGCTCTCAAAGTGTATGCAAAGAAGCAGGGGTCCATTTCTTCTCTCTTCTTCTAAGGTGGGTTAGGACTCAGTTCCTGCTTCCTCACTCGACACGTGAGCAGCACGACTGAGGTGCCTGACCGAGTGGCCCAGCTGTGGTTTGATGCAGTGTGGGTGGGTGGCTGCACCCAGCAGTGCAGGGGATGCACTCTGCCATGCCACGGCTGGCCAGCAGGGGATCACTCAACATGCAGCTTCTCAATAATTTGTGTCAGTGGTTTAGTGGGTGGCCCCATGCCTAGTTTATTGTGTGCTGTTGAAAGCCTGCAACAGAGGCAGGATGAGTCATTTTATATGGACATTTCTTCTGGTACTTGTCACTCTGCTGTCTGAGTGCTTCCCAACCCATCATGACTTTATCCTTCTTTAGCCCCACTAAGGTATCATGAGGAAATGGTTCTCCATTTTCACAGATGGAGAACTACAGAGTGTAGAGAAAGATCTCCATCCATTTGTAGGGCCTCATTTCAGCTAACACAGATTATTCACTTTCCAAAGCTCCAAGGCTTCTGTAAATGGGGAGCTATCCCTGGTATGTTACCATCATAACACCTTTCTAATGGAAGGTGTTTTTATAGTGGAAATTCTCCTTCTAGTGGAAGGTGTCCCTGCCTGTGCCAGAGGGGGTGGAACTAGATGATCTTCAAGGTCCCTTCCAACCCAAACCATGATTCTGTGATTCTAATGCATTTTGTTGTCTCTCACTGTGAGCATGTTCAGTGTACCCACAAACCAGATACCAGGGACTAATGTGGGCATTGGGCAGAAAGGAGCATTTCTTTCAGTGGCACTGATGTGCCACATCTCTTCTCCTGGCTCCTGGCTATTCTTGTTAGCTTTGGGGGTTCCTGCTTCCAATACCTAATAGCATATTTCCATTTCTGTATATGAAGCCTGGAACTTACATCGCTATTATACATACAGGCAACAATATTGCATAGGGATTTCTCTACTGGGCATATAGGAGCTGGCACAAAGGGAAGAACCAGGCTTTGAGTGCTTCTACAAGGAGATTCTTAACTGACCTGCCAGCCATGGCTGCTCACCTAACACACACACCCAGCCATGCAGTAAAGAGTCTTCCCATCAGGCAAGTGGCAGCTTACAGGGCCTTTTTTGCCTTCACTTCCAGAAGGATGAGCACAGCTCCCTGCAGTAATGGCTGGTGATGGGGAGTCATCTGCTTGCACAGTGTGCTTGGCATTAATTCAAAGTGGAACACCCAGTTCTGCTGTGCCAGACACAAACGTGCACACTGGGAGGCACATGTGGGAGATCTTGTTTCTTCATCCAAGCAGCTTTCTAAGAAAGACCTTTTGATAATCAGTCTGAAAAACTGCTGAAGTGAAAATTAAACCATTTTAAATGCTGTTATGGAAACATACCCATCACATGCAAGAGCTGGATTTCTGTAGTTGCCACCCAATAAATAGATGAGACTCAGCTCTGATGTCAGACCAGCTTTACCTTGTGCATGTCCTCTGATGTCTGGTTTTCCAGTTATGAACTGCAGTAATTGTGATCAATCAGGCTTTATGCTTGCTACCCACAGGCTGTTTATTAATGAATCTGCATCCCATCTTCATTTTTTCACAATCTCATCAAATCTTTTCCAGATCCTGTTTACATCAAATTTTGTCTGCAGCACATTTCTATAATATCATCCAGTTTGGAATTCCTGATTCAGACCAGGTCCTCAGTATACCAAATAACAACACGTTCCTGAAATAAAAGAAAAATGAAAACATGAGAGCTTTCAACTAAGTGCAAAGAAAAGCCATTGATTTTTAAGTGATGCCATGCTTCCAGGCTGAGAACAGGCTGTGGACAGACAATGTTTTCAAAATCTTTTCTGTATGTGTGTGTATATTGAAAGGCTGGAATTGCCTTCCTGTGAATGCTTTAGAAAACATCAGGTGCTTTTCTCCTTAACAGTGTACGTTTTCTGTTAGGGCACATGGGTTTTATGAATCTTTGGCTTGACTTGCTAAAGACATCAATTTGACATGATGCAATGTGTTATAAATGTCTCAGATCAAATGCAAAATAGGGAGAAAAAGCTTTAGAATAGAAGTTTATTAAAAACACATACAGTCTATTCTAAACGGAAAAAAAAAAAAACAAAACCAAGAAAAAAACAACTAATGTTCCCCTGTTGCATCAATGCCAGAACATTATGTTTGCAAATAAGAATTTAGCACTACAAAGACAATGCCCTAGATTAACTAAGATCCCATTTCACAAAACCCTATGGCAATAGTCTGCAACATCAGTCACAGGAGAAGATGCATTTGTGCCCTCATGCAGCTGAACTGAAACAAAACAAAGAGTGAATTAGGCTGAATATCTTACTGTGTGCAATGTATTGTACAACAAGGCACCTTTGGGAATGTGTCACAGGGTTTGGTAAATTGAAAACAAAATAAACAGATCTATGGGAATAAATAACATCATATTAGATGTCTGCTGCATGTAGGCTACATTAGCTTCCAGTCACAATCCGGCTACAGTTTTCCCACTAGTTTTCAATGCCTGTGAAAAGCAGATGATCTGAAACCGCTGCAAAGAAAGGGGGGTAGGGGCAGAGGGAGGCACATTGCACCCTCCACTTGCTTGCCTGCACATGCACACACGTGCACACACACTCACACCCTCTCTCTTTCTCTCCAGTTTGGCACAATTTCAGGCAGATGAGGGAGAGACCAGTGTGTCCCTTGCTGCTTTGCATACATTAAGTCGGTTTTGTCATTCTGGACCAGCACTCTGAGTGAAGGCATTTTCCCTTATGTGAAGGTCTCCCCTCACTGTTTAGGTAAGGTGAGAACGCTGGCAACTCACTTTACCTTCAGCCTGATGTGCTTGCTTGCTGTGGCCAACATCACTCCATGAGGTCCTGAGACCCCTGCCAAAAGTGCCAGTGGCTGCAGGGGTTTTATGTGTCCAGGAGGAGGGACAAGAGATGTACAGGGCACCTGATCCTGATGCAGCCATGACACACATGACTTCAGAGGCAGCTGTGGAGACCCAGGTGAGGCAGATACTTTGATGACTCCCATCCTTAATTACAGCCAAATTTAGTTGGCGTATTGAAAGCATTATTTTTTATTGCTCAGCCATATGGGGCCAAAGTCTGCTTCCAAGTACGTGGATGAAACCCCACTGATCTCAGGGAGATTGCTTGCATGAACTGAACTTAAAAGATCAGGCCATATTTATCTCAGCAAAAGTTCAAGCTAATTCATTTTATCTCCTTTTCTCTCGCTCTCTCCCCTTCTGTTTTGCTTAGCTTATAGCTGAGCAGAAGGAGGACGTATCTTGGAGACAGCTTTTTAAATATAAAATTCTCTTTATAACCCCAGAGCAATATGTCATTCTGTGATTACAAAAAATGTACTCTTCCCAAAGAAAATCCTTCTGAAGCAAACATTGGCTTTATCCTGTCTGCAATCTAAGCACCAGTCTTTGAATTCACGTATATCAGAAATAGGCATAGATCCACAACAGAGCAAAACGGTGGCCTTCAAACTGACATTATTCCAGTCAAAAGCCTATTTCTTCCCTTTAAGAAGCAGTGCTGGGCCTTAAGATTAAATGCAAAAAATAACAAGGGACACAGAGAGAAAATGGTATTTTAATAACTTTTTTGTCTGAACACTCTCAGGAGAAGAAGAATTTTGATGAAGAAGTTTGGGAAAATCTTAACATTCAGGTAATTCATATTCTTGACTCTGCTAAGCTTCTTCTGGCTTACGGGGAAGGTCAGATCTGTCTTCACTCTCCACAGATGTGAGCTCAGGTCCAGGGAACCTGGGGATTCCTTGGATGGTCCTGCTGGGCTCTGGCCATCTAACATCCCTATCATTTTTATTTCCTTCAATCTGCAACTTGTGAGAGGATGCTTGAAGGCAGCTCTTTTTCAGGTTTGCCCAGGGTTATGCTGTCTGTATGCATTCAAGGTATCTGGGTTTTGTTATCTAACTTTTGAAATACATTTCTCACAACGAAGAATATAAAAAAGGATTCCCTTTTGGCCAGCCTTGGAGATACTCACTTTCTTCTTGTTCAAACCCATCTGAAATTCCCCTGACTCTGCTCAAAAACTGGAGGGCCTGTATCTGACCTTATCTGCAGATCAATATGTTCCACTTTGGGTTCCTGAATGCATTCAAGTGTTTTTAATTTGATTTCTCTATTCAGACAGACACGAGATGAGAAAAGGAGGGAGCTGACAGCTCTCATAATCAGCACTCATCTTCTTTTGCCAATGTGTCAAAATTGCATTTCCATAATTCCTTCCATTAGTATTTACCTGTAGACTCCAAAGGCTCATGCTGGAGTGGTGAATGAGAACCAGATTAGGGAATTAAGCTGGGACATGCACTATGGCCATGAGTGCTGCTGCTGCTGAACCAACAGACTGGTACAGAGGTTTCCAGACAACTGTCTAGTAAAGTGCTCTATAGGACCAAGGTACATCACAGTGTACTTTCACCTCAGCCTTTAGACAAACACCAGAGAGAGATGGCTAGGGGGGATGGAGCACTGGGAATCCCTCAGTGGGGAGAACGAGGAGGAAAGCCCTACTCTGCTCACTTCTGGTTTACGTGTAGCCTATTGCCAAGTACAACTTTCCATGCCCCTGTTTCTGCGTCCTGCACTTTCCCTGTGTTGTGACTGCATTTATGGCAGCAGCCTGCTACCATGACTCATGGAATAGCACACAGCATGACGCAGGACTTGGCCTCTGTGTTTCTGCTTAACCCCTTGATGGACTTTGGAGCTCCTGCTGAAAGGATCAGAGGCCTCCCCGAGGGAGCAAGGCACCGCTTGTCCATCTCTCCTCTTTTCTTCTGGATATCGTCATCCAAAGGTTGTGAGCTCATCCTACTGTAGCTTGCTCAAGGCAGCACCAGAACATCAGGAGTGGTGTGATGACCTTGTGGCCTGAAGAGCAGAAGGGAGACCACAGGAATTGGTGGCAGCAGAGACTATGCCAGCTGCCAGGATGTAGGAGCTACCTGCCTGGAGCTGGTGGCTGGGAGGAGCCCTCCCACAACCAACACCAGTTCCCCCACACTTGTGGGTGAGGCTTCAGCTGGATTGGGGCTGCTCTGTGCCGGAGTGAACAAGCCCTTGGCAAGCTGCTTGTTCAGTAGCGTGTTAGGTGTACAGGGCTGGTCACGACACGCTGGCTGCTCACTTTGCTGTGCATTTATCAGGACAGAGCTATCACGCTGGGCTTTTCTCCTTTCTCCAGCTAAGAAGGGTTTGAGGTCTCCAGCAAAACTGTGGGGCTGAGAGTGAGACAACCCCCAGCGAGAGGAGCTGGGGAGTTTGTATTTTAGCTTCCTGGAGGCTGAAGTGTAGGATTCAAAAGGGAAAGCTGGCCAAGGGGAAGCCTATGTCCTGAGAGAGAATAATGCCTACAATTTTTGTGGGCAGTACAGCTCAAGAACACTATTGCATATGTGCAGATATCAGGCATGCAGGCTTGTAATCTTTCCTGCCCAGGTCAGTGTGAGCTCCTTCCTTAGTATGCCTGTGACAAGCAAGTGCAAATAAATCCCATGCATTTTTGCCTGCTTTGTGACTGCAGCACAGCCAGAGGGGTTTCTGGAGACCATCTCTGCAAACTTCATCAGCAGTGCCCTCAGGGCTGTCCCACTGGACATTGTGACAGCGATGTGGTCACTGGCAGAGCGCTGTGGACCTTGGCTCCTCGCCGAGGGTCCTGACGTGCCACTGAGATGTGTCACTCTGTGGAGCAGCGGCACACACCATGGCTGGGTGACAAGAGTCTCTCCACAGCCACTCTGCTCCTTTATATGAACCTCAGTGAGGATGGTGTAATGTGAATGTACTCGTGATCTGGAAGAGACATTTCAAAAAGCCTCCTGACACCAGAAATTTCTCTTCTCTTCTCTTCTCTTCTCTTCTCTTCTCTTCTCTTCTCTTCTCTTCTCTTCTCTTCTCTTCTCTTCTC
>JAWWEU010000081.1:93877537-93950524 GCA_035583155.1 Acropternis orthonyx | reverse complement strand
CTCCTCTCCTCTTCTCTTCTCTTCTCTTCTCTTCTCCCAGGGATCACTAACGCTGACTGTGAGTGTAAAAGAAACCTGGATGGGTCTGTCCCCCTCTCAGGATGAAAGCCCTAAAGCACTACTGCGGGGAGTCAGGAGGTGATGGTTTCAGAAGCACTAGCAAGACTTAAGAGCCTAAATACTATTTATTTAAAGTGACATTCATCACTTAAGAGCAAAAGTCCTACTGAATCTCTGCAAAGTAGAGTTAAGGCTGTATCTGAAATACCTAACTCAGACCAACAGACCACCCTGGCCATAAGTCACCCTACATTTAAATAGATGATTGAAAATGCACTTATCTGCAGGAGGGACATTATTTGGGATTTCTTATGAACATTTGCATATGGGCAGGAGAATCTGCTCTCACATTTCAATACCAGTGCCAAAGAATTTATTCTTCCCCAAACCATGTGAAAGGTAAATATTCATAAAACTTCTGTGTGGAAAGACAGGAGAGAGAATTCAAATATGTCTGGGTGGAAACTCTTTTATTTTCCTCAGGTACAAATAAAGCACCCCCCAACCCCTAGCTCCCTCTAGCTCCCCTTTTAAATCTCTTTTTAATGTCTTGCTTATTACTGCTAATCATTTTCCCCCTTTGCTAATGATGCTAACCTTAGAGCCTGCTGCAAACTGACTTGTTTCATGTCAGCCTCTCTCTATTGCCCACTTTTGTTAAGCCACAAAGCAGGTTTCAGTCTATTCAACATCAGCTATTTCTCTGAGTTGAATATTACCATTGCCTGCTTCAAAGGCATCTCCAAGCCCACAGTATTTCTGCACAGATACCTCTATTATTGTCTGTCATCGGGATATGCTGGGCTTCTCTCCTGCCTCTCTCCCCCCTCACTTCCTTCCTACGTATGTGGCAAAGTCTCTCTTTGCTCTAATAGCTCTCCTGAGAGCAGGGTGAAGAAGGTCTTTACAGAGGCCTGTTAATTTTAAAGGACAAGCTTTATATATTAACACCCCTGTGGCAGTCTGCTTCCCGCACAGCGCACTGTATCCCACCATTTACCAGAATTAAAGCGCACCAGGACCAAATCCACTCCCCACCAGGAGCCCCTGGATAATGCCAGTCCTGATTCCCACCTCCCTACAGCTGCAGCAAGCATCCCCAGGTGTCTCTAAGTGGGCCGAAGCCATGGAGTGGTGCAGACAGGGAGCAGGGGGACATTGTGACTCTCTGGCCAGTGTTGACCCACAGGGTGGGAGATGAAGCAGGGGATGGAGGAGACCTGCTTGTTTAGCAGAGGCTGTGTTATAGCTGTCCTTTCCTTCCAAAATCAATTTTCTCCCAAGTGCTGGATTCTTTGAAGAATTATAACAGCTATAATTACAAGTGTGGCAATGTTTGGACTTGCTGGGTTGACTGAGACCTTTTCAGTGGCTTAGAGTAACTGGGAGGAAGGAGGTTTTTCTCTGTGGGTAAAAGATGGTGAAACAGCAACTATTTAGCATAAATTCTGTCTTCTGCTTGCTAATCACCTCTCAGTTCAAAAGACAGTTCTTACCCCAGTGCTCCCCCATTGGGATGCGGTGCTGGCACGGGGCTCCTGCTTCCTCCATTGAGCTGAGCAAATCTCTCAGAGAGGCTGACCCCTTAAACTGAAATCAAACAGATTATCTGAGACTTGCAATGGATGACAACTTTTACCTCTTTCTCTTTGAGACATCTGTCCCCTTCATCAATGCCCTCCCAACCCATGCTTCCCTCCCCAAAACAGTGAGAGAAAAATTAAAAAAGGAGGAAGGGAAGGAAAAAGCCTCATTGGTGCAAGGGGAGAATTTGTGGTTATTGCTAATGTTAGTATTTCCCCCTGGTTGTTTTTTTTTTCCCTTCTGTTTCCCTGGCATACAGGTAAAATAACAAAATAAATCCCACAAAGGGCTTTCTGCCAGGCTGCCTTCAGAACTTTGCTTAAGTGGCCTTAAGTAAGATAATAAGCAAGGAGTGTGAAAAGAAGAGACTTTGTCTTTTCACATTAGCAGCAGCCCTGTTCAAGTGGCAGTATCTATGAAAATGCTGTTCAGCCTCTAATGAGACTACAGTGTGTTAGTGTACCAGTCTAATTAATCCCATATTTTCACACAGCATAATTACTGAGCTGGGGCTGAATTATTTGGCTACTGGAGGTGGAGCAGTGCCTGCCTGCACTGTCCTCTGTCTCTGCTCTTCACAATTTATTATGCTATACAGCAAGACACCATTGAAACCTCCTAGTATAGGACTATCTGTCATCTCTACATTATCAGTAAAATACACCACCTTCCATACTGTGCTACAAGGGCTTTAGCAAATTGCTATTTTTATGGGATATGATAAAGGAAACGTTACCTTATGTTCAAATTTTTAACTGTCTCATGTACAGAATATACAGTTCTGCTTCATTCAGTCCCATTCAGGGAGGCCTCATTTGCATTGCTACAGCCAGAATGGGTGTCAGCCTGCTACTCTGCTCCCATTGAGTCCCCTTTCTTTCTTCACTTCCCCTTTTTCCTTTTAATTTTTCTTTTCTTTCTTTTTCACTCTCTTTTTCTTTCTTTCTTTCTCTCTTTCTCTCTCTCTTTCTTTTCTTTCTTTATTTTCTTTCTTCCCATTTCTTTTTCTTTATCCCTTTCTTGCTCTTTCCACTCCTTTAGCAATACCTGCATTTCCAGGATCTCCATCTTTCCTGGAATGAAGATTTTTCATCCTTTAAAGTCCGTTCTCCCCTGCCCTTCCTAGTTTGTGTTATTCCTTGAAACATATTTTTTTGCACATTATTATTCACCTCTGATATATGATCTTGCCATTTTGGAACTGGTAGAGTCCCCCACCCCCTTCCTTCCCATAGGAGTTCAGAGAGATTTGTGGTTTAAACATTTACTCACTTGCTAGTGTTTTTGTGACTGGTTTAATAGTATCTTTTTAATGGAAGGCCAAACACTACATTAACTATATGGAACTGTTTTTGAATTTTTCTTTTCAGCCAAAAAAAAAAAAAAAAAAAAAAAAAAGAGAAAAAAAAAGAGAGAGTTGTACCCTGTAAATTTTAAGACCAGCTTTAACAGTACATAAGGCTATTTTGTTATTGTGTATGGTTTCCATACCTGCATTGTGAGATATATGGATGTACATATAGCCAGGCAAAGTGAGATCTCAAAATAAAGAAAACCACATGCTTAATAGTGCAAGCGGGAAAATTACTTCTCCAAGTTTTTAACCAAATAGTGACCCTGAGACTTGAGTCCTCTTCTACGCAATATGAAATCTAACCTATTCAAGGAGCAGTAAAGTGAATTTCATTACACCTTTGCTGATACAGTGATTGAGTATTGGATTTGACACTCCAAAGCTCTTCCATATGTGCACATGGGAACACAAACATCTTGCACTGCCCCCCAGATTAGTGATTCCATGCAGGATCTTTTATCAGTCATCTTGGGGCAGCTGAAAGTAGCTCAAGCTCAAGGGTTAAGCAAGGTTAAATGTTAACAAACTTCAACTTGTAGCCCTTGCAGGGCTGGCCACTCCAGCTGTGAGGCAGCACAGCTGATTTGTTTGCAGGTTTGCTGCTGTGAGGCCTATTCGAATAGAAGTTTCTGGAGGTTTCAAAGTGATCTTAAGAGGGCTGTGAAGAGAAAGTTTGAAGTGAATAAGCAAGGAATATCTCTGTGAGAGAAGTGGGGCACTGCTAAAAGTTGGTCTGCCTGCACTGACTTTTTGGCACCTGGAGAGTTGCCTGTGCTAAGGACAAGGGCTATGGCAGCATCCGTGTATCCATACAGAGCCTGGCTGGGTGATGTGTGGAGATACAGATCACTGCATGCTGCAGTCACAGCCCACTCTCAAGCCACGTGATTCAAAAATGAGGACCAGCTTCTTCAGGAGACTAGCATTAGACTGACTCTGGTGTCAGAAATTTGGAGGGAGGTTATTCATGTTAAACCTGAGAGGCCTTATAGGTGTCTCATTTTCCAAAAATGAAACAGTCAAACTACTTGAAGGTGTCTCAACCTGTCAGGTATTCCATCTGACCTCCAAAATCACCAGGTAATTTTTAAAATCATGTCTGCACATGGTCTGTATCTTATAATTTCTTCTGTGTAAATACACCATGAAGTTTCTTCCCGGCCCTTGCACCCCTGGCTTCTGCAGTAAAGCTACTTCCCCATCACTCTTCATACTTGTCAGGATGTCCTGTCCTATAAGTTATCTCTTCTCAAGAATTTTCAGAGCTCTCCCATTTTCACTTTCCTTCTCACTTCCATCTTTTCCTTGCTGTCACTTAGGCTCGTTAGGCTGAGCTTTAAACCCTCTTCCACCACCCACCATGCTTCTTTTGCCCTCTTAAAGCCTGTGCACCCATTCACGCCTTAAACCTGGCCTGCTACAATCTTTTTTTCAGCTTCTTAAAAAAACACTGTGAGCTAGTCCTGATTTGTTGTATACTGGTGGACACCTTTAAATCACTAGCACATACCTGAGTTTGATCGCAGAGGCACTCAGTTATGTCCCCTGAGCTCACAGGAAAGGCCTCTCAGGATGTGACATTTCAAAACAATGAGGTGGCACCTCAGGGTCAATGCTGGTTGCTAAAGTAAACCATGCAGGGTCATTAAACTGTCCTGCTGAAGTCTGGTTTGAGCTGGAAACTGAGATGGGGATGGGAAACATTCTTCTGCAGTTCTGCTGAGTCCAGTGCCAGGCATGCAGGATATGTATTTTGCAGGTGACTGTTTCTGGTGGCCTCACGATTGCTGCCAGTCCTGTACTCTTACAAAGAGCAGTCCTCTGCTTTATTTTTTTTTTCTCTTTCTATAATGTTTTCTTCTTCTGTTTCCCCTCTTGCTCTGCTCATGAGGCTGATTGGAAATCACTGAGCACCAGCACAGGCACTGGCATTTACAGCCACGGAGCTCACACAAAACTAAGCAGCAGATGTTGCATAGGCAGGAGATGTAAAAACCACTCCACCGGTGCTTGAGCCTATGGCTAGGGTACCCTGGGTGATGGGACAGCAGCCCATGCCTGCGCCAAGGCTGCCAGTGAAGATCCATGTCGTGAAGGTGTATTTGTGACCAGGACTCCTACGAACAGTTCCTGTGGAGCAACCAGTGAGCAGCAAAACAGCCATAGTCCATTCTGGCACCCTGTACATGATCTTTCAACTTAAGGCACAGACACCCAAGATAAGATGATCCAGTCCTTATTTTGGACATTTCTGTGCTTCTCATGGTCTAACAGTGCAATTCCAGTGCTCCCAGATTGTGGTTTTGTCCCCTTAAACTAGTAATCACATAGCAAAGCAGATGCCACCCTCAAAAACAACTGTTTCATAAATGCATTTCAAAAAAAGTTTTCCGTTTGGTGATTTTGCATGCCATGTTGAACATCTGTGCCAGGATCACAGAGCTCAAGTTACCCAATGTTCAAGAACTTTGAGAGAAACAGCTAGGATTTAATATTAAGTGCACCAACTTCCCATGACACATTCAACCTTTAAAAAAAATGAATGATTTCTTTAAAAGGTTGAATGTTTCATACTAGCATCAGAACAAGCAACTTGGGGTGGGTAAAAAAAAAAATCAAAAAGCACTGCAAATAGAGAAATGAGGAAAAAACACCCAGGTGTGTGCTAAAATGGTGTGGAGAAAATTAATTACTGGAAGGCTTGGTATAAATAAGACATTACATGACCCCCTCTGCCAGTGGGGGATCTTTGGAGGTGACAGACAAGTATGGGTCTTAATGAATAGCCTTTTCCTAAAATTGTTTGCTGTGGGCTCAGCATAAACCTTTGCATAAAAGTGGAAGCCTGTGAGCAGTAGGAATTATTTGTATTAAATGTTCTTCTCAGCAAAACATGGCAAAATTCCTATTCCCAACTAGAAGAAAATCATATTTCATTACTGTAATACCATTAAGCAGGATACAGCAATTGGCAGTGGGGAATAGGGGTGGGAGGGAGGCCCACCGGCAGGGGGAAGGAGTTGTAGCCTGCTAGGAGATGGAGCCCTGCTGGATGCCTTCCCAAGCTGGGCTCTCGCCACTGCCATGTGGCAGAGAGGAGTGAGAAGGAGAGGCAGAGGGGAAGAGCCTCCACCTGAAGTCCAGACATGGTCTTTGCCCAGTGGAAAAACCATTGAACTTCATAGGGGTGAACCCAGCGGGGTTTTATAGAGATTGCTTTCAAAGGCAATAACCTTTTAATAGAGGATGAGATTACTGCTAAAACCACAAGATTAAATCCTATGGTCATTGCCAAAAGGTTAAACAGCCATGGCCTGACTTGGCAGCAGGGGGCTGCCAGGGGCTGATCACTGCACAGAAGAGGTGCCTTCATAATGTGGAGAAGCAAATTGTGGGAAGGTGCAAGTTCTGCTCTATTCACCATCACTTGCACTAACCAGGCTGCAGAGCTGGGGAAGCAGGTGAAGATGGGACCGAGGACTCTCAAGTCCAGAAGAGTAATGTGAGCAAGATGTACTGGTTGAAAGTATCCAACAGAGACAAGAAGATGGTGCTGTTGGTCTTAGGAAAAGTCCAGCCGTAGCAAGACCCCAAAAGGGAATGCCCCAGCTCTGAGGAGCAGTTTGGGTTTTACGTCTTGCTGAATTAGACATTGCTGCTGCAGGGTTGGGATGTGCATCTATGTGCTAGTGTGTGGGGGGGTATTTATGAACTAACTGGATGGCTGCTTGGGAATAAAACCTGTGTTAATGTGAACAAAATTCTTTTAAAAATAACAATAGCACAGTCATGGTGGACTATTAAGTCCTATGCACCTCTTTTATCCCCAGAGGGAGTAGGTAGATGCATTAACTAGGAAGCACACAGCTCCCTTTGGATCTCAGGGAGAAGAGGTTGGTATTTCCTTGGTGTTCACTTCAGAGAAAGACATGGAGATGAGTGAAGATTTATAACCTTGCTGGAAGATCACCAATCAGTCAATTAAGTGAACAAGCCAAGACTTTCTCTCATTTACGTGGGACAATGCAGACCTCTCTACTTGCCATGGTGGTGCTCATGCTGCCTAGGTGAGAGAGGGGCTCTCTGAGCATCCCTGTGCAAGGCCAGCCTCACGTTTGGGAAACTACAATGCTGATAGAGCAGGTCTTCGTGAAGGGCTGCTGTGCCTTGCCAAGGGATTGCCCCAGGGGTTCAGTGCTGGTGTCAATCAGCCTTGGCTCCAGGCTGGCAGGGAGGTTACACAGACAGCACAGCCCAGTGAGCACAGCCCATGACAATCCTTCCTGATGTTCCCTCTTCCACTGGTTGTGGAGAAGAATATATAGTGCAATGGGTACATCTCTGTGGAGGTGTTTTGTTCAAAGCAGGCAAATTGACAGGTTTCCCTCATAAAACAGTAATGCAGCTTATACATGAAAAAAAGATCATAAAAATTCAGTTTTCTCCCAAGCAAGATAATTCTGACATTACTTAAAATACTTCAGACTTGTCAGTAAAATTTCAATGTCATTAAAATTAACTGGCATATTTTAAGATTGACTTTCTTGCTTCCTTTCAACTCCCAGCCAACCTGACATGGGGAGGGCACTTGCTATTCTTATCTTTTACACACTTGTATTTCTTGGCCTTTAACAGCTTCTTCTTGTGGCACACACTGCTCTGTCTGCCAGGGATAACGGGTGTCACTGGTTGCTGCTAATCCATTATGGCAAGCTGTCTAATTACCAGTGGTGTAGTGGTAAATAAAATGCAGGTTCACTTCTGGCCTGCTCCTTATCCCTCATCTGAGAAGTGGGCAAATGTTGTATCACCCCAATTATTGCTCCATTTACCTGCCTGTTCCCTTGACTATGGCACTGCTAATTACTTACTTTGTTAGGCAGAAGAAATATTAGATATTTATTTCATTTGCTGTGATGATAAGAAACACAACTTCTATTATTTGTCCCCTAGACTAGAAAATTCCCTTTGTGGCAATCCTTCTAGCCTCTATGCATAAATGAAACCACTTTTTACTCCAGCATAGCTTTGGTCCCTGAAAAGAGATCATATTTGGATCAGGAAAATGTTCTTGTCTCTTTTCTCTAGGACAGGAAAGGCAAGCTGGAGAGGTTTGCAAAGTGGAACTGGATGTTGCACTGGACCAAGCGGTTTATTACTGAAGCTACATTCTGCAACATAACCATGTAAAATCACCACTCTTCAGCAATAATGGTCCTTCTGCTTTGTTTTTGCGAGAAATCAGAAATTGGGAGCAGTCTTAGTCTGTGTCTGAATAGGACTGGGTATGTGTTTAATTTGAGACATTTTCAGTTGTTGATCCTAGTCCCCTTGTATTTCACTAGGATCTCCCCTTTTAGCAATGCAACCTCGAATAAACCTAGTCTGAAAATGTGTCCTGAAATGGGTGTCTGAGATGAACACCATGTGTGATGTAAGAGCGGCTTCATATGAAGAATTTGATGTAATGGCTCTCAGTCTTCTTAATTTTTGTGGTCCTCTAGAAATTGTTGAGTGGTGGTGAGGACCCCTTTAGAGTTTTTGTTTTCCAAGCGGCCACAGGACATGCACAGTCTCTGTTTTCTTGATCACTTTCTTTGAGTGTTTTTTTCAGGTGTCAGTTTCCTCTGGTTTGATGCCCAGTTAGTTCTTCATGCTAGGATGTCCACAGTAAATCGGCAACTGCTGAAAAAGAGGTAAAGTGAATGTAGGAGAATGTGCAGGTTATTTTAAAATATTTGTATATTTATACACATGCTCATATATTATGATGTATATTTTTCAGCTGAACATCCTTCACTTTTGTTAATCTTGCTGTTCAGCACCTCCTTCTGCCATTAGCCTTGGTTTAACTCACTTTGCAGCATGCCTTTGAATTTCAAGGTACCAACATATGAAATAGAAATTTGGACCAACAACACCGTTGGGCTTTCACTTCTGATGATTAAAAAAAATAAAGAATGAAGGGCTACAGCTGCCTGAAATGAATGTGCAGTCTGAATGAAATATGCAGCCTCCCTTCTTAAAATATTCAAAATGGTCATACCTCAAGGATGTTATTTAAATGTTCATTTTAGTCTTCTGCATCACCTTTCAACAGCATGCTGGCACAACACTGCTGCTTCATTTAGACTACAGAATAATCAAAAATCTCTTGCATTTCCTGGCTCTGGGAAGAAGGGTCTTTGGACATTCAGCTTTGCAAGTCTAGAAGAATCTTGCCTT
This sequence comes from Acropternis orthonyx, assembly GCA_035583155.1. Lineage (NCBI taxonomy): Eukaryota > Metazoa > Chordata > Aves > Passeriformes > Rhinocryptidae > Acropternis > Acropternis orthonyx. The sequence goes on along the minus strand of JAWWEU010000081.1, from coordinate 93,941,301 downwards.
AGGACCATTACTTTCCAAGGGAAAGAAACATACTTTGAATACTGCTACCAGAGAAAACAGAGTAATTTTGAATATATTTGATAGAAGGGCAAAGTTTCAATTTCTTCTCAAAGCCATTTGAGAGTGGAGGGGGATTTACAGCTGGAACGTTGACTAGTTGCATTTGCCTTCAAGGTCTTGCTGCTGAAGGTGCCTTCTTGGTCTCCATCTGGAAGGAGGAGGTTGTGGGGCAGATCCCTGGTGGTGCACCCTGCTGTGGCAGAGTGGGCCAAGCAGAGGGGACTGAGGCAGGAAAGTACTGCACCAAGAGCCGTCCTGGAACTGGGAAAGCAGACAGGACACTTCAGAGCAATATGGAGAAAGAAAAGAAAAAAAAAAACCATCAGGAAAAGAGAGATCCCAAAAGGATCTCCTCAGAAACATATCCAAAAAATTCAAACTATGGAAAATAAGAAGGCAGAAGCTCCTTCCTTCTCTGCTGTGCAAAATGCCCCATCTGCAAACATGACTGACATCATTGGAGAAGAATGTAAACTTTGATTTTAAAAAAGTACCGCTTGCCACTGCTCCTCTTTGGCAGTACATCCCTTTACTTTGGAGTATTTCTATCTGATTAGGTATGTATATGCACATATATAAATATTTTGTTAAAAGTACAGGGAGACTTCTCTCCTTCTTCCCCACGCTTGCAACAGAGGCTGCAGACCATTCAAAGCCAGCTTCTCCTGAGAACTTTCCACATCTGCTGCTAGAGGAAGAGGAGAGCAAAATGAACATTATAAAATAGTAGTAATAACTATAAAAATAACAAATAAGCTGAGCGAGAAATGAAAGACTGATTCAAGCGGTGTCCTTTATACCAATAATAAATGACCCAGCACTGGGGAAAGCAGATTGCTAAATTAAAACTAATGTGGGAGGTGTGTGTACCCCCCTATCGTCCCCCCACTCACTACTCCACCCCAGCTGCGAGGATCTACACTGGGAGCTCATGCGTCTTTCCTCCTTCCTTTCAATCTACCTACCCAGAGCCCTCTCCCTGCTTGACAGCTACCGCAAGCCCAAACTGACAGCTCTTCAAAATCCGCAGAAGAAACCCAGCATTAATTAAGTCATTGCTGGACTGTAATTTCCTTGAGAAGTAAAAAATTCTCACACAAGAAAAGGTTACAGAGACCTTTTCTGTGTCAAAATTACCATGCTGCATGAATATTAATGCTCTTAATGAAGACAACCTTTGCTTCATCAGGAAGGTTCTGGAGCAGGTGCCAAGCCTGAAGTCTCACTCTGTGGATTTTCTACTCTATGAAAGTCAGCACAATGCAATTTTTCCATTAAAATCAACATTTCCCACATGATCACGGGGCTTTTTTTTCTTCTTTACAGATAGGCGGAAAGAAGTGGGGAAAAAAATCCCTCTGCTTTGAAATCAAACATTTAAAGGTTTCATTCAACACATTAATCAGCGCTGAGAGAGGAGAGGAGGAGGAGGAGCAGGAGGAGGAGAGGGGTGCAGGGGGGATCTGCCTTATTTATACAGATCCTGCATGCGCTTCCATAGATCACAGCCGTGTCCATGTTGTGAGCCGCCCTAGGCTGCTGCCAGGCATGTCCTCTCCAGAAGGGCTCGATGGGCTCACAGGGGCACACCAGGATGGGGGCACTGGGAAGTGGTTGGAATGGTAGTGTCATCACTGCCACCCTGCTTGGGGCATAATCCTCTGTTGTAAGCCTTAGGGTACTCACACATCAGAGACCGAGGATGAGCATCATGAGGTTTGGCCATCTGGGAGACTGTGACCCAAGTGGGTATCACAAAGAAATGGGGGAACAGTGAAAGGGGGCATGGGAGGCAAGGGAGGGAGTCAAGATGCTCGGCCACGAGGGCAGTAAGTGTGTGCAATAACATAAAACAGTGGAGGAAAAGGCTGTTTCTTGCCTCTCTCTCAGGAAGGAGAGGATTTTCAATGGCACTGCACTGGAAAAATTGCACTGCCTTTGTGCAATGCTGTTTCACTGGCATTTAGCCTCCAACAAGATAGGGGAAAAAATATAAGGAAAAATGTGGAGAAACACAGGACAGAATAGAGTCTGCAGCTTTAGACAGGAAAGAAAGACAGGTAAAAACTACCTCTCTCTCCCCCTTCAAAAGGAGAAAATTATATGAAAACTGCCCATTAATTATATCTTCTACTTCTACTTATTAGGCATTCATGATCTAATAATGGCTGTGGCTAACTTATAAAAAAAATCTGATTATTTTTCTGTTGGGGCATGCAATGTCCTGTATATATTAAAAAGGTAAGCAATGATATATATTTATGGGTACTGATGTAATAGCTATTAGATTTATAATACAGAGAAGAAACATAATTTTATTAGAAAGAGCAATAGTTCACAATCCTATTATTGTTTATTGCTGACGTCAGTTCTGAACTATAATAAGAATCATGTAACAACTGGAAATAATAATAAAAATGCCGTTTAGATTTGCGAGAAAGTGGATCCTCTAAAACAAAAATAGGGATTATAGACCCCTACCTGGAAGCAGCCATTTGGTTTGCGGAAGTCACAGAGATGCAGCTCAAGGTTTTGCCCCCGTGGTCCGAAGGCAAGCATCTTCTTGACCTCAAATGTATCATCAGCCTTCCTGCAAGCATGTGCACAAGGCCTAGAGGGGGCTGCCCGAGGCATTCCCATGGGTGCCCTGTGCAGTGTTGCCCTCTGGGGCCGTACCACTGTGTCCTATCTGAGGGCACAGGGACACTGCTGGCAGCAGAATCCCCAGACCAGTCTCCCACCATGAGCAACACACAGGCAACAAACTGTCCTTTGGGCTCCTCTGCAATAGCCTTGATAATTTGAGTTTATGAAACCTCAGATCCTAAGAATCAGAAGAATACTAGAACTATCACTTTTCATGGCTAGCCTTTGTTTTATATGATTATATACATGTATACTCTAAACCTTTCACTATAGTTGCCCTAAAAATTTGTTTTTTTCAGGATGTATCTGGAACTGTCAGCCTTACTGATTCTTTACTTCTCTGTATTACTTTCTTTTTTCTCTTCTTTTTATCTGTTTTTTTTTTTTTCTTTAGAGCAGTGTTTGCTGACCTTCAGGCTCCAGAATTAACTCATTCTCTTGACATCTCTGAATTATTAATGAGGGTGCTTTAGAAAGTTCCTTAGCCACTTTCTTTAAAACTCCTGGGTGCAAATTAATAGAGCTGTTTTTGGGAAAGCTTAATTTTAGCAGGTGCTGCCTCAGATCTTCCTTTGTTGCAGAGATAAATGTTCTGCTCCCGCAGAAACGTCAGACGGGATAGATACACCCTCCAGGTTCATTGCAAATTCAGAACAAAAGTGTCTAGTCAACACTTCTGATCTTTCTTTGTTAAACCTTGCAATGCTGTGAGCTGTCTCTAGCAATGGTCCCACAACTGTTCAGAGGTTTTATTGCTCCTTTTAGAGTATTCTTTTATTATCCATCATCCCGCTGGCCACTGATTCTTCACTGATTTCTTTTACCTTTCTTTGTGTGTGTGTGTGTGTGTATGTGTATGTGTGTGTGTGTAAGGAAGGAGGAAGAGAACATGTAATAATCTAAGAATATAAACTAGAGGGATGCTGTGTCTGGAGGAGATAAAAGTAGGGTTCCCAGTGGCAAAGAAAGACACTGAGGTGCTTTATCATTGGGGTGGCAACTGGCCCTGTTGAGAAAGCAGTGGAGTGAGAGGGTGCCAGGGATACATAGCACGGGAGGACAGTGCTCTTGAGCACCTTTTCCAGTCCCAGGTGGGATCCAAATCAAAGAGTAGATCTCACTGTCAGGATGTCCTCTATGGCCACATACTGGATGGATAACTCTGGCCCTCCAGTAGTCCTTGCCTCCTATACCCATCCTCCCTCTCTCCTGATGTTCACTAGCTGTCTTCTGTCCAGACCATTTCCCCCTTCTCAGTACTAGCTGATGCCTGCTGCTCCCTGGCCTTGCCAAATTCCCCCACCCAAAACCTCAGGTCCTCAACCGTTCACCTACCATCAGTCAGCATTGTCCCTTTCTTTTCCGAGAAAGTTGAAAACCTGGTCTGATCACCAGCTTATGGAAAGAGATAACTTCCAGCTTCATTTCAAAATTGTGATGTTCTCAGCCATAGGCAAGATAAGGTGAAAGTAGGACAGGCAAGTGCCTTAGAAATCTGAATCCATGAGCAGAAACCTGCACTAAAAGCTTTTACTGAGGTGTCTAAGTATGAAGGTGTTAGAAAGAAAGAAAGGTGTGCAAATGTTGGAGTAGCCAAAATCACACTGAACCAGAGCAGGAACAGACTATTTAGTTCCTTGACCCCAATAAATGGTCTGCATTAAAATAACATAGACTGCTGAGATAGATATTCTTATAAATTAGTGGAATTTCAGATTTCCACAGAACTAGGTGATATTGTGTCCTGTAATGATACAAATATTCTTATGGGACATGATATCACACTTAAAACTCTAAATTTTTAAAGGTGTTTCAGTTACTTTATAGCAGCAGACTGTCTTTGGAATGAACTAGATTTGCTATTCCACCTGAAGAACAAAGAGAAAAATTTATAGAAGATCAAACAAATAAAAATACATTGAGAAAGACAGTAAGTGATGTCAACGCACTAAGAAATTAAGAACTTTGCATTAGTGTCTGAGCTTTTTTGTTGGTACCCAGGTATTATAAATAATAAACTAAACCGAAATTGTACATATTATAAAGCTGCATTTTTCTGTAGGGGTTCTGGTGACATGTACAAACCACACAAGCTTTACTCCCGTGGCTTATCCATGTCACTAATCCCCCTCTATAAAAGTAAAGAAGGGAGGCACAGTGGGGAGGGGCGAAACTTGCATGGAACCGATTCTATCTTTTGCCTGCATTTGTTTCCAAATTACTTGACAAGCCTTGCCCATGGCTTTCCCAGAGTCTGCCTTGGGATGAGTGAACTTCTGCAGCAGAGAAATTCATCTTGTGAAAAATGCTTGTTTTGGGTCATTGGAACTATTTGGGAAATATCTGGCTGAAAAATAGAGGAGAAACTCAACTCAAGTGGAAAATCTGAGGTGATGTTTATTTTTGACTGATAAAGGATGATAATCTCTATTTTGTCTCTGTCAATTTTTTTCTTAAGACTACTTGTAATCAGCACAGTTCAATCTCAAACAATGCTTGCTTTCTTTTTCCAGGTGATTTCACAAGGAAAAAAAAATTCATCATGAAGATCTAATTGTGAGAAAATCCATATGCCTTTAAATACAACTTTCAGATTAGCCTGTGGCTGAGAAATTACTGTGAGATGATTTCTGTTAGATTTATTTGAAGTAGATCTGGACACAAAAATGGGTCTCAGCTTTCCCAGCTTTTCTCAGGGAAGGCTAGGGTCTGCATCAGTTGCCATCAGTATATCCCCTGGCCCGAGTGCTTGCAGGCTTCGGGATGCTCAAATGATGACTTTGAAATGAATCCCCCAGACCTGTATGTTGTGTTACAGGATGACTCCTGAAGTTTTGACCTGGGGAAATGGAACCTGAGGAGACTTACTGTCCACTGTGCACCTTGCAGGATGGCATTTTAACTTTTCCATCAAAACAGACGGGAGTTTTGTTCATGGAAATCTTTGGGGATGCTGAACCCAGTGGTCCTGCCTCCCAAATGATGACAATCGTGCCAGGATTACTGCAGCAGTCTCACGCCTCTTGCCCTCCATGCCTGATACCTTGATCCCAGAGAGATGAAACGGCTCCTGGCTCTTGCTGGCCTCTTAGAAAATCCAAGGCTTAATCAGACAGCTTGTTTATGGTACAGCTCCTTGTCTTGCAAGTACTACAGATGCCACTTCGTTGCACCTAAACTGCTTACGAGACAGGACTCCTATCTAATAAGACATAGCACAGCCATACATATTTATTTATATTTGAACTCTTGCCCTCTGTACTATACTGCAGGTCATGTATCTGCTCCAACACCACCTTATTAATTTTCTACTACTCTTCTCCATGGTGGCAACAGTGTTTCAGAGCCTGAAAGGAATATTTTCCTTTCTTTTTTTTTCACTTTGATCTATCTCTTTAACTCTTCAGCTGCTGAAAGGAGGAGAGTCTGGTTTTTCTGAGCACTGTATCGCAGCACTCCTTGTTGGGAATCAGGACACAGCCAGGCTCTCCAGACAATGTCACTTCTCCGCTTGTGTAATACATTACTGTTCTGTTTTGTACCTTGCTAATTAGAAAGCAGGAAAGAAAAAAATATATTTATATATAAAAGAGCTCCCATCTGACAGACTCAAATTACAAAAGTATTCTGATATAAATTATTTAATCAGTGGGGGGAAAAAGAAAGTCACAGTACTAACTATCATTTCTAGACAGAGTATTAACAATCGTTTCTTTCATTGGCTTCTGGTGTCTCATTTTGTGCACCCATCACCAATAAGAAGCTATTGCATGATGCTTACCATAAAATATGACTTTCATCTCTTTGTCTTTGCATTCACTTGCTTCATTTACCTTCCTAATGTATAAAAAGTTTTTAATTTGCCTCCCTCCCTTCCTCTTCTGTCACTAGCACTCTTGAAAACTTCTGGAAGAAAAAAATAAAGACTTTAATTCATATATGGGACCCCATTCTGCCAGCTAGATCTGCCAGTCTTTGAAATACTTTCCATGAACAAGGTGTTGTTTGAAGGTGTGATCGCAGCTTTATGGCTAGGTTGCAAGCTGGCAGTAGGAAACCATCCCGACAGATGTGCTGATTTCAGAAACCAAGCCTCCTTTTATGTCCTGTGGGAATGGATGGGCACTGGGAGGCCAAAGGCTTTCTCGGAGTGGTTGTCCTTAGCAGCAGAGTTAAATGTGCCCACGGCCTAAGCTTTGCCTGAGGCAGAGGTGCTCACACCAGGGGCTTAGTGCCCACCTTTGCAGTGATGAGCTTTGCTGCACTGAGGTTGTGTCTACCCTCAGAGCACACGTCCAGAGGTCAGGTCCAATGTTTGCAGGCTGCTTTGGAAGGTGACTGGAACTAGTCTCTCTGCCCAGTGCTCTTCTCAACATGGGTGTGTGTCCCCAGCATGTGGATGGCAGCTTAAAGAGACTGGTCATTTTTCCTACCACTCTCTGAAAGTCAAGCCCAGAAGTTTAATAAGCCCCATCATAAAGAGGCCTTGCATGGCATGGCTTTCACAAAGCAACCAGAAATAACTTGGCATTGCCATGATGCCGAATCAGCCCAAAGGGTGAAAAGCAAATTTTCAAACTGTAGGGACCTAGCCACTTTCCAAAAGATAAGTGGTATCCAAGGACATTGCACAAGAACTCCCTTGTGCAAATGGGCTGCTGCAATGAAAACAGAGCTGCACTGTACAAAAGCAAGGGGCAAAATGCTGTAACCACCCATAGGCTTGTGGCAGACCCCAGAGCAAGATTTCTCATCTAGGAGCTTGAGACCATGAGGGAAAGGCTTTTTAAAAGACCAGGAATGGTAACATGCTCCAAAACCTGCATTCGAGCATCAACTATTTGTGCCAAATCTGAAGGCTGCTCTGGGAGCAGTAACCCTGGGGCCTCCCTTGAGTCAATACCTGTGTCTGATAAGAGTACAAATATATTGTTTTCTGGTCCCTGTGGTGGGTGAATACGTTTTGATTGCCTGCTGAGATTACATATAATAAAAACCAGAGAGAGTAAACTGCTTTTCCCTTCACAGTTATGTCACTACTATATATATATATATATATATATACATAAGGTTTAGAATCCATATCCTGTTGTTGAATAAGCAGCTGGAGCTATTGAGATTTTCATGGAAATCTTCCACTTTTCTTCCCATGAGCTGCAAGCAGGGTGAGAAGGTAAGAGTATTATCTGGAAAAAAAATAATAGTAAAAAGAAATTAAATAAGGCAGGTCATGGTGGACACTTGAATGTGGCAGGGCTGCTCCTTCTGAAGCTGGGACAATGTTGGTGCCCACTGGTACAGGGGGGGTACAGCCCAAGCAAGACCAAAAGTTCACACTAGCCAAGTCCTCTGGGGCTGTTTATTTTGGCCCAGCTGCATGTCCAGCACCATCAGGGAGCTGTGGAGCCCAAAGCCTTCCCTGCAGTCCCCACAGCATTGTGTTCCTCATTAGATCTGGCCCATCAGTACCACCGGACAGGTGGTGGTCCCCAGCAAGTGACAGAGGCTCTGTGTTCAGTTGCTCTTCCAGAGAGAAAAAGGTCCAGGTGCTTTTTCCACAGCAGAGCTGCTGCTATATAGCATCCTCCTCTTCTGTTCTCCCCCTCTTTGTCACCACCACCAGATGCTGGAAGTATGAAATAAAGCTCATTTTTCTGACATAACACATTAAGATCTTGAAAGTTTATGCCACAGCAATGTAAAATGAAAATGTCTTGGAACAACAGCGATGAAGTGCTGTCTGTTTGTGAGCAGGAAGGGAAGTTCCCGCTTGCATTATCTTACCCAATGCACAGTGGCAACTGGCGTCTGCCTGCAACCCAGCCCTTGCCCTCCCTGCTCCTCCTGCCAGCTCCCTCCTCTTGCCCTGCTGAGGTGAAGTCTTGTGTTCAGAGGCAGATGAGGCTCAGGATTTAAGAGAGGTCACTTTTTCCACCTTACCATGCTGGTCTGGTGGTGCTGCCTTAACCTCATCCAACTTTAGAGGACTGTCCCAGTGGGTGCAAGCTGCTCTCCAGATGAAAGCAGCCTCTGTGTTCGTTCAGTGAGGATAGGGAAAAGAAAGGGGTGCCTCCTGCTATCTGTGCAGTGAAAATATCAGAAGTGAAGAGATGCAAGCTCTGGGTTACCCAGGATGGGCTGGGAGAAGGCACCTACCCTGGTGGGAATTGTTGGTTGCAGCTTTTAACCACATATATGAGATCAGGTTGCCAAACCTGGCAGCAAGAGCAGCAAATGTCACTTCGGGGAACCAGAGACAACTGAAACAAAATCCTGCAGAGCTCTCAGGCTGGTTGTTGGAGGAAAGCTCAGCCTTCATCTGCACAGAGTTGTGTGCCACTTCTTCATTTTTTGTGTACAAACACATGTAATGCCAGCTGCCTGTGTGGGAGTTTATTGTCTTGCTTGAAATGTACAAGCTGAGAAGTCAGGGCAATACTAAACATTGTTTATTAAATGAGGGAGGGTTTAATCTCCTCTCCAAATACTAAATACATGATTTAGCAGAAGCTTGGACAAATAAAAAAAAAAATTTCTTTGAATTGCATTTTCCCAAGGTGAAGGTAGGGCCACCTAATGCTAACAGCTGGAAAGAGTGTATCTTCCCTCCCTTCCAAACCAGCACATTAGAGATGTGGGAGGAAGATGGTTTGTTTTCTTTAAGAAACCTTTCAACTCACACACTCTGGAGCAGGGTGAAAAATATCCCTTCACCCAATATCTAATTGACTAGGTAAGTGTTGAGATGAACAGTCCCTTGGAAAAATATGGGGAAACAAGCAAAAAAGTCCTATCAAAATAGTGTTCACAAGCAACAGGAGAGGAAGCCCCTGAGTCATAAATACAGGAGGAGAGGTATGACATGTGCATGTCCTCTCACCATGCCTGTTCCAGGGCACCACTTTGGATCACTTTGATCATCAGAGGATTTTGGTCTGGTCCACTCTGACTGCTCTTAAATTGGAACTTGTACGCATTGAGTTAAACCAGTGGACACTTACTGTGCTGAAGAATGATGTGCCTTGCTCCAGCCTGACACTGGTGCTAATTAATTTAGAGTAAACAGAAATAAAAATGATACAAAGTACAGTAAAAGTATCCAGCTTGCAGTGATTTAATGAAATCAGTTCACACTCAGATAAAACCAGTGCAACTTAGCACACAGATAAACACTGAGGGAAACTGATTAAATGTCCAAACAAAGGAATGGAAACATGAAATCAGTTGGGCAGAAAAGCAGGTCAATTGTAAAACAGATTATATTGTCCCAGTAAAATTACTGGGTTTTTGGTTTTGGTTCTTCTTTTTTTTTTTTTTCCTGATTTTGTTGTGTTTTGGCTTCATTTTGGTGTGGTGCTGCTCAGTGTTTCCACCTCAACATCTCCACTCAACAGAAAAGTCTGGAGTATTTCCTTGTCCTTTCCCCCAGACATCATCACTCCCTTCTCTGCATCAGCTGGTACCACCTGCTTAGAAGCAAGCAAATCTTAGAGGAAAATCAAATACCCCATGGGCAAACTGGTTTTCTTTGTTTCCAAAGCTCTGCCAAGCACATCTTGAAAGGTGGAGGTTTGTATGTTTGCAATTTTTTTTGTTTGTTTATGGGGCTGTTTGTTTGTTGGGGGGTTGGGGGAGGTGTTTTTTGGGTTTTCTAAGTTGCTGTTGGCTTTTGTTTGTTGGGTGGAGTTTTTTGTTTCTTTGGTAGGGGGTGTTTGTTGTTGATAACATTTGTTTGTTTTTCTTTTAAATGGCTTTAGAGCCAGGAACCTCTAAGATTTGCACAGGGTTTACTCAAACCACATCTCACTTCCATCCTGCTTCTGTGAATGCAGCTGCCTGCTTTGAAGACATCCAGGCTTCAGTGGTGTGCCATGCAGACAGATGCTAAATCACTGATGCATGCAAACAGAAAATGTGGGTTACGAGTGGGGGCAACAGTGACCTGGAATGGCTGGGAAGCTGAGATTCCCAGATAAGTCAATACAGAGACAGCAGCATTAGCACGATGAGCACAAGCAAATGAGTGCAGATTACTCCTGTACCTTTCACCAGACTGGAGACCTCCACGGGGAAAAGGAAGAGGTGGCATCTCTGATGCCGCAGGGAGAGCGGCACGGTGGCATGCCCTGCATTCATGGCACAGCGCTTGGGCTGCCAGCCCACAAGTTCTCTTCTCTGCAGAAGGTGGTGAACACAGAGCCCAGAGTCAAGAGGACTCAAATGATCCCCTGAGCCTTCATCACAGCACAGCGGCCTGCTCATCCGTGAGGGCAGGTCAGAGCTCTGTAGGGTGATCCAAGAGCGTGAAACAGTTCTTGCTCCTCTTACCCACACAATGTTACCCCATTACACCTGGAAAATTACCAGCTTCAGCTACTGGATGGCTTTTACCTTTCAGTATCAAGCATGTAATCTTTGACAGTTTTGCTCTTTCTAGGCATCTTTTCAAGGACTGGCAGACTAAGTGCTGCTTTTGAAGCACTTTGAGGAGAGGGAAAAATAATGACTTTATGCATTTCGGTATACTTATACCAAAATTACCTCTGAGAGAATTAAAATATGTATCTTGGTGTCTTAGACTTCAGTTTTGTGCTAAGACTTTAGACTTTTTTTAAACTACACTGCTTGTTTTATCCAGGTTCTCATCTTGCCCACCAGACTTAGCATGGCTGGATATCTTCTGAAGCATTATGGACCCTTCTTGACTTACTCTGCTCATTAATCTGTATCGCATGGGCTACGCTTATTCTGTGTGCAGCTCTTTGGTGATACAATGGGAGTTTTGCACACACAGAGATCATGGCGTTCACTGGCAATCCACAGAAGACTTTTTTTTTAATGTGGTATGGAAAAAACTCTTCTTATGAAAACAGATAACATCAAGTGCCTGAGGCCTTTGCCCTAGGTGTCTCACAGGGAAAGGCACTTAAAAAATGTGCAAAACAGCAGCTCAAACCTCCCACGGTGCTGAAAAGAAGACTAAATATTCTTAAGGAAACGTTGGGCTTGTTCCAATTTCTCCAGAAACATTTACCAAACCCACTTCCACATTTTTGGGCACTGCTTCTGGGAACTCAGCATTTAGGTACTTTGAAAGAAAACAGCATGGTCAGCTGGACCACGTTATGTGAACATTAATTTCTATTCACTGGACCTGAATCTATTTTCCCTGTGAAAAAAACTGGAGCAGCTCCACAGGAGCCATGTGGAGTCACACTGGTCTAAAGCCAGAGGACACTCCAGCCTCTAAGATGCACTTCACTTTGCAAAGCATGTGCTGTTAATTAATCAGAGAAAGGGCTGCTCATTTACTTTTCAGCTACATAAAGATTAAATGTTTCCTAACTCAGCATCAGTCTCAGCTATCCTTCTTCAGGATTGCTCCATGAGGTTGTCCACAAAGACCAGGGGAAATGGTGGGTGACTGTGGGCAGCAGAAATCACTGAAATGACTGAGCCATGCAGAAGACAGCTGAAATTTCAGCAGAAACCATCCATATGTCAGAGGAGAAAACCCATCATCTTTCTTCAATTCTGAGTAGGTCATCTTCAAAGAGAGGGATTCTTAGAAAATAAAATGGGTTATTATTTTGCACACACAGAGACCATGGCTTTCACTGACAATCCACAGAAGCACTTTTTTTTTATTGTGGTATGGAAAAGGGATCAGCAGCACAGCAGAGGCATTCATACATGGGGAGGATTTAGCTACCTGCAGGCCAAAGGGATTCTGATTTCTCACTCTGCTAATTGTCCACCCTTCAGTCCAGTATGATTTTCTGTCACAGCTTCTTATATGTAGTCCTTACATACTTCTTCTCTGAAATGCTCAGGATGATACCGGAGCATCTTGGGAAATGCAAATAGAAGACACGATATGGAGTAGTTTGTAAAAGCTTCATGTCTTGGATATGCTTTTTTCTAAGAAAGAGACAGAGTTTTTCTTGGAGCCACCCTAAGTAATAAATTGATGCGAACAGCACAAATGAGTTTTTGTGTGGTTTGGAAGACATAAAGGCTCTCAACCACTAGACTGGTCCAGTTCCTCCTGTTCTTTGCTTTTGGTCTAGTAAATTGAAAGGCCACCACAGATGTTAGTACCACAAATATTCATGTTCTAGTCATAAATGGAACCTTTTTAGTTTGATGATTTCTTCAAGTGAACGTGGCTTTACACATGGAAGAGGGAGCCCATCAAGCTTCTGGAAAAGGTTATCAGCTTTTTCAGATAGGCTCCAGTCAAAATTTGCTGTTTTCCTAGTAAAATATCTCTCCCTTTTTTCCCCTCTCCTTTTTCAAAACACTGTTCACATTTTACCAAACCTCTCTGTCAGGCTGGGAATTTTTCAGGTACAGCTATTTCCCGCTTTCTTAAACTATTTTTACATTTTAAATTTTCTATATTTTCATGGTGCCTCACTAGGTCCTTGTGGCAGCTATCAAAGCTAGTCCCTCCAGTTGCCTTACAGGCAATGTACCGAATTATGACATGAGCAAAGGTCACATTAGCTCCTTAGATATTCATGTGCAACTCTTCTGTTGCTAAACTCAACTGTCTGTGGCAGAACTTGGCTTTAAATGTAGAATAGAAGAAAACACAGCTATGGAGAAAAGAGACCCATGGGGACCAATGCAATATCTCTGAGAAGTTTAAAAACATTACACATCAAATACACATTGAATCTCAACTAACTTCCAGTGCAAGGAACAAGGTTTTTCTTATGCAGACATAGTGTAAGCAACTTTGATCCCTCTGGTTTTTTGAATTGTCTTCATTTCTGAGCTGCATCTGCAAACTAATGGTTACCTTAAGCTTATTTTTAGCATTTGAGGAGCTGTAGATCCTCACTCCATTATTGTATATTCTAGCAAGGAAAATGACTGGAGGTAGCACCTTCTATGAGTAGAACCTACAACAGAAGTCTGGAGGTGCAGGAACCATTAGAATGGACTTTAAAGCAACCGATTTAACAGTGTTTCACCTGACACAGGAAAATCGTATAATTTTATGTATGCTTGCTGTATATGGTGAAGTGTTTATGCCCTTCACTCATTTCTCAGGAAATAAACTGAAGAGCTCAAAATCTCCTGGAATCAGGCTAGCAGCAGTCAATTGGAAAAATTCTGTGAGGTCCATAACCATGTGTCAGGAGAAACCTCCACAGCCCTGCATGAAGGTCCTCTGTTTGCTTTATGCACTGCTTCCAGTATTTGAGCATTTTCAGTTGCCATTGGCTTTGGTGGTAAACAAGGGTGTTCATGATCACCCAGCAGCAGGTTGGCTGAAAGCAGACAGCAGCACCTACACAACTTGCAGCCTTTCTGAAGACAACTAAGCATCATGTGCCAGTTATGTGGAAAACAAGTTGTCCAACTCTGCAAATAGCTAGGCCTCCTGCAATCAGCACAGTAAGAGAGTTGCTCAAAGGGTAAGATGGTCTATTTATTACAAATCATTATGTTTTGGGTCCTGCTTTTTGGTTTTGAATTTCTGAATGACTATGAAAACTAATCTCTGAAAAACATCTACCACGAAATGAACAAAACCCTCATAACAATTCTAATCCTCCTGTTTAATATGCGCACCAGAGGGTGCTGTGCTGTGGGTCTGAACAGCAATATTAGCCACTCCAAACTACATTTAGATTACCAACAAAAAAGAAAAGGCAAAATGTCTTCATGTAGAGTCCTGTCTCCCTTTAAAAGGAAAAACCATCGTAATTCTAAAACTGCAGCTGAGCAAAAGGGGGGTAAAAAAGTTTTTTTAAAAAAGAAATAGTGAATTATGTGATGTGGTGTTTTTACCAACTGTCTAAATAAAGGTTTAGTGAGTCACTGTGGAAAACAGAAAATCTTTCTGTATTTTAAGAGCTGCAGTTGAAGAGTTCTGTATGAAAAACCTTCCCTTAGGTTTGTAACTTAAACATTGCCCATCTGCTCTTTTCTCCCTTGTCTGCATTTACAGTAAATCTGAGATTTCCTGTTTCAAAAAATACATTAAAAAAAAAAAAAAAAAGCACAGATTTGGCCAACAGTGTCTGTAGAGATACAGAGAAGTCTATTTTAAGATACCAATATCTAAAATGAAGTTTTTCCTTTGGTGCACCTTATAGGCAAGAAGTTTTCTGCTCTGGGCTCAGTGTTGGCTTCAGGTTCCCTGCAGGAGTTTCTGGAAGAAGAGGTGACATGGGAGCTTGAACCCTAATTAGGTAGTGTACTCATTTTCCAAATTTCATGGAAAGACAGGAAAGATGGGTCTTCCTGGAGTCAGGACCAGAATCCACTGAAGCTGATGGGAATATCCCAGGCACGTATGGAATCAGTCATACGGTGGAGCATGAGACCCTCTGCTCTGTGTCCTCCAATTAGCTCATTTCGAAAGCAGGTGTCCTGCTTGCAGTTACCATGGCTGAAGAAATGCCAGTCCCTCAGCACAGAGGGTGTGATGCATTGCTCATTAGTTCATGAATATAATAAAACTTTTTTTAAAATTTTTTTTTAATATACTCTCACTGTGTGCAAGAGGCTTCAGGTCACAGTTTTGAATTAAATCCAGAATAACTGCACTGAAGACAATTCATTTTTTCCTGGTGGAAAGCCAGGTAGAAATGATAATCAGGCCCTTCAGTTCTATCCCTGAGAGGAAGGGTGGCTTACAATGCATCACCTCTGGGCATGCTATCACGGTCTAGCCATGCCTAGTTTTCTGCATGGAAGCAGAAGAGACTTACATTTTAAGGATAACCAGTAAGGAAGTAATGTAAAGGCAGGATATTTCACCCGCTCCCAAACTTATATTTCTGCCTCTGACTCCCATTATTAATGAACTCATTCACTTTCATAAAAACAACTACACAAGAGCTTCTAACCATATCTATAAAACTATTTAATGCTCTTTCCGAAACAAGGCATCTTACAGCCATCGTAATTGCAGTTTTACTAGACCTTTAAATGAGAAGCAGCTACTTATTAAGTTTTGATATGGTGAGCTGATTAGACAAGTTAAACATAAAGGCACAATTTACACATACCCTATAACCACATGTGCATGTAGTGCAGTTCTTACACTGGTGTTTGGCACTCACTGCAATTGGAAATCCTGCTAGGTACACAGTTTTATGCCACTTACAGGTTAGAAGTAGTAAAGCGAAAAATGCTGGGTTTTACAGGAAAATAATATTCATAAATCTCCAGCAGTGAATTACAGTATAACTCAGAGCTGTCTTTGTTTTGCTGCTGCTATGAATTCAATTCTGTTGCCAGTGCAGAAACAATAAACACAAAGACCAAAGTGGAAACCACTCCCCTCGCATTTGGCAAGTGCTTATATCCAATTTACAGCTGGACTCTGAAAACAGCTTCTGAAACAGTACTAATAACAAAGAAGTTCCCACATATGTTCATTTTTTTTCTCCTAGTGAACTCAAGTAGTCCATTGTGTACAAGTTGAAAATTTCTTCTAATGCCCAACCTGGTTTTCCCAGTTCATCTCTTTGTTGTGTACCTCTTTTGATGTGAACTATATTTATTTGCCTTTTGTCTTATTAGGCAACTTGCTCAGTGCGCTGTGTTTTAAAGAGCTCTGCCTTTTATAGGGAGACACTCTCCTGCCTAAACAGTCCTCTGAACTTAATTTCTCCTGATCTGGAGTAACTGCACATTACTGCATTTGTGTTGGTTGATTTGGTAATTGTTATGTGCCAAATTCAGGATCAGTGCTCTGCTCGGTTACAGTACAGTAATTTTGTCATTTTAAGTAAGTTTTTATCATCACTGTCATTAGTGGAATGATCTCAGGGAACTCAGAATGATTAATTTGTTGAGATGCATCACCCAAGGGTAAAATGGTCAGTACAGCCATGTTTCATCTGATCTTGGTTCTTTACAAAATAACACACATCAAGAACAAAGTTGGCATGTTCTTTCACTGCACTGTATTTGTATGGCCCATATTGTATGGTGACATTGATCTGCTGTATGGGGAATTTCCACTAACACCTTTATAACTGAATTCAAAAGCAACTCAGAAACTGATTCTAGGAAGACCTCACACATGCAGAACATTAGAAACCTCAGCAACAACAGTGTGGACTGCTCGTGTGCTTAAGTACCTTGCTGATTCAGGGCCACAATGAGCGGAAGAGTCAGGAAATATGCGAGGAAAAAATGGTTACCAAAGATTAATCATATATTCTGCCTCTGACATAAGAGGATTACCACAGGAAACTAGAAGGAATTTGTCTCCCTCTGTGCAGCATTGAACAAACAGCAATTTTCTTCTAACACAACAAGGATTGGCCAATATTCAGCACCACACACAGGATGTGGAGAACTAATAGTCTTATCTGGCATGACAAACCCTACCTGTGATTTGTTAGTATGGGTGTGATGGTACAACTAAGCTTTTGCACCACAGAGTGGCTGCACCACCAACTGACTTAAACAGAGCTATTTTTTAACTTAGATTGATGCAAGAAAGAAAAGAATAAGGCCTTAATTACAGTTAAACACCTGAACTAGTTGTGGTTTTCAACCTCCTTCAAATATTCAGTAGAGGTTTAGGACCTTTACAGTGAATTTAAATCTCCTGACAGCTGGTTTGCTTTTCTCCCATACCTTCTAGAATCTCTTTGGAAATAGTTTTACAAACCCCAGATGTCCATGGACAAAATTTTTTTTAAAAGCATTAGGAAGTCTCTAGGAAGAACAAGTGAGCTGTCAGGAGCTCATGTGGACAATAAAGACTTGGGATATTCTTTTTATAAGTATTTTGAATAACATGCCAGCATAAAAAAATTCCTTTAGAATTGAAAGCAGGAACTCCTATCTTGAAATAATAAAAGATTTCTACAAGCTGTAAAGTTCCAGTATGCACAAGAGAAATGGTTGTGTTTTCTTCAAATATGATATGCTGGGTATTGCCTTGCATTTTGCTACTTACAGTCTTTCTCAGAAGAACAGAATGTAATAGCAAAATGTACCAGAGTGGTACTTTAAAGGCAGGCACACTTTTTCTTTATTTCTTAGTTCTAATATGGTCACAATTTTATAGTTTTCCACTTACTAGCTTATATCTGAACACAGAAATATATATAAGCTCCAAATACAGTCAGATGGAGTATGAAATAAACATATAAGATAAACTGCTATGAATATGATAAATGCAACTGTTTGAATTATATAATTTATTCATGACTTTTTTCCAGTTAGCTCAATAAGCTCCTTAATTAGTGTGAGCTAAAGCCCAGGTGAAACAAAGGGACTGATGGAAGATCTCTTTCTGTCTTCATTCAGCTCTGTGCTATTCAGACATGCAGAGCATTGCTACTGAGAAAAGGGCCCACAAATGTCCAACAGAAATTAAAGTTACTCATATGGGACTGGCCAGTTGGGAGCTGCAAGGTATTAAAATTCTTATTCCCTTCTACCTTGTTTATCTGAGTGTGGTTAGTCAGCATGCCACTCCTAGAGGGAGAAAGGCTGAAAATAACCTTTCCATCTACTACTCTTGTGAGCCATTCTGCCTGATCTTGCCCCTGTAGTCTACTTAGAAGTCCCATGGATTCAACTTCTGTCACACCCATAGTTGAAGATATTTGTCCTGCAAGGAATGTCTTGATCTCTAATTGATTTTCATGTTCATTTACAGTTGTCAATACTGATCTGTAAACACCAGCATGATTTAGCATTTGTCTGTTTGCAATTCTCTCTCTCTTTTTTTTTTTTTTTTCTCAATTTACTTTTGATAGCAGAGATTGGCAAGAGTTCCTTTAAGATCATCCTTCTAACAGAGCATTTTGGGTCTGGTTAAGACAGTGTTTCTTATGGTTTTTGTTCTTTCAATAGGTTCATCACCAATACCCAGAACACGTGAAACTACCTCTTCACCCAAATGTTTTATTGGTTTATGAAAATGTAAGTAAGGGAATTGTCCTGGTAAAATATCCTGGGATTGACTTCTACATGCAAATCATATCTATTGTATTAAAAAACAGTCTGTGCAGTCAAAGGTTGTCACATCAACTCATTTTATGAAGTATGTCTGCTGGTACTCTGTATAAGTAGTTCTTTAATTTGAACTTCAGTATACGTGTTCATTGGATTTTCTGTGGTCTAAGTGCAAAAAGGGTCCCACTGTGGTGGTTAAAATCACCAAATTACCAAATTATGCTGGGAAGACCCTTGTCTTCAGTAAAAATAGCAAATGTTGTCCACATTTTTCCAAGGGAGGCTTGTTTGGAGGGGTTTGCGTCAGTAGAAAGATAAAGAGGGATAATAACAAAACATCACTGACAAACATCGTCTGTGAATACACATTGTATGTGTGGTTGGTACAGGTTAAAGAGTCCCCCATTTCAGTGGGTTGATCTTATGAAGTGATCACAGAAAGACAAGGGAGAAAGTAGGGGGGAGCAATTTTCAATGCCAGCAGAGATTTAAACATAAAACAACAGAGAAATAATGATATAATGCATTGTCTCTAACCAGATGAAGAGTTTTCTTCCATCCCTCAAGGCAGAACTGAAGACACAGGAATAGTCAGTTCTCTACATCTCTAAAGACTACCCAGCATACTGGGATAATCTGATTATTAAACAGACCTGACCAGACCTCTCATATAGTGTAAGAGAACAATGGATCTTCTAGACCTCCTGGTGATGCTAGACTGTCCCTTTGGATTTCCTGGCATGGTCCATTTGTGGCTAGTTAAGCTTTCTTAGGGTTTCAGTAATTATTTAACCCATCAAATCACCATTTCCAACAAAAGCCATTTCAAACTTGCCCTCCCATCTTGCTTGAAATTTGTGCATACAATTCTGCTCTGCTACTGTGCTGGCTTTCTTTTTATCCTTTAGCCATACACCTTTTGCAAAATTAGAACTTAACCTGAAGAGAAACATGCTAATATCAGGTACTCTGAACTCCACTTGTACCTATGTGCATACATGTGTAAAATTCAGATACACTTCACAGCAAGTAACAAAGTGTGTATAGGGGAAATATTTTTTTGATAGAAGCCAAGCTTGATAAAAGGAGTGCACACTGTCGTGCCTGAAAGTATGGTATTAATAATTAAGCCATGCAATCATTACCTCAGGATATTATTTCTTAAATATCTCTTGCAAAGGCAATACGATTACATATGAATTATATCAATTTTCTACCAACAAAAAAAAAATCCACAGACATAGGAATTGAATTACACTGTCCAATTTGCTGTAAAGTTCACTGTACGTGAAGAAATTAATCAAAGCTACCACCACCCATTTTTATGGGAACATAAAATGATGTGAACTTCCATTTTTAATAAAGATGCATAGCTCTTTTATGAAGACTGACTAATAACACTGTAATGAACTGAAATGCTACTGATAGATTAAGAATGAAAATTTTGAGGGATGTGTTTACTGAGTTTCCTGTTTCAACTCAGGCAATACTTCCCTTTGAATCTGCCTATAGAGAAAGAAAAAATCTAAACAATAAAGTTCATGTGAAATCTGGGTAAATTCGTCTGCCACATATATAAATGGTCAGCAACATTCTTTTTATCTGGCTACTTCCACCTAAATGATCCTTCAGACAGATGTGGTCTGTGTTCTCCAGCAAACTGAGATGTTGTCCAGACATCTCTGTGTTGCCACAAATGCCCATGAGTGGATATTTCTAACCTAATTCAAAGGACTAAAAGGCAATAAAGGAATTTTCTTAGGCCCCAAATTCAGGAGGACTGTGAGCAGTGACATGCCTATATGTTTTCTGTGCAGGATAAAGGCTTTTAATCAGGGAGACTGTCTCTCCTTCCCACAGAAGAATGCTAATTAATTGAAATAATTTGATACTAATCAAATAATCAGCAAGCTAATTTATTTTGACTGTGTTCACATAGTTTTTGGTTTTAGGCTTTTTTTGGTGGTTTTTTTTTTTTTTTTTTTTTAACAGTCTAAGAAATTATGCAACTGCCTGGAATATTTGTTGAAACAGTGCTTAAGCATGTAGTGGAAAGCAAGTGGGAATACCTCAATCACAGCAGAGAGTTCTCAGAGTGCTGTTTATCTGTTTATCTGGCCTCAAAGTAAGAACTGCTTTTCTTTGGACAACTGAATTGAAACAGAGACAAAATCTGGGGTAAGGCAAATTTTTGTGGTTGGGGTTTTTTTGTTGTTCTTCTGAACAGTCACTTAGACAGTTAACTTAGTTCACCAGGTGTTTTTTCATTTCTCTCAAATGACTGTATAAATTAGAAACTGTCAGAAGTATTCTTAGTTGCTAGAATTCATCTGGAGGAAATCTTCAAAGCCTTTTATCATGGGTGGTCCTTTGCTTTGCCTTTTCTTAACCCTTGTTCTAGTTCATATTTTTTAAAAAAACAACTATGGGCAATGTTTCATAACTGTGAGAGGTAAAGAGCTAATGAATAATAGAATTGCTAGTAATAGACAAAGGTGAACTTCTTGATTATACTTACTAAATTAACTTAATCATTAGTTTTTGATATGATGCTCAGAGGCATCATATGATGAGTCAGGGAATTGACTTGTTTACTTGTCTTTCCCAGCTCTGTGAAACTAAACATCAATCAAATGCTAGAAAATTGTTTAGCTAGAATGGTGATTACCCACTTTATCCACTCTTTTGGACCACTCCTGCAGAGGAATAGTACTTCCGGAGTATCATCTTCTCCTTTCTTGCGCCTACCTCCAACTGCTTCATTCTAAAAATGTCCTTTCTGTGTATCCTAAAAGCGACCACATGGCTCATCTTAAGACCACTAAACTGCAGAGATGGCAACAAGAGAGAAATACAATATTCCAGCTGGATAATCACCAAGTAGTCTGATTCACTTAGTCTAATGTTCCCAGTCAGATCCTGGCAATGAAATAAGCATGTAGAAGGTTGCAAACAGACTAGTTTTAATTAAAATAATAAAAAGGTCCAAGCTATGGACCTCAGATTTGAGTTTCCCTTGTTTTTTCCATGGAAAAGAATATCTGATCGAATCTTACTCTGAACCCATCCCTCATGTTTTTAGGCTGATTTGTATTCAAAGTCACATGGATCTCTTTGGCTGCTTTTAAAAAGCTACTCTGCAAATGCTTGTCATTTTGTCAGTCCAGACCTACAATTCATCTTCAAAACTCCACAGCCCTGGATTTGTTCTAGGGCTTAATAATGTTCCAGTCTACCTCTGGGACAACCTCCATCTTGGTATTCATTGCTACATTATTCCCATTATTACTCAGTCAGTTTTAAAGGTCTGGGCTTATGTTACTGTTCCACCAAGCCAGGACCTTGACATTTTGGGATATCCCAACTACAAAAGGTTCATTTTCCCCATCAGGGAGCAACAGATCCTGTAAACAATGTTGGCAGAATTTGGGGTAAGCAATAAGGAGTCAGTTATTGTTATTAAAATAATTATCATTTTGGGGTCTTCTGAATCAGGATTAAGGCTCTGCAGGTGCTGAACAGCATTTCTGTACAGAACCTCGGTGGCAGCTGGCACCAGATGGAATCCCATTTCCTGCTCATCAGAGCTTCAAAATATGTCATTACATGTAGAGAAAATAGGGACAAATGTTGTTTGTCTTTTAATTTCTCTTAAAATCTTCTGCATTTGTCTACAATGCACCATTGATGAAACTACTACTGATTTAAACAAGAAGCAAGCAAATAAAATCCAACAGACTAAAATCATGCCTACATGTGCATAGAAGCATCTATCAGATTGGCCCATGTATTAAAAGGTCTTTTTTTTCTGCTGAGCTGTGAGTGAAATATTTTTAAAGGCTTGTTTTGTAAACAGAAAATCCATTATTTAAATTAATGATTTATTCCTTTAAGGCCGGGGTGGAATCTATCACCGGGATGATAAGATGCACATTGTCTTCTATCTGCATATAGCCATGTAACTGTGCAATATCTGGCAGTGAATATGAAAAAAAAATCAATTTTGCCTAGTTTCAAACATATCTCCCGAGTCTGAGATACGTCTCACTTGTTTTTCAAATACAGCTATAAGTAATTTAAGCTCTGTGTTCAGAGAAAGAACTTGTCTCTGTGTGGGTGCACACATATGTATTACCTGATTGGCATTAATTTTTACCTATTTTAAAGAGAAAGATGGCATTTCTCCTCCAGCATTCCCCACCCCACAACCCCCACTCTCCAGGAAGAAACAATCATTAAGAGACTCCCTGATTCAAAGCTCAAGGAAGTCAATGTACAGTCTGAAACCATGGTGAATTGTTGATCACACTCCAAGACCCAAATCCTTGAAGGGTTTTAAGGTTTATTTTTCTCTGAAGATCTGTGAAGACCCAAAAGTCTGAGTATTAACACTGAAGGCCTCTGTTTTGTATGCGTGATGAATATTTAGCTTTCAGAGAATCTGCCAAAAGTCAGCACCACATGCTGGCCTAGATCAATATTGTATCTGATGTAAATTTGTATTTCTTGTGCTCCTGAAAAGCTGGAGTGACATGCAAGTTAGAAGATCACAGAACAGCTCAGGCTGGAAGACATTCTGGAGACCATGTATTCCAACCCCTGCTCAAGCAGGGTCAGCTATAGGAGGCTACTCAGGGTCATGTCCCCTTGGGTTTTGAATGCCTCCAAGAACGCAGACTCAACAACCTCTCTTGGTAACTTGTACCAATGTTTGATGGCCCTCACAGGAAATGTTTAGGTGGAATTTCTGGTCTGTCCCATTGCCTCTTGTCCCACTACTGGACAACATCTAGAAGAGCTTAACTCTGTCTGCTTTAATCCTAACACTGGGTAATTATACACATTGGTAAGATCCCCCTGATTATCCTCCTCTCTGGGCTGAACAGAAACACTTGTCTCAGTCCCTACTCACATGCCAGATGCTTTGAGCCCTTAATTACCTTAATGACCCTTCACTGCACTTACTATGTCTATGTCTCTCTTTCATTGGGGAGCCCAAGACTGGACCAAGCACTCCAGATGATGTCTTCTCACTGGTGCTCAGTAGATGCACATGGGAAGGACCACCCCCTTTATACCTGCTGGCTAAGCTCTTCCTGATGCATCCCAGGATGCTGTTGGCCTTCTTTACTGCAAGAGTGCATTGCTGGTTCATAGTCAATTTGTTCACCACGGCCCCCTGGCCCTTGTCTGCCAATCTGCTTTTTAGATGGTCAGTCCCCAGGGTGTAGTAGAGCATGGAGTTGTTCCTCCCGCAAGTGCAGGACTTTGCTTTGCCCTTAGTTGAGCTTCATGAGTTTCCTGTTGGTCCATTTTTACAGCCTGTCAAGGTACCTCTGAATGGCAGCACAACCATTCAGTTTGTCAAACAGTTCCCCTAGTTATGTGCCATCTGTGAATTCACTGAGGGTGCACTCTGTTGTATCATCTCAGTTGTTAATGAGGAGGTTACACAGTGCTGGACCCAGTATTAGCCCTGGAGAAGTCAGCCAGTGACGGACTTCAAGACAAACTTCAAGCTGCTGATCACATCTCTTTTGAGTCCAGCACTTCAACTAGTTTTCAGTTCACCTCACTGTCTCATATGTTTAACTCATATTTCACCAGGTGTTCTGTGAGGATGTTAAAAAGAAACAATGTCAAAAGTCTTACTAAGATAAAGCACAATCACTGCTCTCCCCTCACCCACCAAGCTTTTCCATCTCATCATGGAAGGCTATCAGGTTGGTCAGACACAATTTCCCTTTGATAATTCTGTGCTGACTGGCTGCTGATCACCTATCTTTCAAGTGTCTGGAAACAGTTTCCAGAATTAGTTGCTCCCTCACCTTTCCAGAGATCAAAGTAAGGCAGCCTGCATGTAGTTGCTTGGATTCTTCTTGCCCTTCTTGAAGACAGAAATGACATTTGCTCTCTTCCAGTGCTCAGGAACCTCCCTCAATCACCATGACCTTTCCGAGATAATTAAGAGCAGCCTTGTAAAGACATCAGGCAACTCTTTGGTGCATCACATGAGGGCCCATGACTTGTGTCTGACCAATTTGTTTAAATATTCCCTAAACTAAACCAAGTAGTTCCTAAGCTACACTAAGCTTCCTTGTTCCAGACCTTCTGGTAAAAAACGAGGTGAAGAAGACATTGATTGCCTTGGCCTTTTCGCTGTCTTTGTTACATGGGCCCTGTCCCATCGAGCAGCAGGTCCCCATTTCCCCCTATATCTCTCCAGCAGCTGGTTTGCCCTGTGCTACAGTAAAGCATGGCCCAGCATGCCAGTACTTTTTCCAGCTACCCATGAATACTACTTATGGAAATAAGCAGGACACGACAGAAGCCAGGGCTGGGCTCTGTGCTGTCTTCTGCACCATGGGATTTCAAGCATCGTGTGCAGAAGTGCACCAAGAGCTGCAGAGGCTGACTTTGAAAGTCCAGCTGCAAATTTAAAGTGATATGAGCTTCAGCTTAATGAAACTGTATTTTCTCCTCTCTGACAGATATTTTACCTTTCCCTTTGTCTGCCCTATTGCTTGCCCTAAACTCAGCTTGCTCCTATGGGATGTATCCTCAGCCAGTCAGTCATTCCCTCAGGCAGGGTGAGCTTCTGTTGCTCCATTTCTGGCAACATCCGCAGCACAGATTTCTAAATGTCTTGCATTTATTTTATTGCATTTTTTTGTGTCTGTGCATGAAACCTTATGTTTGGTGGGTAAACATTTCTCATAGAGACATTTTGTTTTTTAATAAACAGAGAAATTTTCACAAATAGTTCCTTTCTTACTCTGCTTTATAATATTCAGAGGAAATAGATGGTCTGTTTCAACATCAGGGAACTGGAGGGATAAGAACAGAGACAGCAGTGTGGAAGCAATGGGTCCCTCTTCTGCCCATATGGTTCAGGTTTGCATTTTGGCTGGCATAATAATGTGATTGCTGGCAGATCGAATGTTTAGTCTCCAGAGCAAATAGCAGCCAATGAGTTGGGGTGTAATGTACATGTGGAGATGTTCATAATATTCCACACAGGCTGAACCTACAGCAGGAGCGAATTCAGCTGCAGTGAAAACAGAGATGTTGCATGAATCCTTCTGTCAGCACAGCAATGGCATTTCCAGGCTTTTGCATTTGGGAAGAGGAGAAATATGCCTCTGGGGATGAAGAATGCCACCACTTTCAGATTCTCCTGTGGCAGGAATTTCTGACTTGCCACATAGAAGGTGATGTATTCTGATGAGCCTGAAAGTTACATTTCATCACTGTTTTATCACCCAATGAATCATTACAGCAGATGAATGTTAATTGTAGCTAAACAAATGGGCATGTCCTCTCTACCCCCAGACAGCTGCTACTGCTGTAAGACATTCGGCAGAGGGTGCAAAGTGCTTCTGGATGGATGGAAGGGAAGTGTTACTCGTGCCTCTGGAGCTACGTATCTGCAGTGCAATGAAATGCCAGGTGTGGAAGAGTGTTTGGATAGGAGCAATTTCCATTTGCTCTGTGGTTTGCACTGCTCTGGGAGCACACATAGTGCTAAGTTTCCTTAAGTCATTACTCAGAGGCAGGACGGTCTGCATGGGAACAGAGTTGGCTTAGTCACACACCATTGCACTGGTGTCCTTGTGGCTGTGAGGGTACCTGGTTATCACTGGATAAGGTACCACTGGAATCACATGAAAGGCTGCTGAACCTGAACACAAGGCAGAACAGTGCTGGCAAAAGTCCTTGGTTTAAGAGTTCTTTGTCCATGGAAAACAAACTGATAGGGCAGATTGGAGTGTTTTCTTCTAGCACCTGCCCCTCTTGGCTGACCTAGTGGCAAATATTCTGCAGCTAAGCCACTGAGGCCACAGGACAGGGTTTTCTGACAGTGGCTTGAATTCTCTTGCTGCTCTTATAGGAACCAAAGCAAAGTGTATGGGGGTGCCCCATTTTACTTAGTTCCAGTTTCTCCTTAACAGAATACACTTGGTAGGCAGTAACTTGCAGAAATGACATTTCCATGCCATTCTCGATGTCACAAGACAGTTTGTTTTGAGGAATGCAGTTGTATGGTAAAAGAGAGAGGTAATCAGGTAACTGGATGGGAAGCTAAGATCTTAGACCTGGCCTTCCTGCAGGATATATTAATATTTGTGAAATTGCTTGGCTGGAACAGAAGGAAACAGGTCAGAAAAAGAAAGAAAGTGCTAAAAGCTAGGGACAGTTGAGGGTAAAATTGAGCCACCTGAAGGTTAGATACAAGCATTTTGGTGTGTGAGAATAAACACCTGTAGCTGGCTTTAAAAACAGACAAAAATATAAAATCTAAGCATTCATTCTGTAGGGTTGAAATAGAGCTCTGCCACTTACAGAGGCACATCACCATCAATGTAATTCAGATGGCAGCAAACATGTAACATACAGCGTCTCATTCTTAGTACATGGGCTTGTCTCCCCAGGATTCCCCACCTGAAATGATTTCTTGGAGATCCCAGTTATGCCGTGGGGAGCTGTTTACTGCCTTGGAGGCTTCATCCCCCTGGCTCAGCTTGTCTGGCAGGTATCTCCTCAGCTCAGCTGCCGATGGCAAGTGAGAGGAGGGGAGTGAGGAGATCCTCACAGACAGTTCAAACGCAGACTAAGAGGCATGTGTTGAAATGTCATCAAAGTAGTAGGAATTCATTTTATTGAGGAATACATATAATAAAGATAGAACAAAGGGACTGAAATGGTGAACAGATGGGCGGGTGTTCTTCGGTGGCTCAGGAGCTGTGTGAACATGCTGGTTTATGCCCTCCCCCTCTTTCTGCCTTTTTTTTTTCTCCTTGGTTTGGTTTGCTTTAGTTTTGATGCATCAGGGTAGGATATGAGGTGATATGCCAGCATATGTCAGAAACTTGGGGAAAATAAAACCCCTTTCTCTAACATCAAACTACTGTTATCAATAGAAACAGCAACTGTTCAAAATTTGTTTCAGAGCTGCCAAGAAGTGAACATTCATAGGAGAGAGAGAAAGGGAGAGAGAGAAGGGAAAAAATATTTTTCCCTGCTGTTTGCAAGGTGGACACAAATGCAAGCAGTAGGAGGCTGACAACTTGACACATGTCTAATAAATCTAAAGCATGGAAAAAAAGTCAACAATTCACTGTACAAGAAAGCATTACTGGGATAAAAAAGTACAACCCAACAAACCTCTCACTTAAAAATATGTTTATTCCCAAATCGCTGAGGAACATATATATTAGAGGTTCAATTTCTCTTCTCTCCTCCCGATGTTTCTTCTTCTGAATTTCTTTTTTCAAACAGGGGACACATTAACTCCTGTGCTGAGGAAGCTGAGGTTTGCTGCATTATAAATGAACAAGGTGCAAAAGCTGAGTCCAGCGAGCAGATGTTGGGAGCTCAGCGTGCTGGTGACAAAGGGCTAGAGTGCAAGAAGCTTCCATTGCACGTCTGTTCTTCAGTGCAGAGCAGGCAAGGTTTTAATTTGACAAGTTGGTTGGATGCAGAGAATTCACAGATCTCAGTGAAAGCCAAACAGATTTGGCCACCTACTGCATGGTCACATTCAGCTAAAAGGGTAGCAGTTGTGGAAATGTCTCCTGCTCCAGCCGCCTGACACCACATACACAACGGGGAGCATTGAGGAGGCTTGTTTACCACAGGCAGCAAATTCCTTTAAAAGGGAAGAAGGGGAGAAAAAAGAAGTGGGAAAGAACAAAACCATGCTTCTGCTATCAAAATAATTAAGTATTTTTATTTCAGGTGGCTGGTTGTTTATTTTTTAAAGCTCTTCATCCTCTTGTTTTTTAATAGTTGGTATGTTATGAAATGCAAGAATGAAAATGAATGCCAAAACTAATGGAAATTCTTCTACAAGCCTCATGTAAACAGAAACATCAGCATTAAAGTTATGAATCTTAATTTGTGCCACTGAACTAAAATTTGTATCTTACTGCATTAAAGGAATATAGACATACAGCACTGTGTAGTGTCTATGTGCAATACAGAAAGCTGACATGGTCTCTCCAATTTATGAGGAAATTGACATAATTTTGCAAAAAAAAAAAAAAAGAAAAGAAAAGAAAACCCACTTGTGAACTGGATTTTGCATAATGGGATTAATTTGGTTGACTGTCACATCAACTGTGCTGCAGAATGCAAGTTAATCACAACATCGGTCTGATTTAAAAGAAGAACGAAAGAAGGAAAAGGGAAAAAAAAAGAAAAAGAAAGAAATGTATTTTCTTCC
This sequence comes from Acropternis orthonyx, assembly GCA_035583155.1. Taxonomy (NCBI): domain Eukaryota; kingdom Metazoa; phylum Chordata; class Aves; order Passeriformes; family Rhinocryptidae; genus Acropternis; species Acropternis orthonyx. The sequence continues at coordinate 93,912,422 of JAWWEU010000081.1, read as the reverse complement.
TCTTTTCAATTACTGTTTCATTTTAAAATGCCCCTTTTTCTTTGTAGCTATAGTAGCTCTGGCAAACAAGGCTCATGTATATTTGCAATGGCCACCTGAATGGTCTTTTTTTCCCCTCCCCATGTACTATCCAGAATAAAGGGGAAAAAAAAAAGTCAGTAGCCTTTACAAGCTCAAGCAAAACTGCTTCCATGGCATGGCACAACTGTATGCATTTGATTAACACTTGAGCCAATCAACAGAGCCAAAGCAACTTTAAATATTTTGTCACATGGAGCTCACTTACTGTCATTTCTTCTACTTACCACCCTCCCTCTGAAAGCCACACTCAGCACTGAGCTCTCCACTGAACCAGCCCCACTAAAACCCTTTTCCTGCCTCCATCCGCACTCATGACAGAAGCAGCCGTGTTCCTCTGGCAGCTGTGCATGAGTTCAGAGACAGAAGTAAGTATATGTCAGTTATTTTCTGGCTGATTTCTGTCTGTCTTTAAGAAGGTATGGGATGAAGGAATTAAATCAACCTCTTTACAAGCTCTCACATTGTATTCTTGGCAAAGGTACTGAAAACAGAGACAGCACATGTACATGACACATCACTTAAGCCCTCTGGTTTCTATGGTTGCAGTAGATTTTGCTTTCAGGGGGCATCCTAGGAAGGAGATAATGCTGCACAGCGCTTTGGGCACGGTGTGGTTGAAGAATTAGCTCTGGGAATTGATCATACCGTGATAGCAATGACAGAGAACAAGGAATCAGGGCTGCTGGGATGTCAGAGCAACTTGTGCTTCCAGGGGACGGTGTCGTGTCAACGATTCCTGAAGGCCCTCGCACCACACTGCAGCCGGTGACTGCTCCTTCATCTCTGCCTCACTTGCAATGAGCATGCTCTTCTACTCAGTGCAGTGTGCTGACTAGGTTAAACAATTACACTACACTAATTGGCCTGTGTCGGTCCTGATGAGAAAGTAAACAAATACTGCAGAGAAAAGCTGAGACAAATTGTATCTAATTAAATTGATGAAAAAAAAAGTGACAATATTTTTCTCCAGGAAAAACGGCAACTTGTAGCATGACAAATACCGCATACTTGCAGCCATGTATCTCACCTGCTGAACTTCACACCTTTAACTTGGATGTGGCTGTGCCAAGCAGGGGAGAACAGAAGTGGCCTGTGGTCTCCATTAGTGCCAAAACTACTGGGATTCTTTGTGGGTCAGATGTTGCTCTTTGTATGCAGGGGGAAGGTTGGCTGCCACCACTTAGTTATTCCACTGACATGCTTGCATGCATGCCTGCATGTGTGTGTGTTTTGACCTGGCTGGGCTGATAGCAATACCTTGATCCATGAATTAAAATGCTTCTTTCCCTCTTCAGGCACAGGCTGTTTTGCCCACTTCTGGGGCATGAGCCTCCCAGCACCTAAAGTTTGTGATGGCTTCTTATCACCCATCAAATTCCCTTTCTTGTGACAGCCACCACCTTCGCTGATTCCGAAGGTGGAAATCCATGATCACAGAGTTGAAAGCACGAGGCTCCACACCTTGTATGAGTGAACAATGCTCTCTGTCTGTAAGTAGCATCCACTTCAGTTTTCCTGTGTCTCACAGCAACTGCTGGTACACTACCCTCACATGACAGTCTGGGGACACACAAGTGAGTAGGTGGGAAACTTTTAGGGATGCATAAAAATCATCTTTCCATTGATCAAAAGAGAAAAAGCTAAGATAAATACCACACAGTCTAAGGCACTGATGCCTCTGCTCTTGCTATCTTCCATGCTAATGGCCGCAGGGAAGATAAAACCACAAAAAGTTATGAGTCTCATATGCACATCAAGCCAGGGCAGAAACAAGGAAGAATTACAGGTGACATAAGCCATGCCTCCATGCATCCTGATTAAAATCAAACCTGGAAAACTTTTTCTATCTCTTTGCTTTGATGAGTTGGTGAATAGTAGGACACATCCTTGATTCACCTGTGAAAAGATTATTTATTACTTATTATTAATTACTTGGTAGGTGGTTGTGAACAACATGCAAAACCCAGAAATCTGGGGCCACTAAAATCTCCTTCCTCTGAATCTCAGTGAAACCAGTGAAAAGGCACAGAGTCTGTTCACTGAGCAGGAGATCCAGCCAGCCACAGAAGCAGCTGCAAGAGTGGTAGCTAAGTATGTAGTATACAGCTGAGCATTTCCATCCTAATCATCTGTTTCAAGTTGCTCAGAGCTTTCCAAAAGCTTTACTTATTGGGATAAAATATTCCAGGCCCGGTCTCTGGCAAAATGAATAATTTTAATAGTTCAAGATAAAAGTGGTTCTGTTATTCTTGAGTGGGAGAGGAGTCCAAAAATCAAGGAAACAGATTTTTTATTTGTGATTTTTTTCCTAATAGTTCATCTGTTAAGGTTTCTGTGGGATCAGTTTTGAAGACTGTCATGAGGTTGCCCTTGCTGAGAGGGCCACTAGAGACTAGAACACACTGCAGCTATTGACCAGCATGTTAGAGGGAAATTTCTTTGTGATCCAAAAAGGGTTATGAGTCCTTGGAAATCATCCAGTGGACTTAAGCAATTTATTCAGGAAAGCTGATCCTCCCATTCTATCCCCACACATACACTGTTTCTTCTAGTAATACTGGGAGCAAACATTTCCCCTCTTCATGACTAATTTAGCTGTAGAGATCCCAATAGAAGATGAACTAGACAACCACTTGAGATCCCCTCTTGCCTAATTTTCCTATAGTCTAGTCTAAATGCCCATCTGATTCACACCATAAGTCCCATATAAACTTTACATCACCTGTGTAAATCTGTTTATTGAAGTCCACTGATGAACTATAGCACATAATATTACAGAATTATGTTTGGTGTTTTCCTCTGTGGTTCTTCAAGCTGATGAATGCTGAGCAGCCACATTATGCAACAAGTGTACATTTTGTGTGTTGAAACTGCAGTAAATTCAAGGTGTGGTGTATCCCATTAATACTTATGCAGCATGATAGGAGAGAAGCACTATGCCCTGTGACAGCTGTGAATTGCCCTCTACACTAATTCTCTACTAACATTCATGTTGCCATACTTTGACTCTAGTCTGCAAGGCAGATGGAGGAAATGGAGAAAGTGTTGCACCTCTTCCAGACAGAAGGTATATTCTGCAGCAAAAAATGGGCAACAGTGAAGATGATCTGGTTACCCATGGTGCAGACAGGAGCATGCTAAAGTAAAGCCACTGGCTCTGGCTTTGTAGTATCCACAGGAGGCTCCTAGAGCTACCACTGCCTCTGTGAACAATTAATAGATCAATCAAAGCAGAAATACACACATGGCTTTAAGAGTGCTGTTCTGAGGGTTTCACACTAGTTCAGACAACATGGGTGGTAATTAGTGCTCTTCATATTTAGGTTCATACTGAACCTTCTCCAGTTGAAATCCTAGGAGTTTTGCACCAAATTTGAAAGTGGTCTTAGCAATCCAGGTTAACTGAAAATGTACTATAATAGTAACATACACACATACAGACAAAGCAAGGGGGGGAAAAAAAGGTGGAGAACAGGATAGTAGCATGCCCATTTTAAAGATGAGTATGTGAGTCACAGAGAGATGAGAATCTAAATTCCCAAAGGCCGGCAGGCAGGAAACTGAGGAGCGAGTACTTGCCCAAATTGGACAGAAAGTCAATAACAGGGCTTAACTTTGATCTCCTGACTTGCAATCATCTTATGATGCAACCATAAAATCAAGCCTTTCCCCAGGGTTTCTCAGAAAAGGTGAGTTATTTCTGCCCCTTAGCAGACACTTGTGCAGTTCACCTGGCTGGACATTGAAAAGTATCTGCACCTGCAGCGTCCCTCAGCCCACAGGATGGGGCAAGGAGGGTGCCAGGGGAGTGCTGCCTCCCAGATTCACTTTGTGAGAAGGTTGGGTGACTTCTCTGTGAATAACTGACTAACTTGTTGCTAGGGAACAGTTGGGAGGCATGCTTTTGATCTCCCATATGCTTACTATTAATAAATAAAAAAATAACAATAATTACAACAAACCCCAAGCCTGTTATAGCTCTAAGATTAATTAATGATGAAATACAGATGAAATTCTGTAAAAGAAGTCAGCAAGGTGGGTTAGATTTCATATTTTCCTGGTGTGTATGGAAATGATGGTTGAAATTAACATTTTTTTTCCTACTTAAAATTTACCTTAGCTGGATCAGGTTAGTGGGAGGAGTGGGGGAGCATTCCCTTCACAGACAGAGGTTGAGCAGGCAGACAGTAAATCTCTCCATGCCAGTTTTACTCGCATTCAGTTTTTCCTGCCTAGTACAGTTAAGTTTTTTAGATACTTTACTTGCATTTCTAATTCAGTTATTCTTCTGAAATTTATTCAAAGGATTTATGCTTATGAAATTATAATATAATGCTGCCTATATGCCAATGAGCTGCAGGCAAAGAAAATAATTTTCTTCAATTTACAGTTATGAGGCTGGTAGAAAATGATGCCTTCTTATCACCTCTTTTTCTTTGTATGCCTCAGTATTTTTTTTAAGTCTTCAGAAGGCAGGAGCTGATGATGAATTCTTAAGCAGATCACACTGATAATTGTATTTCAGAACTGTCAACTCTGTGAAGACTGTCCACGGAGGTGTCTCAGTTCACTTGAGCTATTTGTGTCACTGCTTCTCCAGGAACTCAGCCCTCAATAAAACCCAAATCACTGGGGATATTGTTAAGTCTTCTGAAAGGATTATTAGATTGAAGGAAAATTTATAGATGACACTTTGTAACAATTAATCAGGAACTGTTGATGAAGTTAAGTTGGTTTTTTTATTCTTGAACAGAAAAAAAAATATGCAGCCCCTGTAGAAATTGTCAAATGGCCTATTTTGTCACTCTGTTTGATTAATGGACTATTTGGAGTCCCCAAAAAGTCCTAGTACAAATGAAAAAAAATCATAAATATTGAATAAGCTCACAGCATGGTTAACCTTGACTATGTTTTGGAACATTCTTGGAGAAAACTTTGCTATTCAGAAAATAAATTGCTAAGGGGATTAAAAAAAAAATAAATAAAAAATTGGAGATTTTGGAAAATGTCACCTACCCAACCTTGTCATCCTGATTAGCCTGTCATGATAAATTAGCTTTAGTTAGCTTTGCAATCAGGTCAGAAACTGCTGGTACAGTAGTGCATTTTGCAAGTGGGGCTACACCTGGTCCACAAAAGGGGCAAAGGATGCCAAGGAAAATACTCCTGCTCTTGGTGCTTTGTATGTCACACAATGTTAGGACTGCTAACAGGCTATTATCCTATTGTACCGTAATTTATGGAAATGGAGCCCAAGGAATGCTGAGAGCATGGGAGTCATGGTGCCATAAGGTTGTTTCTGAAAGGTTGGTCGAAAGATGCCCAGTGATCTGTGTATATGCAAATAATAAGACCAAAGCTTCAGCTGCAGTGAACACACACACACACACACACACACACACACACACACACACACACACACGCACGCACACACACACACACACGTTCATGCGTATTCAGGACACGCAGTTTCCATCTTTTCCTCCTGCTCCTCTGTCTCTCTATTTGCAACTCTGGCGCCCTCCTCCCCCCAAACTCCCCCCCATTGCTTGATGCAGCTGTTTAGTCCTGACAGGTCTGACCAGTCATTTTTGCTAACCTCTGATAGCATCTAGGTCAGCACGATCCCAAACTGGCTTGCTTTTGTTCTCAGTGAACAAGAAATACAATGCTATTAGTTTAGGCTGGAGTTCCACAAAGCATTTAAACTCCACCTACTTCACTCCAAGAATGCAATTCCCCTCTACTCCTTCATCAGGGTACTTTGGTGCCTGCTTAAGGTGAGGTGCTTTAAGATATGCTTGGGCTGAATCAGGCCCTCATTGAGAAATAGTGCCACTTTACTTTTTGTTTAATTTAGTTGGCCCCTTTTTCCACTATGTGTCATGTGCCAGCTCACTACCCCATCTAAGCTGGCACATATGCAATCATGAAATTCAAAGCAAGGCTCAGGAAGTGGAAAAGATTGAGAAATCCATACAACTGTTTCCATGAGGGATATAAGAGAGCTGTACAGTAATAAATGCTCATTAGATTTTGTTGATTCTTTGAAAGTAACACATGAATTCAAACAGGGGAATTGTTTTTCATCTCATCACATTCCATTCAGAGCTATAAATATTACTTTTCAATCCATTTTTATCCCCACGATCACAGGTAACCCTCTGCCTCTCACTGAAGAATAGCACTTCAGGAAGAGAGAGGGCTGGGCTAGAGGTGGCAAATGGTGCTTTGGGCATCAGTGGAGGAAAACCAAGGTGCTGGCTCTGATTGCTCCCTGCTGCCCTCCATATCCATTTGGTCAGTGCTGCCCAAAGGGAAATGCTTTTCCCAGAAAGGTTTGCCTCAGGCAAGTGAAGACAGGAAAGACAGAGAGACAGTTTGGTCCATTTTCACACTTCTACTTCAAACTGACCATGCAGCATGTGGGAAAGAGCAGGAAAGCACAGAGTTCTCAAAGACTCTGAGTATTTCTTTTGGATGTATAACTGAAAATCTTTTACAAAGTGTTTTCATAATTATACAGTACTACGGCCTGTGGTTACAAAATCCTGTGGGCATTACTAGCCTGAACTGGGTTGGGGTGAGGCAGGAGTTTCATGGGGAAGCTGACAGAGAAATTCCATTGAGGAGAGTGCAAGCCAACCAGCAGGCAGGACTTATCTGCTCTGCTCTGCTCAGCCTATACCACTTCCCTGGGCCAAACACCCTGCTGCTTACTGTTTTCCCAGCAAGATGCAGAGCCAAGAGCCTGACTGGCGATGACTGTTAAGGATGGGAAGGGTGTGTGTCAAGAGGATAAAGCCAGGCTCTTCTTGGTGGTGCCAAGCAATTGGACAAGACGCAATGGGCAAAATCAGAGAATACTTAGGGTTGGAAGAGGCAATGGGCAGAATCACAGAATAGTTAGGGTTGGAAAGGACCTCTAGAAATCATCCAGTCCAACACCCCTGCCAAGTCAGGGTCACCTGGAGCATGTTACACAGGAATGTGTCCAGGTGGGTTTTGAATGTCTCCAGAAAGGAAGACTCCATGACCTCCTAGGACAGCCTGTTCCAGTGGTCTGCCATCCTCAACATGCTCTTCCTCATGTTGAGGTGAATGTTCTGGTGTTTTGATTTCTGGCCATTGATCCTTGTCCTGCCACTGGACACCACTGAAAAGAATTTGGCGCCATCCTCTTGGCACCCACCTTAGAGATATTTATATGCATTAATGAGATCCTCTCTCAGTCTTCTCTTACCAACCAGGCCTAGCTCCCTCTATCTCTCCTGACAAGAGAGATCCTCTGGATCCCTAATCATCTTTGTGAGAATCTGTTGGATCCTTTCCAGCAGGTCCTTGCCTTTCTTGTACTGAGGAGCCCAGAACTGGACACAGTATTGCAGTTGTGGACTCACCAGGGCCGAGTAGAAGGGGAGGATCACCTGCCTCAAATGCTGGCCACACTTTCCCTATGCACCTCAGGATACTACTGGCCCTTCTGGGCACAAGGGCACACTGCCAGCTCATGGTCAGTTTGTCATTTACCAATACTCTCAGGTCCTTCTCTGCAGAGCTGCTCTCTAGTAGGTCAGACTCCAGCCTGTACTGGTACTTGGGGTTATTCCTCCCCAGGTGCAGGAAGGACCTGCATTTACTGTTGTTGAACCTCATTAGGTTTCTCTCCACCCAATTCTTCAACTTATCAAGGTCTCTCTGAATGTCAGCACAACCTTTAGGTGTATCAGTCACTCCTCCCAGTTTCATATCATCATCAAACTTGCTAAGGGTACATTCTATCCCTTTGTCTGGATCACTGATAAACAATTTAAATAAGACTGGAGCCCATATTGACCCTTGGGGAATGCCACTGACTACAGGCCTCCAACTGGATTCTACTCCATTGATCAGGAGCCTGTGAGTTCTGCCATTCAGACAGTTCTTGATCCACCTCAATGTCCATTCATCTGACCCACAATTCCTGAGCTCACCTACAAGGATGTTATGGGAGACAGTGCCAAAAGCCCTGCTGAAGTGTAGATAGACAACATCCACTGCTCTCCCCTCATTGACACATCCTGCCATGTCATCATAGAAGGCTATCAGATTGGCCAAGCATGATTTCCCCTTGGTGAATCCATGCTGACTACTCTTGATGACTTTCTTTTCTTCTACAAACTGAGGCATGTTCCAACTGAACATGAGGAAGAACTTCTTTACTGTGCAGGTGACCGTGCACTGGAACATGTTTCCTAGAGAGGTGTCGACTCTCCCTCACTGAAGATATTCAAGAACTGTCTGTACTCAATCCTGTGCAATGTGCTCTAGGGGACACTCCCTGGTTGGGAGGTTGGACAAGATGAATCACTATGGTCCCTTCCAACCTTACCCATTCTGTGATTCTGTGAATTTTCACAGTAGCTGGCTGTTAATTCTAGTTAAATTCCAGTCCTGGTAATTGTACTCCTGAAGGAATTCCTGCTGCTGATTTGCCTGTGAAAGCCACAGAGGTCCCAGGCAGAGCCACTGAGGGTTGTCACAACAGGCTGCATAACTGGATTTGGGGTGGGGTTCTTTCAGGGATTCCTGATGATGTGTTTCGTATAGGATTTACAGAAGTTTACTAGTTCAGGGAGACTGGGCGAACCTGAGCAGACTGTTTACCTCAGTTGTTGGCAAGGTCACAGCAGAGAGAGGAAACTTGTGCTCCATTTGCTGAGTGAGTTAAGGATCTGGAGCAAATCTAGGACGTGGAGCCTGCTCTGGAAAGTGAGTAATACCTTCTGTGTCAAAGGCAGGTACTAAGAGTGCTTAGATCCTGATCTGTTTGCTCTTGGAGATGCCCAGATGTAAAAGTTTAGGTGTTTTCAGGCAGTAGTATCAGAGTGGGAAACTGTGAATCAAATTCTGTGCTAATGGGACTCTCGGGCTGCAGAGCAGCACCTCCACTCTTTGTGCAACAGAAATCTAGAAAATAAAGTACTGCACAGGAAAGCTCATGAGAAAGAAAGTGACTTTAAGGTGTAGCAATTACAACAGTCAGTTGAGAATAGGGTGTCAGAGTTCTCCTGCTACATTTAATATACTTTATATTAAGCAGAACAGCTTCAAAAGGGGATATCCCTATTTAAAAAAGGCCCTATATTTTTGTGGTTAAGGCACTTCTAAGAAGTGTGCATTTGAATCACCTTGGAAGACCTGAATTTAAGTCTGTTTCCTGCCTGCATCTCAGGGAGGTGTTCAGATCACCTCTTTTTCAGGGCTGGATTATTTGTATCACATGGACACCCAGACAGGGTCCCCCATGGTACATGGAAGTAATATCTCACACACAAGTGCCAGCACAGCTGAAACATAAACCAGGCATATAACACCTTTGCAGTACCTGATGGTAGGTGTGTGTCCTGCAGAAAAGAACACATGGAGAATTTGTTGCCTGGAAAACCTTACCACTGCTGGAAGAAAGGAAGACACCTGAAGCCTCCTTGGTACTTTGCTGGTGAGCAGAGGCTTGGAGATGTCAGAATTGGTGATTTTTCATTAACTATCCAAAGCATGCTTGTGTAGATGTTGCAAGGAGTCTTTCAACATGTGAACTCATATGAAGGCTTTTTGTTGTACCTCTTTTGGAGCACTTCAAAATGCTTTGCTTTCTAGAATAAACTGTCCCTACTGTCTTTGGTAAAGTTGGCAAAGGAATAAGATCAACCTTAGTCCACATTCTCTTCTTCTAACTATCCCAAACAAGCATTAAAATAAAATTCCCTTTGCTAAACATTTCGTAGGCTTTTTCCTTTGATGACTCTTTGTTCCCAAAAGACAGCTCAGATCCAGGAAACATGGGGGAAGATTCAGTCTCTTGAAGGGTGCAGATTTCAGTGTTATTGTTTGCCAGCCAAACAACAACAATGCATAAGAAAATGCATATACTAAATAAAACTAATTGCATTATAAAGAGCACCAGGGATCCTATAAAAACTTGTTGCCTAAATGAGTCTGTAGCAATTTATCAGCAAGTGATCTTCATGTAAAGGAGCTAAAGCAATCAGCCGGAGGTTGGCTGAGCTCTGGACTCCTTTCACATACCCTGTAGTAAAACAGACCACCAAAAAAAAAAAGAAAATCCCATATATCTCAACATGTTAGGCCAGCGGTCACTGTTTCACCAGGGTCTTCTTTGTGTTAATTTGCCATATTTTGTAAAGCATGTTACATACTATTAATTTTTTTACTTTCTTTTCTTTCACTGCCCCTGCTATGGTTTGGCTAAATGTCCCAAGAGTAAACCCCCTGCAAAAGAATTTCCATCAGCTAGAACTGAATCAGCAAATAGGTTTCACCTGAAAGTGGACAGTTTTATTCTCCAGGTTAAGGCTCATTTTTATTGAGTTAGATTTTTAAATTTCTTTTACCAACATATAACTAAAAACTTAGCTATAATAATGAAATAATCCACCTACACTGCCTGTTTCTTCAGGTTTTGTTTGTTTGTTTGTTGCAGTTTTATTTAGGGTTTAATATAACCCTTACACTACCATTTCCCAATTGATTTTGAAGATATCAAAAGAAGAGTAAATGGTAGGTGTATGGCATCTTCCCTTTTAAGAGGTGTTGTAATTTTATACACTAGGATAACACCTGTGGATCAAACCTACTCTGAGTTTGGGTTAACTGCACACTGGGAGTATTGTGAAGATGTGACTACAGATTTGCTTATACTTATCTTCTTTCCAAGAAAATGTATCTAAGTTATAGTGGCTGCTTTGTATTTTTATAGACTGGAACTCTGTTATTCATGGGATGTGGAATATAACATTGATTTTGTGTTTTGATTCTTCTGTAAATGCATAGAGAGGAGAAAACAAGTGGGCTCTTGCTCTTCACAGATGGGAAGATACAGTCTTTGATCTCAGTGCTAGAACTAGTAATTAAATGTTGGTTTTCTGGCTTTTAATGTGTGAATGGGTTGAAAGATGCTCTCAACTAGGCTAACAAGCCATGTGTAGTGGGTGAACGATGCTTCATGTAGCTCATTCTTGACACATTTATGATATAAAACAAATGTAGGAAGGTCTTTTGATCTGTGAGTTAAGGCTGCCTGTGTTTATAGAGACAAGGCTGGAGTACTGGAGGCTTTGAAAAGCCATGCATAGTTGTACCCTTGCCTTTACCTTATTTTTGCTTATCTTTCTGTTTGCTAGCTAAAATGCTTTCTGTTAGAATAGTGTTCAGATTCCCTTTGTGTGAGTTTCACTATTACACCTCCCCTGAGTGGAAACAACATGGTGAAATCTTGTTAGGCCTGTAATGTGTATGCTTGGGCTTGGGAAAGGACAGTGCAGCTCTTACAACCACGCAGCTGCACAAAACCTGCTTGTTTACTCTTTATCAAGGAACAGCACCAAGTGCTTAAGGTAGTCAACAGTTGTATTTTGCTTAGAATTCTATGTGAAGGAAGATCCTCCTTCTTGTCATTTTATTTATCATTAACAGCCATTTTAATTACTTCCCGGCGGCAATTACACTGATATCACCACATCTAAATCAGAAATGACACTAGTGGTTATATTATGTTGACTGGGCAGCACCTAATTTTTAAGTGGAATTCTTACCCCATCATCGTGATTATATTCCTTTCTAATAAGTAATATAAGAAAAGATCTACATAATGGGAAAACATGCATATTAATATATTCTATGACAAACATGTTAACTTTACATATTAATCATGGTAAATAGAAGTCATGTTTTACATTTTTCCTCTTCAGTACACTGTTCTCTTGACAGCTTGCTTTCCCTCTGGTTTTATTCTTTCCAAACCTGATGCACATTCCACTGCCTCTGGTCACCCTGTGAGTTGCAGAAGGAGAAGGCAGGTCACATCCATCTGGTCAAAAGGGAAAAAAAAGGAAAAAACAATGTTACAAAAAAAAAAGAAAAAAAGGAAAAAAAATGTAATATTGCTGCCCTCCTCATTGCATTCAGGTCTGCATGAAGGCACTTGGATATATGCAATAAACATATGTGTGTGATAATGAGATTGTTGGTGGAAAGTCATCTTGAAAAGACAAGTAGCAATTAAGCTTGCTTACTTATACAAGTTAGAATGACAAGATGCCAGTGCTGGCCCTGCTCATCCATATAATAGGGTTCTCCTTCCCTGCTTAGCCGTACTGGGAGAAGCATTTCCTGTCAAACCTCTGCCGTGACTCCACCATAAAGCAGTGTGCCTTCCTCCCTTTTATACACCATTCATTCTCACAGTCACATCATTGTCCTGATTTCAACTGAGTGCCTCCTAGCAAGCACATGTATTAGAATAATTTAAGAATTCAATGCAAAGCCTTCATATAATTGAGTATTTATTTGTAGTGGTGTACTCTCTTGTCCAATTTTAATTGACTATTTAAAGATGTCAGTAGGGAGATGTGCAGGTTATTCACAAATGTTTAATAATGCGATGTGTGGAGTCAACAAATAAAGCACCTTTCTTTTGCTATCTTGAAGATTTAGATAGGATATCTTGGATGCTATTGACAATGAGAGAAGTGTGGAACAATAAGAACATATGATAGTGTTAGATAACAATAGCTATCCTTATGCATCTTGAATTGAATGATGAAGCCATCAATTAGAGAAATAGCCCTCTGAGTGTATATCATTGACAAGACGAATACCAGTACATTGCATTTCTGGATGGAGATCTCAGTGATCTGTAATTCAGAAAGGCAGTGAATAGTACATATGCAGTCAACCTAATTCTATTATTTTGAAAATCAGAAATTTTTTGCCCTCCCCATGTTTCTTTGGTTTTGTTGTTCTTTTTTTTCTGGCTACAAGACTTGTTCAGGTACTGAAAGTATCTGTACTTTATATGAAATACTTCAACAATGTTTTCTCATTTAGTATTAAGATGCCATTCTTCTTCATATTCAGCATATTTAATGGACACTTTCAGGGCTTAAAAGAGCATGAGGAGCAGTTCAGTCTAGTTGTTGTCTGGTCTCAATTAATTCTTACATAGAGGCATGGGGATCCATTCACAGCCTATGAACTCTGCTAGAGTCCCTCTCCCTAGCAAGGAGCAGACTTGGCATACACTCCTTAGATGGCATTGCCTCTGTTTTCAACCTAAATTCTTATATGTTCTCTTTAGAATGTCTGGTGGGGTCTGGAGGTTTGGGGGTTTTGTTTTGTTTTTGTTTGTTTGTTTGTTTGTTTGTGGTTTTTTGTTTTGTGTGTTAATAGTCATAAGTGAAATGTTTATCACAGAGAAGCAACAGAAAAAAGCTAAAGAGACAGGAGTTGCATTACAGTAAATAAGGAATTCTCAGCTCCTGCAGTTTCCTGTTAACTGGTTTCATTTCTTGTACTTACATTTGAAAGTGTAAATATTCTATGGTCAGGGTCAAAATTTATCCTTGGATCTGTACATAGGTAACCAAATGTACAGCAGCAGCGTTACACAGCGAAAATTGCTCTGTAGGAGAATAAAGAAAGAATATGAAGAAGGACTGTAATTAATGCAGTGCTCAACTAGCTATAAAATACAATTTAAGAAATGGAAATAAGCATTCATGACCACTATTTGTATTATTTCTGGTTGAATTTTTTTTTAACATGCATTCCTTTGTGTGAAATCAGCTTTATGAACTAAATGTTTAGGTTCTCCTCATGTTTGTTTGCTTGTATGCAGAAGGTCATTATATTAGAGAATGGATCCTGCCAGGGATGGCAGTGATCATTGCAGTGAAGAATTTCTAAAGCCTTAGAGGGAAAAAGGCCAGTCACTGCCTTTCCCAGAAATGACTGAAAGGGCTAATGAAGTTTGGAGGATCTCAAAGGTATTGACAATATATGGCCTGATGCAGGCAAGAAAAACCTCAGGTCTTTCAGGAAAACAGCAGGTAAAAGAAATTTCTGTAGCCTTCCCCCTTCTAAATCTAATCAAACGAAATCACCTACAGGCCAATAAGATTCTTGAGTGCACTTTGCTCTGGAAATAGTGTTGTATTACCATCCAAAACATAAATAATGCAGTAAAAGAAAATGGTTGATATCTTCTTAATGAGCTATTGCTAAGGCACCCTTCAGTCTTATCTCCTTTTATAGTCTGATGCATAGAGCAGCATCCAGTGGTCATGAGTGTATTTTGAGTGTTACTAGAAAAGTAAAAATGAGAAAACAGACTTAATTATACTGCTTACTGCATCTAGAGGTCCATGTGGTTTGACCGGCTGTGTTAGGACACCCTTTAATTTGGAGGAATTCTCTGCACTGGCACCATAAATGTACTGCTATCCAAGGGATGGTTAATAATCTAAAGCTGGCTGTTAACATTGCTGGAGCTGGTGTCTATAATTTCACCAAGTGACCTGAATGACTCTGCAATCAAAGACTGAAATGTCACTCTCCTCCTTTACTTTGTTTGCCTTGAGCAAAGACTGCTCCAGATTATGTACATCAACTGAGGTCCAAATGATGAAAGGGCAGTATGTAAGCATAGATTCATGGTTCTGCTAAAATTCCCTGTTCTGGAAGAATAGTAGGGAACATGGGGAAGAGGGCACAGGAGAAAAGTAAGACAATCTCCTCTGGAGCAGCTTCCACTGTGGCTACCTTTTCCCATCTCTGAGCATATAAAGGTGAGTCTGGCTATAGGGACCTGACCCTCCCATGCTCTCTAGCTGCCGGCCACAAGCAAATCAGATCTGATGCCTGTGGCTAAAAGCAAAGCAAATGGTTTCCATTATCCAGGTATTTATTTTGCACCTGCGGCTGTGACACCTATGTAACAACAGTTATGTATGACAAAAGGTAGTCTGACCTGACTTTGAGTATTTCATTGCTTCTTTTCATTATGCTGAGTGAGCGAGCAAGGAGACAACTTGTATTTTTCATAGGACATAGAACTGTAGAATCGTTTAGGTTGGAAAAGACCTTTAAGATCATCAAGGTGTCACAGACCATCCAGCTGAGACACCTCTGGAGTGGCAAGTGCAAAGACCTTTGCTGTCAGGAATCTTAAACCCTTGTTTCCCTTGTACCTCATTGGTACAGCTCAGGTGCAGTAACGGAGTAAAATACTATCAGTAAATTTCAGAAAGTTCAGTATTTGCATTTCATTTGGAAACCTATGACATTTTGGCGTATTTTCACTGGAAGGCCAGAGCAAGGCTGATTGAAGATCAGTCTCAGCATTAATATATACAAGGTATGGAGAGCTGGTGCACTTCAGAGCAAAGCCAGACTGCCAGACACAGAATGAGGGCAACCTGTTTTGTTTTGTTTTGTTTTTAAATACAGTGTTGAAGAAAGAGATTAATTCACTCACAACACTGTGAAATTTTATCTTCTTGGAGTGCAAATACACTTGTTTTCAGACCTTCGTGCATGTTGCCTGATGTACAGGTATCAGAACAGGGGGGTTGTTCAACCTTTTGACTTACTGTGTGGCAGATAGGAAAGCACTGGAAGAGGACCATTCTCTGTATTCCCTCTGTTACAGTACAGCTAGTTTTTGAGGACCAAGAAATTTTTCCATCATTTGGATAAGCATGGATGTCTGTTGTACTCTGACAAAATTATGCTGGGAAGCTCCAACAAAATCAAAGCTTGAATGACCATGTTCATTCCCCATCAGCCGTCATGAAGGCACTACTAACATTTTGTTTACTGAAAACATTAAGAGGTACTGCTGTGATTCATGTATGACTGGTAAAGTTCTGGCTATTTCTGGAAGCAATCATCTTCCCACCCGCATTTGTCTCCAATTAGTTGAAAATGTGATATAATGCCAGGAAGGTGGAAGAAAATAATCTGGAATGGCACTGGCATTAGTGCTCACTGCAGTATATTCGTGAAGAACTTCTGTTAAATTTAGGACTGTACCTGATTTACATGGGGGGAGAAAAGCCTGTTGCTACTTGTTGAACTCATCTGAGGTGAAGCACAAACTTTGGCTTTCATCCAGTCACCCAAACACACCACTATCAACATCCTTTTTTGCCCCTGCTAGATACAACCCTTGTCTCTACAGCATCTTTTATACACAGCCCACCACTCAGCTTTTAGGATTCTGGTTCATACCGTATGAACCACTGCTGAACTGTTTTGTACTGCTACAATTGCAGCTTTGTGGAAAAGGAGGAATATTTGGCTCTTTACTCTTCACACCATTATGTGTATTATGTGACCGCAGAACATGTCAGCTTTTCACAAACAAGAAAGAAAGAAATGCAACACAAGTTGTCTCATCACATTACATTGTACCATTAACAGAATGAAAGACACTGCAAATTAAATCACACAGGTGGAAAGAGTCTTTGGTGGTTTGGTTTGGTTTTTTTTTTCGTATGTAGCTAGAAAAGGTCTCATTTATTTAAAACAAATTTTATGTCAGTTTCTATGGTAAAATGGAAACTTGATGTATTTGCCATAAATCTATTCAAATTTTGTTGCAGAGCCTATAGGCAAAACTGTGTGCTTTGTTGCGTTTACATGTTACAAGACAAGGATACTTGACCTACCCCTCCTGAAAAGGGAGAGAAAAGCCTGAAACTTTCAGCAGCCTTCCCCTCTATGATTATTTCATTCCTTAGTTTTATTGTGAGTGGGAGGCAGACAGAAAGAAGGAGAAGGAAAGGGAAAAATATCTATCAAGTAAGTCAGGCTTGTGACTTACAGGAGTGAGGGGAAGAGCTGTTCTTTTAAACTAGGACGGACAATAAGCTGTCCTTCACGGTCCAATTCATTTAGAGAAGGATAACATCTGAGAACTGGAGGGTTGCCTTTTTAGCTGTTCCTCTGGTGCAAGGCTTGCTTTGCTGCCACCCATCATCAGAAATTGCAAAGCTGCTGCCATTGCCACCACAGCTCTCACAACATTGTTGACTGCGAACATACTGAATTTCCCGAGACTTTGGGAGTTATCAGGAGGCCCTGGGAAATTTCACTACAACTTGAGGTTAGGCAGGTCTGTGTTAGACTGCTTTTTTTCCAGCAGCATGAACACACACACAGAAATAAGAGCCAGGTTCTCCACAGAGACTGTTTTTGCACTGTTTCAAGAGTGTTTTTCTTGTTCCTCATTTACATTCCCAGGACAGGAAACTGACTCAATATCTCCCTTATTTGTAGGCACTTGTGATAGTAGAATGAGGTTTCCCACCTCAGTAAGAAGTCGAACGATCCAGTAACTGACCCTGCATCTTAATTGCTGAGGATACAGTAAGATAAAGCATTTTATCCACTTTCATCTGGCTGCTCTTACTACACTCAATGCAGGGAGCAAAGGTACATTATGCTGCTTGTATGCAGGGTTATTTTGAAAGTAACACAACCCAAGGAGAACCTCTCACTGGGGCTTCAATGAGAGTTTATACATAGGTGTCAAGGGGCAAATAAGCCAGGTGTTATTCTTGTTTAACATTATGAAATGGCTTTCAAAACTCTGGATGCAAATAAAACTTTCCAATAGGCTGCCAGGAACAGTCAGGCCAATAATGTTGTGCCAATGTGAATGAAGTCGGGGTGTTTTCCTTGTAGCAATCAGACATGCCACACAATACTTTTCTATGGAACTCAGTTTCTTGGGTGGTTGAAATCACTTGGCTGGCGGCCTTGTGCCTCCCAGCTCACCTGAGGCACGCTGTAATCAGCCAGAACTGCACTGCATGTCATGTCTTACTGCTTCCAGAAAATATACAAATTTCCTTTCCTTCTATTCCCTTTGTGAATGAGTCCCTTAGGGGTATGGCTTTAAGACAGCACACAAGAAGCCTGTGCACAGAACCTTGTAATGCATAATGAGATTTGTGTGCTTGCCTACTTTCTCTGAAAATGAACCCTAGAACAGCAGAAGTGACTTGGTCTGGCACTTGCTTGGTCCTTTTGACCTCCCTCTTGTGACAGAAGAGAAAGACTTCCCCCCCCTTCTCTTACAGAAAGCCTGGAGGGTAGGTTTTTATGATGTGCTGTCTGGTCTTGCAGTAAACAGAGACATTTTTTGAGGTTTTTAGAGTCACCAGCTCCAGTTCTGAAGAAAGATACAGTTGTTCGACACTTCATGGGGATAAACTTGCCTTAAGACTACAGGTGCAATAAGTCTACATGTCCTATGACAGAAGGCTCGAATGCAGAGTTTTTGCTTCAAAATGACATCAAAAAACACTGTAAGTCCAGAAGAGCTAACTGCTTGTGACAAGTAGAAAAGTCTCACCTGCAGAATAAGTGCCAAGAGCTCATCCTCTTTCTAAACCTTTATTTGTTATTACAGCACTGTGCAGGATTCAGTAAAGTTTCCCAGTGAAAATTCCCCTACAGAGACTCATGTAAGCTTCTTGTACACAGCCCATTTTTAATTTTTTTTGGAAGACCTACAAAAAAAACCCAAAAAACAAACAAACAAAAAACCCAAAAAAAAAAAAAAAAAAAAAAAGCCAGAGAGAGAACATGCTATAAACCACCACCAAAATCTCTGGGCTGTTACAGATTGCGGGAAGGTTTCTTGCAGTCTGCCAGGATCTGTGCTGAGTGCCTGGGGAGCTCAAAACTGCTCTTGTCCTGTGATAAGGGCTTTACATGAAGCAGGCTCTGCTGGAGGCACAGCAACTTACTATTCGTGTTGAACCAGCACTGCCAAAATGCCCCTTATAACCAGTATCAACTGAAGTGATGTCAAAAATCCCCCTGCCCTATAATCTAAGTAAAGAATGTGAGTTAAAGGGAAGGAAATATACATTGGAAATTATAACTGAGATCAAGTGTGTGCCTAGGCCACGCACACAGAATTCTGTTGTCTCTCACTGAGAATCAGCAGGTTGTACCTCACAGTTTCTTGGGGCTTGCCTTGGGCCTGGTCTAGAGGTACTTTTGTACTAGTAAAACACAGCAAGTGCAGTAATGTTTACCCTCACTGACATTACCATTTCATCTGAACTAATAAGATCCAGCTTTTCTTTATGTGTATATCCATGCTTGTGAGAGCCAGGAAGAACGAACCAGCTGGGGAGGAAAAAGGAAAAATAAAAAAGAAAATATTACCGAGTACATACCATAGGAGTTAATGCAATGGGGCATATGTGAAGGGGTTAAAACACTACACAGGTACAGATCCTGTAGCAATTACAAATGTTATTGAAATAAAAACCAGAAACAGGAAGCCAAAAAACAGGTCCCTGAGGCAGGCATCTGTCTTAAATGATATCATTTGTCAAGTTTCCAGCATTTTGTGGTTATGAACACAAAAAGAAGTTCTGTGTTACACTAAGGACATTACATACTCATTAGTTGGAATGTTCCTGAAGTACATAATACAGGATTTTCATTTAATAAGAAGCAGCTACTTGCAACTGCGCTGCACATAAAATAAATTCTGGGCATGCTAATTGCCATTCAAGGATGTCTGCCTAATTTTTGACAGGTTTTTCTTCCCCTCCCCCCTTAGACTACACTGTAAAAATTGTAAGCAGAATGTATTACTGAAGTTTTAAATATTTTGAGAATATTTTCTTTTTTATGAAATCTGGATTCCTGCAATTATGAATAATGAAGGCTTTAATGCAGATATTAGAGGAAAAAAAATAAAAGGAAAAAACCCCTAGGATTATTGTAACAAGAAGTGGAGTAGTAAGAAAGCAAAATACATACACATACATATACATGCACGTCTCTTGCTACAGTAAGCCTTCAAGTCACCACCCTCCCCCTTGAAGAACAAACCTAGCTTTAATTAATTGGTATAGTTCCTCTATTTGAACACTATTAGTGCATTAGTTTTAACTAATATATAAGCTTCCCCCTCACTGCCCTGCCAATGACCTTAAGCTTCACATGGTAGGAAAGCCACTTGCTGTAGAATAGAATAGTAATTTATCCACGATGATTGTTCAGCTCTGGCCCCTCTGCAAAACAGCAACTGACAATTGTGCTGTGTTATGGATGGTACATTTGTGGTGTGTACAATAGTGTGCAGAGAATCAAACTCACTTCCCTCAACACTGCAAGCAGGGTTTGAAAAGTGATCGTGGAAAGAAGTGATCACTTGCTGAGCGATGTCCTTCCATTTCCAAATTTTTTTTTCCCCTCCAATTCCCCACATATTTTTTTCTCAAAAGAAAGATCAGTACTGTTTTCTCAGTTTAAGGAAGAGTAGTATGTAGTTTTCCATTCATAAAAGTATGTAATCGTAGTAATAATGATGAAAAATGAAAGGTTACTTTGCTTTTATTTTACCTGGGATTTCCCTGCTTCTTTCCACATTTTAGGATTTAGCATATTCCCTCAAAACACAATAAATTTCTATTCTGTAGCTTAAGGGATCCATCAGTTAAAATGTTAGTCTTTCATCTTTATTACCCTCCCATTAAAATGAAAGAAACCGGGACACACTTCAGTTTAGAAGAAGCAATTTACTTGGTAATGTCCTTACTACTCAAGTCTTTACAAAGAGAGAAAGTGCATTATTGCTTATATTTCACACATCTATCTGCATAAGAAGCAACTAAAGCTTTCAGGCACATATGATATTAAATTTAATAATATTCTTTGATTAGATTATTTTATTACAACATTTTTCCATTACCAGTCATTTTCCGTACACATTTACATTCATAAAACCTGCAGGTTTTTCTTTGTTTGTATGTGTTTATATGTATTCATAAACCAAGGAAAAGATTTTCTGTTTTGCTACAGCTGTTAGATTCCAACGGAACAGATTAATAACTAACCACCAAGTAGGACTAGGTTTTCTTGTACACTGCACCGGTAACCCTTTGCTATAATGAGGACACAAAGAGGCTCACATCAGGCTGCTCCTCTTCTTCATAACTCAAAAGCGTCACAGTGGCAATAGCCTCTAGTGCTATTTGTCTTTAGTGCAGTTGTGACACTTCGGCATGATCCATAATTTGGCAGCTATTTACCGTGACATTTCCCTTCAGTGCAGCCATAACATTCAGTGAAGCCATTATTTGGTTCCATTTACCATATAAATTGTATTGTCGTGCATGCATGCTAGCAGCTACATTAGGTACCTGAAAATGAGTAAATCTTGTAAAATAGATACTAACAGCTATTCTGCAGAGAAATTTCTTTACTTCTCAGACAGAAGTAGGTATATAATATCTGCAAACTTTTTCTTGAGAGACTGTAATTATTTGTGTTTACATGACACAACAGTTATTCCTATCCACTTACTAAATATACACATCACCCATATATATATTCATCTACACACACAGACACACGTACAAACACATAGCAAAGTATTGCTTGTGAGAAACCTAACTTAATTCAGAAAGGTATTAGGCGATTCCAGCATAGCAATTAAGTAGGAAGCATATCTGTAAAATGTGCTGAGGGTTGCAGGCCAGGAGAGAGTGAGTGAGTACGTGTGTGTCCATGTGCGCGTGCGTATGCACACATGTGACACTCAGGAAAAAAGCCAGCTCTTCATCTAGTTCTTTGTTGTTTTTCCATGGAAGCATATGTGTGTAGGGAAGGGAAATTCAGTTATTAGACTCAGCAAACAATGCCAGATTCCTCTGTAGCAAATTCATTTAGAAAGGTAAAATTAGGATGCAGTGCTAGCAACCACATCTCAATGAGCTGCTATTATTAATAGTATTATTATTTAAATCCCTGCTCTCTACATGTAGTATACTTAGTACTTCCAAGGCAAATGTATTATTATTTTTGATCATTTAAGTCCCCACTGTGCACACAGCTTTTAATACACCTTTTTTGCAAGCATATTAAGTGTATTGTTATTAATCCCTTGCTGTGACTCTACAGTATTTCTTTTCCTTGTATGTTCAATGTCCTATCATCATTTAAACCTCTCAGTGTGTGCATGCCATATACATTTTCCTAGCCATCTAATATTTAAACATTATTTAAATCCATCATAGCTTACTTATTCAAAGTCAGCCCTGCTCCCATAACTGTAAGTTTGCAGAATATACTTTTAAATAGAGTTGGGTTTTTCTTTCCTCCCTGCAACCCAAAGTTTACTATGAAACTCATCAGAAAAGCTTTATCTGCATGTTTCAGAAATACTTTTAACTCTTTCTCCATTGATAATGCTCTCGTTCAGCAATGTAAAGGATAGAAATTGTATCTTTAAAACCAAAAAATTACTTCTTCATTTCAGATTTGTTCATGGAAGAGCAATCACATTTATCCTGAGTTACCCTTTCAGCTTAACACAGGCATTTGATGAAAAGGACCAGCCCAGCAACCACTGCCTAGCCCAAACACCAAAAGAGCTATGAAATCTGTACACTGGCCATACAAGTTCTGCATATAGCAAATATAAACATTTTATTAACTCTGCAATCAGTATGAAAGTGCTAAACAATAATCCTGAATCCAAAATTAAAACCGACCCCGTGTCATATCTGAATATAAATGTGTGAAACTTCCAAAGATTCCTCTCTTCCCTTATTTTGATCAGTGAAAGAGCCTGGGGCACGTGCATTATGCAATGTTATATATGAAGTAACATTAAAAAGAAAGTAGAATTTGTATGTCCAAAGTGAATCCTGTTAAAAGAAGAATTTTTTATGACGAAAACATACGGAATTCACTGCCTCAGAAACACTAAATCTATTGAACTGACAGTGATCAACACATCTGAAAATCGGGCCACTTGGATGGATTTGGGCATTTGACTGCAGGAATTTAACCTGAAAAACTGTTACCTGTGCAACTCTTTGATACCTATCACAAATGTAACCAATAGTATTCTTTTTATTTTGCCATAGTACACCCCAAACAATATTTTTTTTAAAGTTGTATTTATTGACCAAGGACATTGCCTTGTCTCTGACCAAGAAAGGACACCACGTGCCTAGGAATAAAATAGTGAGATCTTTGCATCCTCTGATCTTGCATGGTACTTGAGTGTGTGGTTCTTCTAGCATCCAGCTGGAAGGCCAATAATTATGCAAAACACAAACCCAACACAATATTTGTAATATTAGAGATGAAAGAGGAAGTGTGTTTCTAACAGCAGATCTTGGTGAAAACAATAATTGTAATGGTTTGATGCTTACCTTGAGTAAAAGAGAAATGGTAACAGGCTCAAGGCATTCTGCCATTCCCCAAAATCCACCAAAGTCAGACTAAACCTAGTAGTGTGGCCCCAAAAAGAGACAGGTACACAATTCTTTATGATGCCAATGACATATGCACTAAGACATTTCAGTAAAAATGCACTAAATCAACATTAGAAATACTTCTTCTACTTTCTGTACTGTTGAATAAAATGTAACTTTTCCTATGTTACTTTTAAAAATGTGTGTACAGTCAGTCCTGAATAATGCCCTAAAATTAAGTTTACCCTGGATTTTTTTCCTTCAAGCCCTAGACATTACTGGTCTATCATTATGTTTATTACAAGGTGTATGATCTTAGAAAATTTCTGTCTCTTCAACTGCATACAAATGAATATAATGTCAAAAGATGTGGCAAAATTGGTCTTTAAGATTTTAAATGTTTGCAATGGAAAAAAAGATGTGGAGCAAGCAGTTTCAAGTATTTTATTGTTCCGGAAAATATTACACTTCAAGCTGGAATTCCCACTGTAGGTACCATTAATAATATATATTGAGTAAGAATTTTCACAACTTTACAAAACCTTTTCACTGCACCCACTAGATAATCTATGGCTGAGCATCAGTACATGTACCAGGTACTGTGACTGTAGGTTTAAAATGCTGTTTGTAAAAGGGCTTCTGCAGAAGCAATATTTGGTAAAAGCAGAAGTAGCAGCCTGATTATGTGAAGTCACTTCAAGAACGAACAGCCAAAGAACTCTGCAAAAGAGAGAATATCTACAAAAGAGCTAGTCAGCAAGAAACATATAAATATGAATAAATACCAGGAATATTTAAATAGCTTTTAAAACTTTATTTACTCTTCAAAAAATTTACAGGACCTGAACACACATGAACATGGCTCAAAATCCCAGTCCAACAATCTTGCAATACTGACTGAAGGAGAAAGCGGACAGTAAACAGAGCAGTAGAAAACGAAATGGCAAGAAAACGAGACTATGTTGCAACTTGTACTTAAAGATTTAAAAGAAAATTGCACAGTTGTTTACAGTTACGAAAGCCATGATTGGGGGGAAAAAAAAACAAAACGTCAAATTGTTTAATATTACTGACATGTCAGCATTGGAGGATAAATTTCCCTGTGTAACCAGTCAAGGAATATTACTATGATCCATGATGCAACTGAAGTATGATTATCATGTTTGTGACAAAAAATCAAGAGCATTTTTTTCCCAGACACTTCAAGAGATTAATAGAGCAACCCAAAGATACAACTCTTTATTTAGTCTTGTTCTAACAATTTTATTTTTAAACCAGGGAATCAAAATTGCCAAAAGATTTTTTTTTTCTGATCTGAACTAAAGTCTGATCAAATCAGTCTGACAGACTAAATCTGCCTCTGCATCAGAAGTTATTCTGTCAAGAACAATGTTCTTGTCTCATGCTAACCTAAGTGACAGAATCAAACACAGGCCCATTAAGTCCATGCTACAGTCACTGATTTAAGTACTTCTAAGAAAAAAAAAACAAAACCCCCCAAACTCACCCTTTTTTATTAACACCTTAGTGCTGTTTTTTAATATAATATCCATTACTAAGCTTAAAAAAAGAAATTGTTTCTAGTAAATCTGGGGCATAAAGTGCCCATTTTCTCTCTTCTGATTTATATCATTGTTCTGTTTTTACAGCTTACCGTTGACAGAGTGAGGTAATTCAACTACAATTTTTCCAATGTTTTTTCCCATGTACATGTAATCTACAGCACGGAATACAGACTCCAAACCAGTGAACTTGCCCTCCGGAGACACGTGTCCAAAGTCCACCTCACAAACCAGGTCTCCTCTTTCATACATCTCAAGCAAATGCTTCAGAGCCATTTTGTATTCAGAAAGGTAATGGTTCAAGAAGAAACCCCGGATGCTGGCAGACTTCTTCAACAGTTTTGCTGGCAGTAACTCTGCTTTAATGGGCTGGAGGCCAGTGGGGTTTTGGTAGCCAGCGATAAACCCAATAACTATCAGGCGCCCTTTGATAGCCAAGGAATTGAGAGCCAAGTCAAACATCTTTCCCCCAATGGATTCATACACCACATCCACACCTTCAGGGTAGTCCTTCCTAAGCACAGCTTCGACATTTTCAGTTTTATAGTTGATCGTATGGTCACAGCCAATGGATTTCAGAAAACCACCCTTTTCATCACTAGAGCAGGTTCCAATTACATGGCATTTTGCCTTCTTTGCAAGCTGCACAGCAAACTGGCCCGTTCCTCCAGCCGCTGCTGTCACCAGCACCTTCTTGCCTTCAGACAGGTCTCCCAGCTCTTTCAAACTGATGTATGCAGTAGCTCCACTTACCATTAAAGTAAGAAACTCAGGTGTTGCTGAGGGTAGAGGAACTGCTTGTCTGGCAGGCACAACTGTGTATTCAGCAAAGGAACCCGCTTTCACGTAGGCCACAGCTTGACCCACTGTATAATCTCCACTAGCACTGAGTCCTAATGCTACCACCTCACCAACACCTTCAAAACCTATATCAAATGGAGGTTTAACTGATGCGTCATATCGACCAGCTGAGTAGTTTATGTCAGATGCATTAATGCCGACAAATCTAGAAGAAAACAAACATGTATTAACGAGATTTACTCCTTACCAAGTTTTCATTGTATGAGAAACCTTCAATTTAAATTTACGGGATAAATACAAAATTTGTTCTGACTATTGGTATATTTGAACAAGGAGTACACTCTAGAGACTACTTTCATCAGACTTCCATGGCTTACATGCTATTACTCTAGAATTACTGACAAATTTTCTAAACAAAAAACCAACAAAAAGCCCCAAAACCCAAACCCAAACAAACAAACAAAAAACCCCTTATATTTTCCTTAGGTCCATTTGACCAAGCTAAGCAAGCTAAAAAAAATTCTGTAACACATTAAAGGACAAAAATTTATTGACCACTTTAGACAAGATGTGAAAGCACTGAAGAATAAAACATGTAGAGCGGTAAATATGTGGATTCTGGCAACAAATTTACATTTTTGAATATAATACTGTTAATGACTAATGATCATATTAACTATCGATGTCATTTGCAAGGTCATGTTACTGTAGGCAAGTACTTTTTAATTGATGGAGTCACTACAGCAAATTCGCCTTTTGATGTAGCTAATGTCAACGTTAAAATATTTTTCTTTATATAAATTACTCGCAACACATCAAAACAACCTTGCACAGAAGGACTAAAATTGTAAAACTGAATATAAAGTCCTACTGACCTCTAACAGGTGAAATGGATGGCAAATTTTGATTTTTTTATTAATTTTTTTTTAGAGAAAGATAAGAGACATTCTCACAACTTGATTAAGCACTCAGAGATAATGCATAAAACAAAGTTATGATCTAGCTCAAACGCAAAGAATATTTAAGTTTGAGGTTTTTAGAGTAACAATATCTTTACATAGGCAGAGAGACTGGGGAAGGTTCTGTTAACTGGAAAATGTAAAAAAGAAACACATGCAACAACAATGCCAGGACTGTTACTACATGTGGATGTGACAACTCGAAAGGCGTACTTGACACCACGTAAAAGCTGCAGAAGTAGGCAAACCGCGCACTTTTAATTGTTGCGGTTAGCAACAAGCTCAGATCGTGTATGCGTGTAGTTTTAAATAGCTTGCACACAGAGAGAGAACTAAACCTGCTTTGCTCCTTTTGATTTCCTTCATTCTTTACAGCATGGAGAGCTTCAAACTTTCACCACCGTTATGTATAAAAGGACACGTACGCATAAACATATCCATGCATAAAATAGGTGAAAGCGAACTGCTGCTCTTGGTAATCCTGCCCTTAACTCACTGCTCTGCCGCAACAAAAAATGCTTATGTCTTGTTCGCAGATACAAAAAAATCTTCTATTATCCTGCTTTAAGGTGACTCCCATACAGGACTGCTAAAAGATGTATAAAAATTGGTAACAGAGTTGTAGCTTCGGAGGCAAACCGGGCGCGATGCAGATGGGCTTGGCGCACCGAGGCGAGACGTGTCGGCGCTGCCCCGGTCTCCTCCTGCCCTTACACCCCAACTTCTGCGGCGGGGGGCGGAGGGTGAGGATGCTCGCCCCCTCGCCGGCCTCATCGCTTCGCCCAGCCGGGGCTCTGGGTAGCTGCGAGGCCAGTCCCAGGGTGCTCAGTGACTCGCAAAGCAGGTCCTGGCTCCCCGCCTCGGCAGGGTGCGGAGCGGCCGGGGCAGCGCACCCCGGGCAGGGCGGGCAGCGCACCGCTTACAGCAGGAATAAGCCTCGTCTCCCCGGGAGCTCCCCCGCCCCGCGGCAGCGGGGAGAGCGCAAAGGCAGGTAGCACAGCCCCCCGAGGACAAAAACTTTGCGTGCGGGGAAGGGGTAAGTCGTGCGAGGAAGGGGCCAGGCGTCTGCCGAGCGGGGCTCCAGCACACGCACCGCTGCTTTTGTTCGGCAGCCGGAGAGGAGGGCGAACCCGTTCCCGTCCGGGCCGCACCGCAACTTGTGCGTGCGGCTTGCGGGGGCCGGTGCTGCCCGGGGATGCGGGGCTCCCCACGGGGCTGGGGCGGACAAAGCCGTGTGCGCTGCCCCGCAGCGCGGGGGGCTCGCCCCTACCGCCCGACCCCCGCACACACACGCGTGTACACGCGCACACACACACACACACACACACACGCGCACCCGCGCCCTCCCGTCTCTGCGGGGCTGCTGGGCCGCGGGAAATGATCCCGGGTTCATCGTTATTAATCAACACAGCCTGCTGTCCAGCCCTCCCCCTCTAATTTTTTTAAACTCCTCTTCATTGTTTGCAAATTCAAAACTCCTGTTCGCATCGCACGGGTTTGTTTGTGGGGTCTTGGTTTTTTTACAACATTGTTTAGTCTCTTAGGTTCTTTGCACATTAAAACGATCATACGCACGGTCTGGATTAGACACACAGTGTCTAATTTGCCTTGTCATTTCACCTGACAGAAGTGTGGTGGGTAAGGATGTCTCTGCTGTTTCTTAGATTATTTTGCTTTTAAAAGTAGGAAAGAGCACAAATTACAACTTGAAGATCAGTTTACTAACTTCTGAGGTTGAGGCAAGGAGAAAGCACAGAAGTAATGATTACTTAGGGTGATGGTGGTTTTTAAGACCCCTTCCAGATCTTTTATATTGCCTTGATTTACTTTCTAATTTTAAATCTATTTGTTAATTTAGAAGTTTCGAATTGAAGTTTGCTGCCTACCTTTCAAGTTGCAAACAAGAAGGGGGGGTGGTGAAAAAACCTTAAGATTGGCTTTTCTCAAATAATTACACACATTGAGTCACCCGTTTTATTTATACTCAACAGTGTTGAACTCCCTCGTACTGTTTATTACAGAAAACAGGAGAACACTGCCGAGGGGAAGAAATGCTACTTTTTGTACCACAACGAAGCAAGAGACACTGAAAACCAGCACCACAGCCTTAAGCACAGACAAAACAAAGTCATTCAAACTAGTACTATGCAAGAAAAACATTATTCAAACCAAACACTCAGCAGGAATAGTCCTCCACTTTTCCCACAGTGATCCATTAGTCCCCTGGTTCAAAAAACTTTCCCAACCCCTCTTACTCCCTTTCCTATAAACTTTGTTCCCATCTTCCAGCCCAACAGCAAATCCTTACAAGTATTTTGGAAATGAAATGTATCACTTCCTCGAGAAAATCTCGAAAATCTCCCAACAACGTTAAGAAGGACCAAATCTTCACAGCATTTGGGTCCTTCTGCTATAAAAGGTCCTTCCTCACCTGCCCTTCCCTCCCCCCAAACAAAGGACAAACGGACATACAAACTTAAATGGCTTCATTAACAATTTTTTATCACCTTTTCCCCACCTCTTCCTCTCCTACACAGAATCAAAGTAAAAAAATTCCTTAAACTGATTTCTAGTTTTGAAGGATTTTTAAATAATAGGCGGATTATTTTTTTCTGTATAAAAAAGTAGAAAAAAGGGTTGCTGGCATAGTCCTCTAAAGGAGAAGAAAGTTCCCCCAACTGCATCTTATTTTAAAATATCTATCTATACCCAGATTTTAATTTCCCATTCTCATAAATCCCCAAACAGATTTTATTGTGGTGAATGAGGATTGTTTTGCATGAAAAGCTCAAAGCAATTAATACTATTCATGGGTGTGACTGGGACTAAAATGAACAAATATGCAAATGCCCTCTTGGAACTCAAGTCCTTTAGTGTTTTGTTACTATTTGTATGCTTCTACCTATTAGAAAAAGTATAGTTGCATTTAGGGCTTGGGTTTTTTTTTTTTTTTTAACTAAATAGTCAGGGACTCATCCTTTTGGGATGGGATAATGCTTCCGCGGAATGACCAGAGAGGTGAAAACATTCAGACCTTGCTTCCTGCTGCAGCTTGCATATTGCAAATGTTTTACAGTAACATGATCCAGTGTCTTCTGTGATACTGTCCAGAAAATAATAGTAAATAGAGAAGAAATTACACAAAAAATGAAAATGTAAGAAACTCTAAATCTAGACTTCATCATTCACCTCTTCCTCCCTTCCATCCTCACTCATGCACGTGTGCCAGCACAGGAACATGTGTGTAACAGGCTGATAGTTAAAACCCAGTAATTGCCAGCCTGAATTTGTGGACCAGCTCCTGCCTTTAGTCTGGTACGAGCCCTTTTACTATGAGCTGCACACGTCCCACAAGCACCCAGGGAGCCCACCCAGAAAAGGGAGGGAGGAGACGAAGAGAGGAAGAGTTACCCTGGAAGCTGCATAAAAAAAAAAAAAAGAATAAATTTAAAAAATTTACAGAAGGGAGGGGGTGGGATGAGAACGACTCCAAGTGCATATGTGGGGGGGAGGGGATTTGAGAAACAAGGATGTGGCTCTACCTTGCATTACCCGAGACTTGCTACTTGGGTATCAAGTCTTTCGACTTCTTCCACAAAAACGAATTTAACTCCAGCTGGATGGTTGTTTCATGCCATTACTGTTTCACGGTCATTAGTGGATGTAGCAACACAATGTTTTAGACTTTGAGGTTTGGAGGGAATTTTGGTCTCAGAAATCCTAGTGGGAGATGTCAGCATTGGATTAAAGTGCCAGCAGCTTTCTCATCAGCTCGTGGGGGAGTCCCTGTTCTTTTGCTTTACCCCTTCTTCACTATGCATTTATGCGCTACATATGGACACATACATGTACGTTACACATACACACACGGTCACACATTGCCTTAATAGAACTTGCAGCATTGTTCTCAAGGCAACTTAGTGCTTCTTCAAATCTTTAAGCTCCCACTGAGAGCATGGCAAACTATGTGTTACTACGATTTCCTTGCTTGACAAGAACCTTAGAGCGCTGCTGTCTCCAGTGCCAGCAACGCAGTCTGCTCCAAAGTTCCCAGAGTTTCAGCTTCCCCTCGTGAGCAGAGAAACCTCTGAACTTAAAAACGCTTAGCCTTAGCGGAAGGAACGACGGCGTCTGGGAGGGAGCCACCGAGAACGAGCAGGTTTTTATGGAGACAGCTGCGGGGAGGCACGTTTTGTCCTCGGAGTCTTCATTTCACGGCAAGCTGGTCACCGCGCCGGGCGTGGGATTTACGGCGCATTATGCTAAGCAAAAATGTCACCTCCTCACTCTTCCCCCGACCCGGCTCCACTTTAAAAAGCCGCCAAAGCACCGCGGGCTCCCGTCCCGCCGAGGGCCGCCCTGCCCCCTCCCGCGGGGCGCGCAGGGGCGGGGGCGCCGGGTCACGGCCCGCGGCTCCCGGTGGGTGAGTCACGGCGGGACGGACGGACGGACGCGGGCGAGCGGCGTGCGGGGCAGCGCCGAGGAGAGATGAGGCGGTGCGAGCCCGCCCGCACACCGCGGTGCCGGGGCGCTGCGGGTCAGCGTCGCCGAGGGAAGGGTGCGGGAGCGATGGGGACACGCTCACGCCCCGGGCACCGGGTGCGCGTAAGGAGCCCGGGCAGGGCCTGGGAGGGGCTCTGCGGACGCTCCCCGAACGCGGCACTTCTGGCCTCTCCTCCCGCCCCCCAGTTCGGCACAGCCACCCTGGGGTGTTTCTCTCCCCTCTAGCAGGCGCACGCGGGGAGCAGCTCACAGACCGACAGACACACCCCCCGCCAGGGAAAGGTGGGGAGGGGGAGGAGGAAGTGCCACCCCCGCACACGTGGGTAGGGTGGCCGGGCTGTAGCACCCGCTGTTCAAAACAACAACAACAATAACAATAAAATGAAATTAGCAGTCGCCAGATGGCGGCTGGTACAACTTTAGAGCGGGTCTCCGAAGTGAGGAAGCATGTGGGAAGGAGCAGGCCACAGAAGCCGGCGGGGGACGGGGACGGGGAGGGGGGGCTCACCTGTTCCTGACAAGGAGGTCTCCGTCTCCCGGGAGCGGCACGGGCGAGTCCTGCTGCAGGGTGACCGCTTCCCTGAAGTTTTGACTCAGCTTCGTCACCACCAGCTTCTTCATGGAGCTGGGGATGGACGAGCCCTGGAAATCCAGAAAGTGACGGGAGTAGGACATGTCCAGGATGGGCCGCGACCAGCTGCCACCGACGTCGGACGAGGCGGGACCGGGCTGGCGCCGCCACCACCACCGCGCCGCCCGGGAGCTCAGCACACCGCCGCTTCTCACGCTAACACTCATGCCCTGCCCCGGCTCTCTTCTCCCGTCCCGCTCGGGGTGCTGGGGGCAGCTCGCAGACCCGCCCGCAGCTGTGCGTGCCGGGGAGCGGAGGGGAACAGAGCCCCGCCGCGGGCTGTCCCGCCCCGCCCCGCCGGGCCCGCCGCCGCACGGAGATGCCGCCGGAGCAGCAGCGGAGAGATGTCCCCCCGCGGCAGCCGCTCCTCTTCTGCCCGGGGGCGCTGCCAGGAGCGAGGCCGGCCCCGCTGCCCCGTCCGTCCGTCCGACCCCTGCCCGCCGGGGAGGCAAGGTGTGCGGCGGGACAGACTGTCTCCTAAAGGTGGTGGTGGTGGCTTTTCGCTGGCACCCTGCCTCTGACTAAGGGGTTTAAAAATCGCAGGGAAGGGGGAGGAGGGGAAGGACAGACAGACGGAGAGAAGAGAAACGCCTCAGATTAACACCCCCCCGCCCCGGCCCCCCCCCCATTCTTTAGTTTACAAAAAGAGGTTATCTTCCTAGAAAAAAAAAAACCAAAAACATAAAAAAAAAAGGGCAGGAAAAAAAAAAAAGGAGCGGAAAGCAAGCCCGGCGAATTATCGGCCGGGGAAGGTTAGAGAAGTGGGGAGAAGTTGCCGCTAATCTGCCCCTGTTGTCATTAGCCGCCGCCGAGCAGCCGCTGCCCGCGGGCGGACGCTCCGCCCCTTCCGTGCGAAACGTTTCACTTCCTCGCAAGGTGCTACGAATCAACCCCGAGCCGCTGCGGGGGGACCGCGGCAGGCTGCTCTCGGTTAGCCGGGCTCACAGGGGGTCACCCCCGCTCCCCGCTACTGCCAGGAAGTGTTTTTGTGGGGTTTTGCTCTCCTCTTCTTCTCTCTTTCGCCTTAAAAGAAGAAAAAAACCATACACATTCTCGCTGTAGGTTACGTTTGGGTGAGGGAATCTGCGCGGGGGATCGGCGGGGTCAAGAGACCGAAGTCAATGTTGTAGCAGAGCCGTCAGTCCCAACTTGGTACAACTGAGGCAATGTAATAGAGATGTTGCACCGATGTCGCGTGTAGTTCCCAGAATTTAACTCCATCCTACCAGTATAAACTGCTAATGCTTAGTTGTACGGTGTTGAGAAAAAAAAATCCCCTTCTGCCCGAAAAAGAACAAAACTGCAGTTCCAAGTGTTTTTCTTTCGGAATCAGCTGGGTAGTTTTTATTTGCTTTCTTGATTTAAAAAAAGAAAGGGAAGAACCCTTCTTGTTCTCTCAGCTAACATTATATAAATCCTCAGACACATACTGTGCAAAATGTATTAGCAGCATGTTTCATATGCTGCAGTTCTCGCTCTGCAATCTGTTGGTATTTAAAGTAAGGATGAACTGTAATCTCCCACAAATAATTTTTAATTCAATGCCGGGTAGACGTGTGCCACGGCGAGGTATCATCTCCTGCCTTTTTTTTTTTTTTTTTTTTTAAGTTTGCTGCAACGAGACCGCTGCTGAAGTTAAATCAGCACATGCGTCTTGCACAGCACTTTAGCAAGTGGATTATAATAACAAGCCCCTCAACGCGTGTCTCACATGAGGAATCTTTTATGCGCACTGTATTAAGACTTCTTTTTTTTTTTTTTTTGTCATATTGTTTAGCTCTGGGAAAGGGAAAAAATGAAAACAAAGCAATTAAAAAGATTGACAGGTATGGGTTTGTGTGAGACCTATTTGTAATTGTCAGGGTGACGTGGGCAAGAGGAGGAGGAGTAACAAACTGAAGCAGGAAAAGCAGCTCGATGTGTCTGTCTATCAGTTGAGGCTGTCTGAGAGCCCTGGGATCCGAATGTGTGTTATATTTCAGTGAAAAGAGAAGAGAGGGAGAGTGGATCTCTTTCTCTCCCAGGAGTTTAGGGGGGGGGGGGGGGACAGTTCACGTTAATCTGTCCCACTCAGTGAATGTCTTTTCTTCCTCCCCCCCTCCCTCTTTGCACACACTCTCCGGGGTTTTTCTTGGTTTTGGCAATTTTTTGTGTGTGTGTGTGTTGTTTTTTTTTCTTTTTCTTCTGTTGCAGATCAAGATCAGCCAAAAAAAATCTATGATAAAAAAATGTGTTTGCATTGTATTTAGTAGCAGAAGAAGCTTCGATTTGTGGAAGAGAAAAAAAAGGGAGAGCAAGAGAGAAAAGTAGTCCTCTCCGGTGGTGACACTGTTTGATCTGTGACTGTTTGGAAGGTGGAGGAGTGACTGACATTTCCCATCCGGTGTATATGTATGTATGAGGGCTTTACTCTTTTTTATGATTTGCTTCCTTGCTCTTAGACTAAGTGCTGGGAGGAGAAGGAGAGACTGGATCGACCTCATTTTTTGCACAATGAACAAACTATTATCAACGCAATAAAAAACCAACCAAACAAAAAACCCCCCAACAACAACAGCAACAACAACACACAAATCCACGAGCTTGAAACAAGCCAGCGAGCGAGCAAGCGAGAAAGTTGCGCTTTGAGACTCTTTGATCTCGGAGAAAGCCTGAGAGGGG
The DNA here is from genome assembly GCA_035583155.1 of Acropternis orthonyx. Taxonomy (NCBI): domain Eukaryota; kingdom Metazoa; phylum Chordata; class Aves; order Passeriformes; family Rhinocryptidae; genus Acropternis; species Acropternis orthonyx. The sequence goes on along the minus strand of JAWWEU010000081.1, from coordinate 93,878,143 downwards.
GGGAGTGACTGAATTTACCGTCTCATCGCCGCCGCTTGCTCGGCTCTCCACCGCGAAGAAGGAGGAGAAGAAGACGAAGAAGTGATTAAGGAAAGGAGGGGGAGAAGGGGATAGAGAAAAAGGAGGAGAAAAAAAAAAGAAACGAAAGAAAGATAATGGATTTGGGCTACAGATTGAACTGATCAAATCTTATTTATTTTGCACATCTCCACTGGCATCTTCCCTGCTGCTGCTGCTGCCGAGAGGACTGAAGAGCTTTGTCTTATAAGGAACTTAAAAGAGAGAGAAAGAGAGAGAGAGTGTGTGAGAGAGAGAGAGGGAGGAAAATTAACCTTGTAAATGAAAACATTTCCTAAGCAAGTTTTTGGAGTGGCGGCGGAAATTGGCATCCCTGTCACCAGTCTGTGGCTTGCCTCATCCCACACTCCACCTTCCCCCCCGCCCCGCGCACCCCGCTCGCAGCGCCGGGAGCTGACCCGGGGGGGGAACCCGGACCGGGCGAGAGGAGAACCCGACCAAACTTTTTCTGCTTGCGGGGGGGGGGGGGGGGGGGGGGGGGGGGGGGGGGGGGGGGGGGGGGGGGGGGGGGGGGGGGGGGGGGGGGGG
>JAWWEU010000081.1:93833226-93863226 GCA_035583155.1 Acropternis orthonyx | reverse complement strand
ATTAATGCAGTAAACTCTTGCTGTAGTAATTTTTGGTATGAGGTTGCTATGCTCAAGTTCCCAGCTATATAAAAGTAACAGTGAAACATGCCTTTTTTCAGCTGTATCTTGCTGTAACGTGAAATTACTTGTTTCCAGGAAGAGCCATATGGACAAGTTGTTCCATATTAAACTTACTATAGTATAACTTTGAGCTGGCCTTGTATGCTATAAAGTCTCTGGTTCAAACAGCAATTTGAAAGACTGTTTTCAATTCTCTTCTACTTTTTAAATCAAATCAAGTCAAGGCATGGCTTTTCGAAGTAATATATTCAGGTTGCAATTTCTTTATTTGAAAAAGTTCATGAATCCTTACCTGCTTTTTCCTCGCTGCGATGCTGATGCTTTGCAAGGATCATGTCTGGGTCTTGCTCTGTTTAAAATATGCTTCTCACCACATGCAATTGTGTACGACATTATATGATTCTACCATACTTTTTTTTTTGTCTGATGGTGCCAGCTTATACTCCAGATCTTAATTTCACTGAAGGAATTTGCATAGATCCCTCTGACTTCAAATGTAAGAGTAAAAGCTGCAGAGGAGTCATGTTAATGCAGGAAGATTTGTGCAGAATATGATACATAGCCAATATGTTTTCTTCATATTTCCTTTCTTTTTTGCCCTCAAAGAGGCACTTGCTTCTGCAAAGGGACACCGCAGTAGCTTCCAAATCAGGAACATTCAGTTTCTGTGCTTGCAAGAGATTTTTTTTATCCCTACCCTGTAAGTCCCTACTGAAAAGCCTTTCTGAAATAAAAAAAATAAACACAAGAATGATATTTCAGGGAAATCTTTTTTTGCCTTAGCATCTGGTAGGTGAAAGGAAAATGCCTATGTGTTTTCAAAACAAAATGAAAAAAAATAATGCCTTCTGTTAAGTTTTGTATTTTAAATGTCTTTTATTCAGGGAAAGGGAATTCCCTAGCCTCAGTTTATCTTTACCAGAATATCGGTAGCTCATGGGTAGGCTTGTGTTTTGTCCTTTTTGTTTTGGCAGTTGAAAAGAAGAGTGAACTCCCAGTACTCTGCCTTTTCCAAACCTCTAGTTTGTAGTTGTACTTATCATCAATATTGCAGGCCCTGACACTCTGCAGCACTGTCACTGTATATACTGTGAAGGCAGTAAAAATGAGCACTAATCAATCTTTCAGGGAGAAGCAATGAGCATTAGAAGGCCACTATCCTGTGACTAAACACACCCCTTTTATGGAGTGTTGGTGCTAATAAAGGACAGCTTATTACTGAGGCAGAGACCAAAGCTTGGGTGAGGTCAACCATGACTGGCAGTCATCAGTCATTCTTAATGATACTTTTTCCCGTGCTTTCTAAGGGATTCTGAGCAGAGTGCAAATCATTCGGGGTCATCCATAGTTCATGTACCCACAGATGGCAAAGGTTTTGAAAGACTTTAGTTTAAACTTGGGTGTCCTTTTTTTTAAACGTTACTCAAGTAGGCAAAAAACCTCAAACAAAACAGATTTTTGCTCATTTGGAATGTTGCATTTTCTTTCACTCTAATAGGTGTTTTACACACTAGAGTGCTTGTGCATTATAAAGAACTACATAAATTTATTTTTATGACGTCTGTCTTCTTTAATTATTACCTTTGATGTCTATTGGTGACTAAAGAGAGCTTAACAGGATTTCTCTCCCTTCTTAAATTTCGCAAAGTGAAACTCAGCCAGTCCCTGACAGATGTCTGTTCCTCACCTTCAGGATTATTTTATAAATCCCTTTCTGATGAGCGGAAGTGTCAAATCAAGGACAGGTCATAAAGTAAAAGTATAAACCTTTTAAAGGGAGGCCTTGGTAATATATAAACATTTTGCACACTATCTGAAATTTTATGGACTTTAAAAATTATATTTTAGCAATAGGAAGGCAAAAGTTTAAAACACCAAGCAGTGTGCACGTTTTTAAATATACGCCATTCCCTTGCTCCTTATCTTTCTTTCTATAGTCATATCTTACATGTTTTGAGAAAATAGCTGTACTCTCTGTAGGGGCTGTCACTAAAGTTTGGTTTTCAAAGGGTCTCCCTATTTCATTTACTTTGAAATTTGTGCTCTTTTCAGTCGTTGTTTTTAAATTCCTCAATTAAGCACTCTCTGCACCACCTTGAAGTTGGTGAGCGGGTATATTGCTGCTGTGATCTAGACAACTGCTGTCATTTTCAGATGGTTGAGATTATCTGAGATTTTACTTGAGCGAAACTGTTACTTTTCTTCTAAAAGCTGAGGGAAACTGGATTGTTTTTTGGGTCTACTGGGAAATCCACACCACCATGTAAAGAAATATTTTACTTTACAGTAATATATTACTTTATAATGTAAAATCCTGATGGCAGGCTGGAGGGCAAGGGAATGCATGTGGTTAAATGTCCCTACATGCATGCATATGAAAGTATAGAGATTTTAAAAATGGGGTATAACTGATGATGTAATTTCTACAGTTACAGATGATTTGTGTTTTATTTTCCTGTATGTACTGTTAAAAAAGCCAAGCATGTACAGCATGTGTAAACTGAAGAATGCACTTTCACTTGATTAACATTAAAAGCTCGTTTGTTTCCTGGTGTCTCTGTACAGCAGGGAGTAATGTAGGATGCTGTCCCATGTAGAAACATTTAAAAGTTTCCATTTATTGTAGTATAAAGTTGTAACATACTGAGGGGAAGGGAAACAAGTTAAATATTTTTTTTTAAAGGTCAGAGGTTTTTTCTGCAGTGTTTTTGCGGGGTACGAAAATTGTCTGATAAAGTCCTTCATGGTTGATGATGTGAATGTTTAATTTCCTTGTTGGGATTTGCGTCTTTTTTGTGTCCTGCTTAAAAACTGGGGTCTGCTGTGCAATACTGCAATTAACACACCATGTCTGAAGCTTCAGCAGAGTTAAACAAGTCATTGATGAACCAGTGTGATTGATACATCACTAGAAACAATGTAAAGCGTATGGAAATTACTGATTGACAAACAAACATTTTTAGTGTTCCAGCTGATAGCAGTGCTCATTAAGGCCTGAATCGGGAAGGGGCTGGTGCTTTTGTGAGTCCCCATCCCAGTGACGCTCTCTAGTAATTGCTGGCGAATGTACAACCGATGCTAGAAGGCAACTTACCTGTGCAGAAGCCCTGAGCCAGCAGCTGGCTTTGTGCAGTCACAGGGGTGCGCCCATGTACAGCCCATTGCTAGTTTAGGACCTGAGGCTACCATTCATCCAAGGAATATTTCCCTTCGAGGCTGCATGTATCACACAAAACCTTTAATTTTCAGTTACGCAGAGTTCTGGATGGTGAGGAGGAGGTGTGAGAGCATCTGCACGGGGAAGAAGATGGTGAAACTCACGTCCTGTCACCGCTGGCTTGAGGGCCTGCAGAGAGCCTAGGCTAGTGTTGTAGGTCAACTGAACATGTAGGCGTGATACTGTAGTGCTATGTGGTGCTAGTTGTCTGCTCAGGGAAAGAAAGTCACCTTTGGGTACAGTGTCCATCATGTTCCCCTGCAGACAGAGTATAAACAAAAAACCAGAGGCATTCTGTGCTTGCATCTCAACAAGGTGATGTGCCAGTTTAGCCTCTCACGCAGACGTAGTGCTGGGGTTTAGATACTGCATCCCTTCTTCTTCTTCCCCCACCTCCCGCCCCCCACCCTGTTTTTTTAGATGTTTAGGTTTTTTCTTTCTATCTAAAATCCTTTATTTTGTCTTTACAGTCTGGTTGAATAGGAATCATTTTGTTTATGCAGCTTTGTGCTCTTTCTCTACAGCTTGTATCTGCATGAATGTGTTGCAGCCTGATGTGAGTTCATTCGTTTAAATAAAATGCTTAAATTGTAATCCGTGCAAAACGATCATATTTGAAACACTTGATGTCTCGGTGAGAATCCATTTAATAGTGATCAGATTTAAATGATTTAACACAGTGGTGGTGGTGGTAAGTGGGGGAGGGAAATATAGTTCGGAGACATTCCTGTATATATGTATTAAAAAAAAAAAAGATTAAACTAAATTCAGATATGTCTCTCTCTCCCCCTTCTCTCTCTCTTTCTCTCTCTCTCTCTTTAAGCAGTCAAAAGATATACTGTATCCCCAGTGAAAGGGTGCTTTCAATCCAGTTATCCACTTTACCCAGTCTCAGTTTCCAGAACCTTCCACACCCCCCCTGGTTAAACCACTAAGCCTTTGATTCCTTCCTGATTACACTATGCAAGACATCTATCAAACACTGTCTTATCTGTTTGTAAGGCAGCTCAGGCCTCAGATTTAAGTCATGGGTTTTGGCTACAAGTTGGAGTGTGATTAATAATTGACTAATGTAGCTTTTATTTATCACAGGCTAGCACATTTCACCATTACCGAGTTAATTTATGTTAAGTGTAAGCTGTCGCTCAATCTGTTTTTCAACTTTTTTTTTTTTTTTTTTTTTAAATCCTAAATCTATCTTTCACTTTTTGAGAAACAAAATCCTTACACAGGGCACAGTCTTACTTGGTGCCAAAAAGTTGATTTCCTTTTCAGCGGAGCCATACATCACCGGCCCTCCCAGCTGCAGTGTCAGCCCCTGACAGAATGACATGTGTCATTTATCAAAGGGGCCAGTCTGGGCCTTGGGAAACGCACACGACAAAGCCTGAGAGAGTTCATTTCGCAGTCCCCTCCTACCCTCTGTGAGCCTCTTGCCAGGAAAGCCTGTGATGTTTCTGTCTTCGCAGCATTACTGTAAGTCCTTCAACCTTCACAGAATTAACCCTCGCTGCCACCACTGCTGCCGCCAGCCCTCCCCAGCGCCACTGGACCTGCCCCGGGAGCCGTGATGCCCAGGTGCCGTGCCAGCCTGGGAGCGTGCAGCAATAGCATGCACCGGGCTGCTCCCTCATCCATTGCTTTGCCCCTCCTGCAAAGCACTCTCTCTTTTTTTTTTTTTTTTTTTTAAAATCCCATATATTGTGCACTATAAGAATTAAAGTCCTATGTTTTTCTACAGTGGGACAAGGTCAAAGATATAAAGAATAGGGTAATAAAGCATTTCAGTCCTGAGAAAAGGGTAGTCCCTGTCTTGTGCACAGGTAGAGATTTGTGCTTTGTGTAAGGCAGTGAGACGGTCAGGGAGTCTTCTTCCACCTTCCTGTTTAAATTCTCTTTTTGGTTATTCTGAAACCATGTGCTGAAATAAATACAGCGGGTAGTTTTTCTCTACATGCTACTTTATGACATCTGAGCTGCATAGCACCTGCATAGATGAACTGAGCTGGTTGAACTCACCACACTCCTGAAACTTGTCTATCAGCTAGAGGAGGCAAGGTGGGAAGAAAGAAAAGTTGATAGCATTTAACAGAGAAAAAAAAAATCTCCAAACCTCAAGGTGTCACTTTCACTGAATAGTTTAATTTCTGTAATGTAGTTGCCTCAGTACTGCAGCCCAGGAGATGACAAAGGAGTTAAAGCAGAAAATAATGTTATGTCAAACAAAGAAGAGCGTATTTTCAAAATATAACTACATTTGCTGAAACAAAACTTGTTTGCGTGTGTATGTGCGAATTGCATTTTAAGTGGCTGAATTTTACATCTTGATCATGTACAAAGAATGTGAGAAAGTTATTGTCTCCTCCCCTTCCCCCACCAAATCACTCTTTGTACTTTGCATAGTTCCTACCACACTGAAGTTATTTACAGCATCAGATATCATTTAAAGAGATAGCTAAGGAGACTGTAGCCTCAGCTAGGAACTTTCCAGAAAGGAGTCCTATAAATTAGCCATTGCTCAGGAGTGGCTGTTTTCTAGTCAGGGCTGGTCCTTTCATTTGTCTACATAAGGCTAATTTATTTTTGCAGCCAGATGTGGGCTGACAGCCATCACTCAGAGCTTCCTTCCCCCACTGTTAGGAGGTCGGGAAAACAGTCACGTTTCCCATTTTACAGAATCCCCATCAACATTATTGAAGATGGATGTATCTTTAAAGCAAAGATTGATTGTGGATATCGGAGTTATGGTGTCATTTATCATAGTGAATATTATTTAGACTTGGATTGTACAAGGCTGTAACTTGAGACACAGCCAGGGGAGGGACAATCTGGAAACGAGGATCCATGAACTTTAATGGATGGATGCTTTTTCAAAGCTCCACTCACTATAGCATGATTTACTTTTCCTACAGAAAGGAAACAAGCATTTCAGTTTTAAAGGGCCAGCATACCATCTTGTCCTTTGTAGTGGGTCCTTCACGGAGGCACCCGAGAGTTAAAGCTGAGACAATAAATAGCAACTGTGTCTGAATGCTATTTGTATATAAGTGCTTTTATGTTAAACATATCTAGGTGCACTTGAGACTCTTGGTTTTGTGAATTACACTAGTACTGTGGCAGAGTAATGCAAAATATTGATTATAGGATGCTGTGATCTGAAATTTCAGAAGATCCAAATAACTTGCATTACAACTATCATTGTTACTTTACTGTGTTCATCTCTTCTGGGAGAGACAAAGAGCATCTAAACTACATATTTTCTTACTGCCTGAGGCATCTTATGGAAGTGGAGCATCTAGTAAATTGTGCATGTACCTAGTAGACCATCAACTTCCTTGATTGTTGAGAAATGCAGAAGACCTTAAGAACCTTGTGTGTACTGTGCTTGCATTCCACTTTTATGTAAAATTAAGAAATGTAGATTGAGATCTTGCAGGTGAACACATACCTTGTATTTTCAAAATATACATTTTGGAAAACTGGTTACAACCTGCTGAAAATCTGAAGGTATGGTTCAGCTAAGTGCTATTTCTCATTTTGCGCCACCAAGCATGCCAGCGTACTTGAAGAATTTATAAGAGTGTTTCTTTGGAATGTGACTTTTGATTTTTTAGAAATTAATTAACTTGAATTCAGAAAATGCTCAACTAACTTCAAAAAAGGGAGAAGTTCTTGCAACTGGTAGCATAGGTTTATATACATACAAACAAATGAACATATATCAAGCATGCTTCCCCCACATGTTCTGACACCTCAGTCCCACCTTGAAACTTTCTTCCCCTAGCATTATTTTTCAGTTACTTTGTTCAGGTAATTTTCCCAACTACTTTGTTCGGGTAACTGTCTGCTCCCGAGGTGAAATGGCTTATCTTCTGTTTCCATCCAATTTCTGATTTCCACTGATACCTTCCATTGAACACTGATTCAGTTTTTGGGTTCTTTTTCATGTTGATCAAAACTTGGGGTCCCTCTCAACCTCAAGTTTGGGAATTACTGTGGCATATGAAGAAATTGCATTGGACAGCAGTTTATTCATGTGGGCTGACGTGTATCTACTAAAAGGAAGCTAGTAGCATTTACCAGACCTCCCTGGTGAACTCCTCACATACTACCATTTAAGGCAGCACTTCCACAAGGGTATACTAAAAGTTGCACCAAACTATCTCCCTTTTGGTTTTTTTTTTTCCTTTAAACAAAAGTAGAAATCTCTTTATTGTCATAAACCAAATTCAGTACAAGAGTTTTCGTATGAATAGTCAAGCTCAAGAGGTTTAAAAAAATCCAAACAATGGAAGCAATTATGAACATCTGTTTTTGAATGCCTATGTATTCTGTACATAACAAACAGAGAAATCCTATTATCTAGAACAATAAAAGGGAATTTCCCTTTCTGTCTGAACACTCTCTGGGAGGAATATGGCCTTCCATTTAGAATCCTGATTTGGTGGATTTGGATTTTTTTTTTCTTCTGTTAATGAGATGAAAAGGAGAATATTTTTTTTTTCTTCTTTTTCTTCCCTCTCCTCTCCCTCCTCCCCACCGTTTCTTGTAGTCTGGATTTCAATTTTAGGGACAGTAGTATAAATCCTGAGTAATCTATTTTTACACCTGTGCAGCTGAGATCAGAATGCCTCTATGAAGGCCTGCTATATTTACTAATACATAGAAAGTATTTTTCTCTTGCTTGAGAAACATGCAAAATATCTTCAAAGAGGAAGCAGTTTATCAAATTCATATTAATCACAGCATCAATAATGTTGACCGGGGTCAAGTCATTACACTAAATATATTGTAACCATTATTAATGCATGTAGCCCAGTGCCATAGCTATGATATAAGACTTCTGTTTCCTGATTAAAAGCTGTTTGGTAATGCAGAGATTCAATACAGATTCTCCCTGCCTTGTGGTGACTGACAGTAGCTTCTGGTATTCTGCTTTCTTCTGACAGTGGAGTATATTAATATGAACACACCTTACAGAGGGGGCTACAAGAAGTGCAGAATGCAGAAAACAAAAGTGTCTAATTTCAACAGCCACAACTGTGCATCCATAAGGCAGCCAAATTTATCATGGCACATTATGGAGTGCAGCAAATGTCATGAAAACCATTGTTTTTTAATTTTTTTTTTCCCTGAGAGTCTGAATGAGGTGATTTATGGTAGTTATCCATCTTAAGGGTCATCCATCAACTTTTAGTTGCTAGGCAATCAAACCAACAGCTGTTTGCTTTGAATCAAGCTGAAAAGTTGTCAGTCATCGCATGCAGGTATGACCTTACTGGTTAAAAACATTATCATGCATACAAAATTAAAGAGACAAAGTCCTTGTTCTCTCTCCCATAGACTGGTTCATTACTTCCCATGAGCAACGCAGGTAGCATTGGTCCCAAAGCTTTTATTTAAGGCAGTGTTTGGGGAGATACTGGTGCTGGAGATGCCTGGCATTGCATCTCAGAAATTCTTTCATGCTCATGTAGAAGTTCTCTGTAGAGAAACAGTTTGTAGAAGGGCAGTTTCTCAGATGTGACATCAAGTTAAATAAAAGAGATATTTCTGAACTCAATCTCATTGGCACGTTTAGAACCAAAGGTCAATCTTGATCAGCAAAACTATTGTAAAAGACTGTGGTTTGGTTGATTGCTTGCATGTCTTGCTGCTGGGGTGCAATATGTAGTGTAAATAATGCTGAGAATCTGTTACTGGGTGGAACTCTGAGCAACCTGGTCTAGTGAAAGGTGTCCCCACTCATGGCAGGGGAGTTGGAACTAGATGATCTTTAAGGTCCCTTTCAACTAAAATCATTCTATGATTCTGTGATTGTATTATTCTGCTGCTTTACTGTGTCGCCTTGGAGTGGGTCTAGAGGACACAGTGGTGAAACCTCCTGAATTATGTGTACACTATTTCACCATGTTTGTTACCATAAGCAGAGCAATATCACTTGTGATTTGGAGGCACTATAATTGGCAGTGTAAGAGCAACCTAGATGTCACATGAGGACATGAATCTGTTTCCATTCTGTGTTTCTGGTCTTCTGTTGAAACTGCTTTCAAGGAGAAGTTCTTCCAATTGTCATTTGGTTCCACTGAACACCATTTCCTGTTAAACAGCTTCAAAATGACTGACACATAAGGGGAGCTGGATTCTGCAAGAGATTCTAGAAAGTAATGAAGAAGACTGGAGGTAAATTGTTGAGGAGACAACAATGCATGATTTTTCAAATATAGTTGATAACTTGGTGTTAGTTCCTGATACTTGGAAATTGCATGCATCTCCAGTGCTGTAATTTCGAGCCACGGAGATGCTGGCAGATTGACAGAGATGAAGCAAATGGTCAGAAATGCTCTGTGCAAAAGTGGAAAGGGGAAGGGAAGTAAGCTATTTTTGGGAAAAAGCTGCCTTCAAGCCATTTTTTACCAGATGTAGCCAGAAGACTACCTTTATTTATTGATGAACTGTTTTAAAAAACTCAAACATAAACTGCAGCTGTTGAGGCGGAAGTGTTCTGTAGAGAAAATATTTGTTGCCAGGGGTTTTTTTGAGACCTCAGGCCTTTCTTCAGAAAGGTGTGTTTTACCTCTCTGTTAATTCAGACACACTTGCAAACCTGAGGCCAGTTCTGGTGAAGATGACACATGGTAGTTGTTCATAAATCTTACTTTCCTGAGACAGTATATCTTACTCTGCTAACCTGTGCAAAACAGTAATTGGCTTGTCTTCTCAGGGATTCTGCTATGTGCTAACTAATCATGGTAAGAAAAGACTCTGTCCTCATTTTGATAAATCTTTGATAATATATCAGATTTTATTTACATAATTACCCAATTGTCTTTGTCCCCCTAATGTCTTTGACTTTCATTTGTGTATAAATTTGGCTGTGCACCTATTTAGATGTCAGTGAGGCTAATAGTGAACAATCCTGTGCCCTTGAAACTACCCTTGAAACTACCGTGTGATCTGCGCAGGCTCTTGCGTGGGCTTCCAATCACATAACATCTGAGCACCTTCCAAGTGTTAATGTAAAATATGTGTGCAAAATACTCCTTGTAGTGAATGCACTGATGGGTGATAAGCATTTTCATAACATCCTCACCATTGTATTTTCACTTATCATGTAGCTCACACCAGGTGGCTTGTTAGCAGTTGCTAATGAATTTGTTGTAGTGTGGGAGGTTCCCAGGTTGAGAGCTACACTTGAAGTTTTGCTCCCTCACTTGAGCTGGTTCCAAGACTTGTGTGTGTATTCCTAATGTTATTTCAAAACACTTCTAACACTTAATTTTGTTCTTCACAGAAATATACACGCAGAAACCACGTGAACCAAAGCTTATCATGATGTATCTATTTCTGTTTGTCTCTAAAAAAAAACCCCCTAATATTCTTTCCTCCCATCACAGTATTATTTTCTGTTTGTCGTCTCAGTAAAATAGATTAGTAGTACTGTAAGTCCTAAATGAGTCTCTTGACATCTTTGACTCCCCTCCATTTACAGCAAGCAAACCCTGCTTTTCTACTCTTATTTTTTTTTAAGACAGTAACTACTTTAGCTGTAGGGAGAGAAAGTTGATGTTGGTTTTACAGGAAGTTTAAGGAGAAAATGATCACTTTGGGACAGATAGTAGTACCCTGTCAAATATTATCCCATCTGCAGTAGAGTGCTGAAACTCATAGTGGGGAAAGGTGGCAGAATCAGGGTGTTTGATCAGGTTTAATCTATGAAGTGCCTAACCTAGTCCTCTAACCTTTTGTATAGCTCAGTACGTAATATACCTGTTCACATCACCAGAGGGACAAAATGAAGAATTTAGAATGTTGTTGCACAGAATGAATTTCCATAGTGGATCAACCTAATGTTACAGTGATGACACATGGTAATTTGATACTTACCACATAATAACAGGACCAATGCAGCACATACAGTACTGGGAACTCCATTGGATGCAACAGTAATTACATAGCAACTCACTGACTGTTAACACTTTGTCGTCTGATTACTGTGCACTTTGCACTTAAACTGTGTCAGTGATGTAGTTAGCACAGGTGTTTCTACAGTTGGGGTGTATCCAACAAACTGTGTACTTCTTTTTTTTTTTGACTCCTTGGCCCCTATATTTACACAGTAGTTGTATTCTGTGTAACATGAATTTTTTATCAACCTGAAGAAACATTCTTCTGTTCTTCTGAATTTCAGCTGGTAGGTTTTCTTTACTGATGCATTTCTAGGAAGATTAAAAAAAAAAAAAGGAAAAAAAAAAGAGAAGAAAAATAAATTTCTAAAATTAGTCCTATACTCACATATCTCTGGCAATTCTGCTGGTGTGTGCTACATTTATTTGTACTGAAATGGAATCTTAGAATAAAGTTAATGCTCAAGTGATAAGAATGTGATTGAGTTATGTAGTGGGAGTGGCTTTGTGTTTAAGACAAATAGAACATTAGATACACTTGAATGGTTGTGCCTGGTTTATTTGAATTAAAGGTAGCAGATCACATGAACATCTAAATCCTGGATTTCTAAACAGTCTTTGGCTTTGTGCATAAGCTGCATTAATATATGTGTAAAATTGCATTTGTTTTTGATTTGAGAAACAAGCATTCTGTTGTCTAAAGGCTCTGAGTCAGGATGAATTAGATGCTGTTTAAAAGCACTGAATGCAGACTCTACCCCCAAAGCAGACAGTCATGATGAAGGAGCAGAAAGTAAGGAGGGAAACTCTAAAGGTGAAATCTTGTCTTTAGAGCTAGGAGTATAGTCCACAATCCATGACATTCTTCAGTGCTCTGTCCTTCACAAAATCACACATATCCCTCGAGACTTGGCAACTTCCAGCTAACTTTTGTTTTCACTGGTAGCCCATGATGAGCTGCTGGTTTTTCATCCTCTCTTGTAAACATTATCACTTGTAGCTATTCTGTTACAGACAGTATGTAGCATATGATTTATACTGTATTTTGCTAAGTGATGTTACACTTAAAGAGTACTTCTTAATTTGAACTTTATTTTGCTCCATTAGGGATCAGGTAGACAGAAAAAAACCTAGTTGTATGATCAAATAAACATGACATCTAATCCATTATGTACCTGGGACAGAGCTAAATTTTTATCATTAATCTTCTTTCTTTCTTTTCCCTTAAGTAATCAGCAGCATCTGCTTTTAGGAGGTTCCCAATTTCTAGTAGATCCTGATGAAGTATGGTTCACTTCCTCAGGTGAATGGCCTAGTTCCCCAGATTAACTGTTGTGTTTAAAGGTGGAAAACACTCCTTCACATGCTGTACTTCCAACTAAACTTTTGCTCAGATCAGCTACAACTTTCAAGGTTTGTCCTTTTGGACTGTATTTTCTGTATGGAAAGAACACATAGAAAGAAAACATTAGTATGTAGAAAAAGGACTGAACCAGGAGCATCCGTGCAATGCTTTTCACTTCAAAAAGAATTTGATTTACTCTTTTGACTCCTCCAAGAGAAGGTTTCTAGACTGGAGAATACTATGTGTAGCAGTTTCAAGGTAAATTCAGCAAAAATGTATAATCTCTTCCTCCGCACAATGCCACCCTACCCATTTCCATCTTTCTATGCCTTTGTATTTTATATGCATCTTGCCAAAGATCTATGAGTTTACAGCACTGTTAGTGCTGTGATATTTTGCAGGGACCAAATATGTAGCAAATATAACTGTGAAAATTTGTTACTACCACCATTGTTCTGCTGCTGCCCTTCTGCTGAAAGCCACCATTCCCACAGCAGTAGGGATTACCTCTCCCGTCATCAGAGGGAACACAGCAGCATTTCTCAGCTGCACAGTCAGACCAGGTTTCCTTAGCAGCTTAACCCCAGGTTTCCTATGTCTCAGATGTCCAGATCCTTCAAATAATTTAATCTTGGTGCAATAGCTAAATAAAGTAACAGCTCGAGCTGAGTGCCTCTGAGGAGGGACCCCGAACAGAGGAAGCCCTGGACTTTTATACCCATATGGTCCAAATGTGCAAGTCTGGGGTCATCAGCTCCTTCTGCATCTCTGAGTGTCCAGTCACCTGGACAGGTGCCCTTTGTTATGCAGAGGGTAGGCAGTTCACAGCCTCTTGACAGGGACTTCTGTCACCCAGAGCTCAACCTGCAGCACCTTGCATTGCACCTTGCAGACAAAGCTACCTGCACTAAATATGTTCTTCAACAACAGTATAATCTCAGCTTCGTAGTAGGAATCTGCTTTCACTGACAGTCTACTCCAGGTGCAACTGGGCTTGTTCTTAGAAATTAGCAGATTTTTAGCTACTGCTCTTTTCACAAACTAAAAGCAGTTCCTTGAAAGTGCTTTTTGCCTGAGCACCAGTGTTGGCTGCTATAAAGGCCTACCGTGAAATGTTCTCAAGTGACGCAGTTCCTGCAGAAATGTGCCATTCTGTAATTGGAGACAATGGTGTCCTCACCTGCCATGCTAGCATTAAAGTAGTTTAGATGTCTCTTGCACCAGCAGTTCATCTTATTGGCCTTTGACTTTGCCTAGCAAGCTAAACCACTGAGGATAAATCACAGAATCGGTAAGGTTGGAAGTGATCACAGTGGGTCATCTAGTCCAACCTACCTGCTCAAGCAGAGTCATCCTAGAGCACATTGCATGGAATTGTGTCCCAATGGTTCTGAATATCTCAATTTGCCTCCACAACCTCTGTGGGCAGAGTCTGTTCCAGTGCTCAGCCACCTGCATAATAAAGCAGTTCTTATGCTCAGGTGGAACTTCCTGTGCATCAGTTTCTGCCCATTGCCTCTTGTCCTATTGCTTGGCACCACTGAGAAGAGCCTGGCTCCGTTTTCTCAGCACTCTCCCTTCAGATACTGATAGACGTTGATGAGGTCCCCTCTCAAGTCTCTTCTCGAGACTGAACAGGCCCAGTTCCCTCAACCTTTCCTCTTTAGAGGAATGCTTAAGTCCCTTAATCATCTTTGTTGCCCTCTGCTGGATCTGGTCCAGGAGATCCATGTCTCTCTTGTACTGAGAAGCCCAGAACAGGACACAGCACTCCAGATGTGGCTTCACCTGGGCTGAGTAGAGGGGATCACCTCCTTTGCTCTGCTGGCAATGCTCTTCCTGATGGACACCAGGATACCATTTGTCTTCTTGGTCACAAGAGCACTCTTCTGGCTCATGGACAGCATGTTTGTTCACCAGGACCCCCACGTCCTTCTCTGCAGAGCTGCTTTCCATCAGGTCAGCCCCCAGCCTCTCCTGGTGTCCAGGGTTATTCCTCCCTAGGTGCAGGATTCTGCTTTTGCCTTCCTTTGAATTTCAGACAGTTCTTCTCTGTCCATCTCTCCAATCTGTTGAGATCCTTCTGAAGTGCTGCACAGAAATCTATTCCTGAAATCTATTCCTAAGCTTCCCTGCTTCTCAAAGAAAAAATTCTCAAAGAATGACTTGGATTTTCTCTAAACCAGTTTTTCTCTGTGTGCTCTTGATTCAGTAGCACCAGGGATCTGCTACTTTGCTGCTATTTCTGCCACTTTTTTTCAGTGAGATGCTGAGATGTACAATCACAATGTGCAGTTTCAAGGATGCAGTAATGGGTGGTAAGCTGCGGAAGGGAAGGGCAGATACAAGTGTAGCTGTATGGTGGAAAATAGATTGAAGGGCATTCATAGTGTAATCCTGATGTAACCTAAGACTCAGTGACTAAGTTGAGATTTATTTAAGTTTTCCCTGTGATATATTCTTGTCACAAATTTCCTGTGTAAGAAAACAACCCCTACTATTCCATTCAGACAACAGTGGTTGCATTTTTCAGTGGTTATGCTCTTCTCGAAACAGCTGAAAAAAGTTCTCCAAAAGCTTAGGTGAAGCTTATGTGATTTTGAGTGTATAAAAATGAATTCTTTCTTGATAATACATTTTCATGAGACTCTTTTTATTATTTTTTAAAAGTCTGTAACTTGGTCTTCCATTTTCCTCTTTTAACTGGCTTTTCCTAGGAGTAATTTCAATTTCTTTATTAGTGTTGCAAATAATGAACAAGTGGATAAAACAAACAAACAAAAAGTATGCTCCAAGAACTTCTCCTTGTTGTCTTTTTTTTTTTTTTTTAATAATAAAAGTGGTGAAGAAAGAGAGCACTGTTCTTTCATCATTTGCCATTTTTTGTCTGCACTTCTGGGGCATATTACATAGCCTGAGAAAAACTTGTGAGTGTGTGTGTTTATTTCTGTATAAACAAACTTGTGAGTAAAATTATGTAGGGTGGTAGTAAAACGTCTGCTTAGGTCAGTGTATCATGAAGCACAAGGCCAAAAGCTGAATGATTCTATTCCGTGGGAAAGGTGTGTATAGAACCATATGTATCTTAGGGACATTTGATTGCATTTTGATTTTTTTTTTTATGCTTGTGCATGGTGTAATGGGAAAAAAATTCTATCATTCTTACTTTCTTCTGAAGAGGCTCTGCTGCACAAGCCATGTTGATTTCAGGCCTCCTGCTCATGTTTGCTGAAACTGCTCATTGAGACTGAGAAAATCATAACATTAATGAACTAGATTCCTCTTAGTTATGCATATACAGTTTGGGGTACCTCATTTGTAGCTGGATTCACAGCTGCATCAGTGTCAAACTGGTGGAAGTGCGAACAGAATCAGATTTACAGGATCTTTGAACTCCTTGGTGATTAATGAAATTCTTAATTCTTAAAGTGTGACAGGAGGATAATCTTGACAATATTTTCCCTTGCTTTCTGTGGGTAGAGGGATTTGAAGTCGACAGTGGAAGTCGGGGGTCTTGACCCGTTCCATTATGGTGATTCACTTGTTCAGGCTGGAATCTCCCGTGTAAATCCCTTCTCATTTCCCACATGTACCTCTACCTCATGCTTCCGTAGCTGGAGGAGATCTGTCATGCTAGAGAGTTAAACTGTACTTCCCCCACTCAGAGGCTGGCCAAGAACCAGATATTCCCTTATTTTAAGCAAGTCCTGAAGGAACACTGCCAATTCCCAGTGCCTTCAACATTGTTCTTGAAGGCTGGGAATTAAAAGACCTGAACTCTGTTACTGTGCCTTAGCTTTTGCACTTGTAAAATTAACTTAGCAGCAGTTCCCTTTCCATGTTAAAGATTTTGAGGTTTACTTACAAAAGAGTGTAATACAATTGCCAAGATGACAACCTTGTAACAGCATAGAGTGGCTGATGAGTACAGGAAGGTGGTCTCAGTCTTGCTGTTTCCTGTTTTTTCCCAATAAACCTCAGTGTGGAAGGAGATAGTGCCTATACAGCAGTTCTTTCTTCTTGTAAGTGCCGTATATACCAGTAGAGATAACATGTAGTTTTTAGGCAGAGCTGCCAAGATGTCTAATTGCACACAAGCTCATCTCAGTGGTTGAGAGTTTAGGTTCCTGAATAAAAGTTAGACAGATCAGTAGTTATGGTGGTGGGCCTGGTCCTTTGTTGTTAATGGCTGCTAATATGCGTTTTTTAGAAACTGGTGGCTATGCCTTTTATTATGTGCATTATGACCAGCCCTGCAACTGGGACTCTCAGGGCCCTTTGTGATTCGGAGTTAGTGAAAAGGAGCGAGTACAAGCTGCAATTAATAAGTTGTGAAGAGACTGATTGTTGCAACTGAAATGGTGAACTGATGTAGTTACCCAAAAAAGATTGGGAAGCGGTGACCTAACTATCACCCCATGGAGAATGAGACTGGTCTTAAATTTGTGAAATATCCCTGTTTTACAACACTGACTATAAGAAAGAATTCTGTTAAAAGTTAATGGAGGAGTTCCAGTGGAACCCTATTAGATTCTTCCTCCATTAAATCACTGATACAGACTTTTAATGGATGTTTTAACTAGGCATTGTTATCAAAAGGACTATTGCACAAATTAAAACCAGGCCCATAATCAGTGAAGAGAAGCTGGATTTACTCCTCTGCCTTTGGCATGGGGGAGCCTATGTGTGTTTGTGTATGCAAGTGAAGGGATGGAGAAAATGGTGAAGGAGAGAAAGATGGTAGAAATATTAATTAGAAAGAGAAATGGAACATTGACATTTTCAGAAACATACTAAAATTGTCCAGCAAAATTACTACATAGGTAAGTAGGTGAGATACAATTAGATTTTATCTACTAAGCAAATTTGGGACGAGAAAAGGGAGAGTTTCCTCTCAAAATCCTGCAAGATACTGAGTGTCCTGAACCTCCAGTAAATTAAGTGAGAATTGAGGGATGGGCTTAGTTCTGAAAAAGCTTGGACATCATAAACTCATCTAGTGTAATTCTGATCATGGGCATGTAACAGTATCTGTAAATTCTGAATATAAGGCCACTTCTTTTGGGCAGCTGCAGAAAAAGTGGTTTATAGTGGAGCAAATGTAAATTGATTTGGAGCTGTCTCCCATCTCCTGCTATGATGGCAGTATGAAGTGTTTACATGAAGAGTAGAGGATTTGACATTCCCTTTCAAACTAAGATGTTGGCCTGGTGTTGTAATATTTTAAAGTTTTCTTTTAAAAAGCATCAGAGAAAGAGTTTGCTGTCTCTGAAGTAAAAACCAGTGAAATTCTGGTTTCTGACATTCTTTTGCTTTCCCATGCAGAGTACATGCCTTTCTGTAGTGCCCCCACAATGACTTCTTCTCTAACCTGGATAGGTTACCCATGGGGGGTCATTTGGTTTTCATCCTTGTGTAGCCATGGCCGTCGCATTTGAAGGGACCCTGCCTTACAGTTCTTTAAGCCCCCTCTGTGGTACAGTGGCAGTTTATATATATCCTGTTAGCAGATGTCATCTTTGTTATTTCCCCCATCCTCACAGTGAGTGAAAGCTGTGTTAAAAAAAACCCAAAACAACTCAAAAGGAGAACAGAGCAAGGGAGATCATTGCTGTCACTCCATGGCCCATGTGCAAACAAACTCTGTGCGTATGTGGGGCAGTTGCTGTGAGTTTGCATAGATATCTTCATGCAGCAGATGTAATAAAGTAAGGTCTTTTGTTGTGCATCCAGAACCAGCAAATACAAATGAAGTTTCCTTTCCTTTTCTTGCTCTTACAAGGCCCTGGGTGTAAGACTCCTGTTTTACCTGTCTGTATACTTCCTATTGAGATTCTTTAGTACCTCAGAAAGCGCTCTTTCTGGCCTGCTTAAATATGGGACATTGTAGCGACACATTGTTTGATCCTACTCCCTGATAGAGTCCGGTGTATTGCCAGTTTCTAGCAAATGCTCTGATGTATGTTGCTGACAACAGGAAGGTTCAAACCTGGTGATGGCCTCCTTGGAGATCGTGGCCTCTGACCTTCTTGAATGTCACAGGCTTCTAGCAAAGACTGTCAGCTACATGCAAATGGCTTGAAACACATTTTATTTTGTGATGTGGGTTATTGACTATCGGAATAAGAACATCTGAGCCTTTTCCTCTCAGTTGTAGTAAAACCTTCAGACTTGGCATAAACTGCAGGGTTTTTTGGAGTAGGGCAGGTCTAGATCTTTCCTCTCTAAGGCACTGAACTGGTTTAATTGAAAGAACAATTTGATTTGCTGCTGTAGCTGCTGCTACAGTAAAATAGCTTGGAATGCTAGCAAATTTTTACTTCTCTCACCCAAACCAAGGATTTAATACTGGCAGGTGAACTTCTGAAGGCTGCTATCAAGTATACAGAGACAATAACTGTCTTGGAGGTGGAACTTTGTCAATATTTTTTGCCTTGGGCCAAAGAACATTCACAATAATGGAGTGCTAAAGCCCTGCTCAGAAATGTTGCAGCTAGGAAAAGAGGAATTTATTCCAAGTTTTAGAGTGCAGTATTTTGGTAGGATGTGTGGTTTCTTAATCATCCTTATGTTGAAGCGTCAAGCATCAAGGCATTTGGGGGACACCTAAAGGTATGCTCTTTGTTCAGTAAGAGCTGCCCTTATATTTGAGGTTATGCAAAGCTGGCTACATTGCTGACTTTAACACACGTCATCATGCATGTTTGAACCAAAATACCTCTTTCTGTGCTCTGTAACCTGGGCAGAAGATTGATTTTTAAATTATTTTTAAATGTCTGTAGTGGGACAGGGGAGAGAAAATTCCAAATTACAGTACTGAGAAATTGAATAGATATGCTTTGCTTGTTTCTTTCTGAAATGATTATGAGATGATAATCATAAAATGATTTGGAGAATAGATAATAGAAGCCTCTTGGGATTGTTCAGATAACGTGAGTATTTTATAGTGTCATAAGTAGCAAGCCAACTAAGCTCTTATAAACTTATTTTATTAATGCACATTGATTTATAATTATAATTATTAAGCCCCGGAATGCAGACAAGTGTGTGTTGTTTGAAAGCAGGTAAACAATTAAAGAAATAGCTCTTAGTGGCAACAGGCAAAAGTAGGCAAGAGGGAGGGAACTCTCTGCTCCAGAGTGTGCCAGCCCCAAGGCTGACTTTCTCCTGGTTAATGCTCTGGTAGACTATGTGAATTGCTGCCTCTTCCTCTTTAACTATATTTGAAAATAAAGATTAACAATATGCGACAGCATCTCTTTTGAAAAAGCTATTAGATTCAGGGATCTCAGTTTTTATAGGCACTGGTGGGTTTTTTTTTCACTGTGCAAGTGCAGAAAGACCTTGTTTTGGTAAGTCACATAGGAAAATCTCTCCTTTACTGATTCAAACTCTGGTAGTAAATGGAATTCTAGCACTGCCAGCCTTTTAGCTCTGTCTTTGATGCCAGTGTGTGAATGCAGATGTAAATAAAAAGGGACCATGTTAGTTTCAGCTGTTTCAAATAATCAGCAAAGAAATATCAGTAGATGGTATTTCCTAAATTAAAAAAAACCCCAACCAACCAAACAAAAAAAAACCCCAAAAAACCCAAAAAACCCCCACCCCCAAACTAAAAAATACTTTTAAAACTCGATCTTTCTTTTCCTTAAGTCTTTTAAAGCAAAATTAAAATAGTTTGAGACCAGGTGACTGCATTCTCTTAAAGGCAGGAAAAGTTAACATAAACACTGTATGCATGATACATTATTTTTACTGAGTTCCAGTACCAAAATTCTTTAAAATGGAAGCTTATGGTCTGAAAGCATCATTGAAACAAGATATTTTGTTTGCTATGTATTATGTTTCAACCAGTTTAGGAATTTCTAGCTTTCTGTAGTGATCTCTAATAGTTTGGAATGTCCAGTACTCATTTTGTGTGGCTTCTAATGTGGTTAGTGGGGCTCAGGTCTTCTGTATGTGTTCTTCTGATGTGGGTATGAGTCCTGTTGACAAATACGTATGCATGTCAGAAAGACAGTAACTTCCTTTCTTGAAGGTTAGGCATATACCTTTCTTTAAATATATGAGTATTGCTAGGGCATTTTAAATTTGTGCCTAGATTTTAAGTAATTAATTGACTTGAAATCTGCACCTTTAAATCTCAGATTTGTATTTTTAGGTTGATTGTGGGCAAGGTAGATCCTGACCATGAGTGGCAGTCAGCTTTCTGATACACAGAAGAAGTTCACTCTAGAACTCCATGGTGTTTTCCTGTGAATGAAACGGGCATTTGGGTGTAAGGAGCTTGGATGGGAAATGTTAATCCAGCCAGATTCTGGCGTCTGTTTAACGCTGTATGAAATATCTGAAGGTCTTTTGGCAGTAAATGCAGTTCCATCCAAAGAGTAAAGAAGTGTATTTTATTAGATAACCAAGGTTTTCTACTTTAAAGGTATTTCAGCGTGCCATGAATCTTTCGTAATAGATACAGTATTGTTTGTTATTCCTTAAGTAATAGAATATCCATTATGCAATGTTGTATTTTTCTTCAGATAAATAAAACCAAGTCATAAAATTTATATTTTATTTTCCATTACAGCTGAAAATTAGTGTCATGTATATGTGTAGTATTTTCTGTAAGCAGGTGTGTGATTAAAATAGTTTTTGCAGGTACTTTGCTTGTTTGCCTTTTCCCAGCTAAGTAGGAATATTCTTATTCTTATTGATGAAAAATGAGTATCCACTGTGGTTCCACGACCTCTTGTTTTAGTATTCTAACAGAGTTACAGGGTTCCCTCTTTTAATAAATTCATGTTTGAATCAGAAAAGACAAACCCTCACAGATTTGCATTTTGCCATCCACACACTTGATAATTTTTATGAAAAGACCAAACAGCAAAAGGCAAAGCCTCGAGCTCTCCCCTCACATTTTAGCAAAGATTTAACAGCGGGATG
The DNA here is from genome assembly GCA_035583155.1 of Acropternis orthonyx. Lineage (NCBI taxonomy): Eukaryota > Metazoa > Chordata > Aves > Passeriformes > Rhinocryptidae > Acropternis > Acropternis orthonyx. Next base: position 93,841,757 of record JAWWEU010000081.1, on the reverse strand, counting down.
ACATAGTGAATAAGGGCCTCCTTCTGTGATTTGCTCAGTACCTCCTATGATTTACCCTCGGTGCCAATAAGGGCAGGCAGTATTTTGCAGAGGATATGCATCCCATGGTAGAAGAAGGTCCTGAGAGTTTTACAAGGCACACTGTGAAGCAGCAACAGAAGTTGTAATCTAAACATACCCTCACTTCTCCAAATAAGTGGAAGAAGTATGTTTTATATTGTGGCCTTTGCCTTTTTGTTTGTTTGTTTGTTTAATTATGGTAGCCGATGTATGTGCTACTTAACTGTGTTGAAGAGTACTGAGTAAGCGGCTGAGTAAGTCACTCAGTCATCACTGAAGATCTGGGGACCCAGCCGAGGACATGCTGCATGTACTCCGGAGAACATTCCTGTTAAGTGAAGAACATTCCACTGCAGGGCTGGATGAGAACTTGCTGTGCCCCTGCAGTGGGAGGGAAAAACACCATTTGATAGCACCTGTCATGCCCCTCTCCTTTACCTGTAACTTCACACATTTTTTTCCCTACGTTGTCAGTGCCTGTGTTCTGCAACGAGGAGTACATAGATGCCAAGATTGAGCTATTAAAATGAAACAGTATTTTTGCTTTTCAAGCATGAAGTAACAAGTGATGAAAACACTTCTTCTGTTCATTTCCTTTAACGCTCTTCACAACCCACTCAAACTAAAATAATTGTTAAAAAAATCTAACATTTCCTTTGGAACAAGGACATGATTTTCCTCTTTCTCCTCTCTCCTTTCACACAGATGATTTTAAACATCTAAGTCTAGACAGCTCCGATGAAAGCTATTTCTCAAATGTTTGTATGGCACTGATTTTATATTATTGGATCTCTTATCCTCAAACCTTTTACCTTCTTTTCAGCCTGGTTAGGGAACGGTTGCTGGATCAAAAAGGTGCAATTAGTGTGCCAAATTCTTTCCTCTCTTATACCCATCTTATGTGAGGAGCATCCATGAGCTTGGACCTGTTATAGGGAATGTAGAATTAGATTTTACCTTTATCTGTTTTACTTTATGCACTTACTTTTGGTGAAAATATATTGTTTATGCACAGGTGTTAGTTATCATAGCAATATTGGTTTTGGTAGCTCTAGGAGCATTTGCTTGTACATGGAGAGGTTGCTCCTGCTGTTTCTCCAGCTCTCTTCCAGATAGCAAGTCGCATGAGAAAACAAATCACAGCATGTTTTTGTGGTACTACTTTTTGCTTAGCTATTGATGTGCTTTCCACACGTGTTCTATATGAACAAAAATGTGACTGAACTGAAGTATCAGAGGTCATACATCCACAGGGTAATGATGTCTCACCATAATTCTAACAATAGCAATACTTACTTGGGACGCAGTAAATAAGAATTAAGTTAGGAGTACTCTGTATCTGTTTAGATGTCTGTTCAGGACCGGGATTTGTCTCTGCGTTAAAATGTTCAAGAATTCATGTTTTCCCTGGTATTTGATTATACTGTACATAAACTTCTGAGAAACATCACCTGTCATAAAGTCAATGAAAAACAAATTACAGAAAACCCCAAGCTCTTTCAGCAGTTCATGCCTGGCTCCTGCATGTTATTTCTCTACAGAAAGGCTCACATATTCATCTGTCAAAACCAACTTCCTTGGATAAGCGCAGGCAAAGATGACTGGTTTGATTCAGAACCTTTCACTTGCCTAACTAAGCTCTGACTACATAATCAATGGGGAAGTGAGACTTTCTTAGACAGAATTAATTTCCCGGTTTACCTTTGCTGTTATCGATGAATATTTTGTCATTAATATATAAGAGTGTTTAAAGTGAAATAAAATGCATGAAATTATAGTGAAGGCATTTTTGGTAAACATTATAGCATTTTAATGTTAATCTGAAGCAATTAAAGGCCAGATCTCAAACATATGAAAGCACTCTACATCTCCAGCATTAGAAGACAAGTTAGTTGAAAATGATTTCTGAAAAAAACACAAGCTATTGATTGTGTTACTTGTGAACATGGTTATTATGAGCGTCTTAAATGCTATTCTGTTTTTCTGTCCTTAAAGCAAACACAGACACAAACACAGACAGTATGCAGGAACTTACTGCTGCTTTCACTTGACAATGATGTTTCATTGCAGCCTTTTTGTGGTTAGAATAACTGAGTTGAGGGTAATGGCACATAAAAGAAAAGCTATGAAAGGCCATGTCTTTTGAAAAAGAAAACAAAAAGTTGTAAATAGAAGTCAGTACTGAAAATTAAAATGATAAATTGTAAAATAATGTGATTGCACTTTTTATGAAATTCTGTTAATTTTGCTGCCATTATTTAGACTGCAAGACTATGACTGCTTCTTTGGGAGAAGAAATGCTCGGAATTTTATTCTTCTGCATTCCTATTTGTTTCCTGGTATCTTCTGATGACATTTTTCTCTATTTTTTTTTCCATTCTTATTAACTAAATATATTATGATATTTTATTTACCTTGGTTGAGAGCTTTGAGACCTCTGTGTGGCTTCCCCATTCTAGCAATTTCACAAATAAATCACCAATCATTGTGCAGAAATATCACAGTTTACATGAAGACAGAATAATTTTTATGGTAGAGGAAGCAGGTTTATACTGGATAGTTGGATTACTACATCTGTAGGTTTGCTTACAGAATACACCCATTTGTATATTTCTTTTTAATTAGCACTTAGTAGTTTTTGTTAAAGCAGTGTGTTACAGAGAATTTTGGAAGTACAGCGGTGGAATGTCCCTGCTTCAATAAGACATTTCGTTTTATGGACATACGTTATTTCTGCATGTGCAAAATAAGGACACATTGTTAGTCTTTTGTTAATTTCCAGATAATAAAACATTATTATCTATTTACCAATGAATAGATGTGATCTGTTTACAATATCAGAGATGTATATAAAGCACACAGCTATAGTTGAAGCTCTAATTAAAATACATCATTGTTTGTCATGGTTTTAACATGAAAATTAAAAACCATTGCCAAATTAATCTTCAATCAAGAGTTCATTAATTAGCTAACCTTCTGTAAATGGACTGCAGTTTGATGACAGCTCACTAAAGGACCATTTAAATGAATTCCTGATTGTATCAATCAGACCAGGGAAAAGAATTAGATTTGTGGCTCTTTTGCAGTACCTCCTGCAAACATTTCTCCAGCATTTAATGCACACAATGGATATTTAACTATTTTAAAGTGATGAATCCTTTTTATTACTGTCCCAAACTCTGTTACTTCCTGATGTATATCAAGGACAAATGTATCAGGCTGCCAAGGTTTCATGATCCTGAACAGAATATTGCAGAGGAATATGCTTTATAACATAGTAATAAGCAGTTGCTTGAAACAACATCATAACTTTCCATGGGAAAAATGTTTTGAACAAATTATTGATTATATAGTCTTTAGTAAAATTTACTTTGCCTCTGTCATGAATTTTAAAATATGAGGACTTAAGTGGTCAGGTACTTCAGTTGCTTTTGTGCTGGCAAGATGAAATTTCTGGACCTCTAGACTATCTGGAAATGTCTACCATGGAAGTGACAAATTAAAGATGTTTGTGCTAGATAGGGATATATTTATGTGCTACTTTAATGCTCATAGTATCTATCTAGACCCATCATGAGGGTTAAAAAAGAGGTTTAGAATGGGCTGTAGAAGTTAATACATGATTTGGTGACTCCTTTTGTGATTTATAGGTTTGGACTGGTTTTGGGCTTTTTGCCTATATTTAATCTGAATGTATGCCTTTTGTAGTTCTGTGTGAACATGTGTTTTATGAAAAGTACGGTCAAAATAACAGTCTCTATTTACTCTTGCCAAAAGTTCTCCTTCTAAACTCTGCATAAACACACATTTAGTTAACATTTGGGTTGGTTATCATCTCAGTGAAATAAAATGGTTTGAATTTTTTTTTTGGAGGGTGGGTGCAGTTATTTAGTCATTAGATTCATATACTCAAAGCTCTTTGAAATGAAAGTGTTAATTAAGGCCAAGAAAGACTGAATGTCAAAGCACTAAGTGACATATTGCATTTCATGACACCTCAAGTGTCTACAAATTGAAAAGCCATGGTGATTTTTTTCATGTATAGAAATATTTCAATTTGTTTTGTATTATATATACTGATATTATTAATCAGTTACCTGTAGTTGATATACTTTTCTTATATAGTGTAAAATACCTCCCCGTCATATTTGTATAAACTATGAAAGTATGTTAAAATACAACTTAAGGTGAATTATTATTTTTCTGACCAGTATAGCAGTGTACATTTTTGTTACCATCTGCCATGAGACAATAACCTTGTCCCAGCACTGCTACATCAGTTAAGTCTATCTTGCCCGTTCAACTACAGAACTGGTGTGGGGTTATTTTTTAGTCAAGGTGTTTATACAAAAATTTTATACAGATACAGTAATCTAGTGTGAAGGAAAATCAGTTGGGTTTTTTCCTTCTGTGCTTATTTGCATATGCATGTCAAATCTACCTATGCCATTTTTTATGGTATTGCAGAAAGCAAGATGATCTTTGCTCAAGTTCTTAGTAGTGGAAGGTTCTTATGTTCTGAATTTTCAAGTGGTGGAGGAAAGACCCTGGAAGAGCAAGGATTTGCTGCTTATGCCACTGATACAACAGTCTGATACAGTCTAATACACTAAAACTCTTTATGCCTTCCTGTTATAATTGCATCTCTGCTCAAGGCTACTATAGTTAGGCTACATTAAATCTCGTTGTCAGTCAGGCTGCATAAGGCTCAGAAAGCTCACGGGCTGGAGCTGGGCAATGTGATCTTCCTCAAGAGCAACTTCTCTCACTGCTGCTTGCTTGTCTTCTCGCAGGCTGCTACATTACTCTGTACATAATGGACACCCCTTACATAAATTATGTAACTTGATTTCTCCCCCAGTCTGACAGACAGGATTTGCTTAAAAATAAATATGAGCCTGGCAATCTAGGTTGCCCATTCTCCTTTTAGCTAGCTGCACTTGTTATTTATCGTATTGAACAAAAAGAAAAAGCAAAAAGTCACTAGTTCAGTTATCATCCAACATAGAGCTCACATGTTGGAGGTGGGTCATGTACACTTCACATGTGTGATAAAATATAGGAGCTTTCAGCAGGGCTTCTATCAAAATAATTATCTAAGCAATTATCTGTGCTATTCAGCTAACTTTTGCATGCAGTGGTGTTTCTGTGCTTTTGTGTTCGTCAACCTTACTGCTTTGAGTTCTCTTAGGAACTATTAGACTGACAGTTTTCAAATTGTGCAGAAAAGACAAAGAAAGAGAAAAGGGTTTTTTATAGAAAATTGTGCTTTTATTACAGGTAGTTAATGAGCATTAATATCATAAAAAAATCAATGGGTTAAATGCAGTTGTGTGATTTTAACTGGTGCACAGAATTCAATCCTGTGTGGATGGCCTGCGTTTTCAGGTCATCTTTAAGAGTCTCAGCACTGCAGTTCTTTTCTTCCCAACTGCAACACTATGTATGAAACAGGAAAGGACAAGTAAACCCTGATGTGCCATCCTTGTTTGAATTTTGCAAACAGATTCTTGATCCTGTAGATTGATACAAACAGGAATATAAACAAACTGTCCCTGAAGCGTGCACTTCAGGATCATTTTGTCATTCAACTCCATAACAGTAGTAGTAATAATAATAATAATAATGATAATAATAATAATAATAATAATTTTCAATGTTGTGGCTTGTTGCCTTCTGTATCTATATAAATCTCAAATTAGATGTGTTATAATTCTGTGGTCTTCAAAAGTCTGTTGACAAGCATAGGCTTCAGGCGATAGTATCCATTGAATTTTGTGGAAAGATAGAGGAGTGCTTACTAATGATCGCATACTTTTAAAAATGCAAAAACTGATTTATTTTTTGTTCTTGGTCTTCTTATATGAAACTGTTTTCATTTTAAGAATGTGGTCTTTGTCTAGGGATAACCTTTGTGTTGTGGAAAGGAAAGCCTTGCAAAGAATTATACGGTCTTTTATTAAAAAGTTTGCTTCTTTATCATGGCAGTTTTCTTTTAATGCATCATGGGTGGGTAGAGAAGGACAGTTATAGGTGGGAAACTCTACTGATACATTTGTGTTTAGTGGCTGCATCCTCCTTCCCAGTTACTGGCAAAGCCTTGAGAAAAGTAAACCATGTGCTTTTGTACTGTCATATTTGATTTGGACTATATTCTCACTGTTGTTTGAAGCTAACATGAAACGCAGTGTCTGCATGACCCATTTTAGCAGCCCATTATCATAATTTCACTGTCATATGGCCACTGAGTTAATGTACTTACAAATGACAGAGAAAGTGTGTTACATGACCTTAGGGTTTTCAAAAATTAAATGACGTAGGAGGTCGTATTTCAAGGAATTGTTAAAGATTAGGGTTTTGGGCAGTTGACTTTTTGCTTTTTTTTCCCCCCTCACCTTAAATTGTTATATCTTGTAACAAGAAGGTACCTCTATTCCTTGATAGACAAAAATCCTAAAATTTTATCCTTTTCAAGCTCTGGATTTTAGCCATTAGCCTAATAATTTTGAGTAATGTTAAAGTCTGACTGCAGTCTATTTTAATTATTTTTAAATTGTCATTCATCCATCTTCCTGGGATAATGGAAGTTAAATTTTCTCCTGTGTTTGTTTATTTTGCCGCCTGCAGATTTTGTTTGTTTCTTAGTTTGTTTTGGTGTTTCTTTAAAGGAATTATTTTGAATGTAAGAAGCAGAGCAAGTATGTTTTTGGGTTTGCTACAATGGACCTATCTTCTGGTTGATCATGTGATGTGATAGTGCTGGGAATAATTTTGGTTTGAAAAATAACTTTTTTGTTGAATGGCTTTCTTAATTTGAGTTTAAACCACATCTGAATGTGTTTCTTAATTTAAGCAAGTGACATTGGCATTTTATCAGTGCACACTGTCCCTATACTTCCAAAATTTTATGGTGTCTTGAACTTACATTGCTAAAACCCACCGTAGTGAGTGATTGATGTTCTTTTCATCACAGAAGGGGTTACACTGAGGGTAAACCACAGTGGCTATGATATATATCCAGTAAATGAGGAAACGGCAGGAGAAACCACAAACACATAGTCCAAGTGGCATATCCTCACCTTTTCCTCATAAAGTTAGGTATTGAAACCAACTGCCTTATCTCTCCTTTACCCTTGTGAAGTTGGAAATCCTGTAGGCAACACTCTGCATGAGAGGCCTCTCTGTGGTTCTCCTGCTAGAGTTTGTACAAACAAACAGATATCTTTTTTTTCTTCCCCAGAGAAATAGATGAAAGTCTGTTTTATTGTAAGAAAACTCAACCCGCCAAAAAAACAAAAAACCCAGCCTTTGTTGTGAGTAATATATTCTTTGAAAGTGAAACTATGTGACAAGCAGAAGGAATCCCATAATTTTACTTAAGGACTTATTTGGCAATGCTAGAAACATAAAATGGGACGAGGATCTCTCAAAGCTGGATTTCCTTTACCACCTGCAGGCCAAGTGATTTTTGACTCATTTGTAACTTTACTCATCTAGGCTTGCGTAGGTAACCTGTGGTATGTTACAGTGTTGTTGTGGGGTTTGGTGGATGAGTTGCTTGAACATTATTTTCACTTGGAAAACCTTATCCAGGCAGAAGCCACCTTTACATAAGTGAAAATTGTATCTCAGCAAGGACCGTAGGATGAAACAATATTCTTCACTCAAACAGTGTTAGAAACTCTCCAGCCCCTGACCATATGATTTTATTTAAAACTACAAATTTTTGAGAAAGCTCCTGAATGTTACTGAAACAGAGTAATGCACCGTGAATTGGTTTGATGATAAAATGTGATTGCCATGTGTGTCTAGAAATTACTGCCTTAAATAAATTTTGGAGCTCACAACAATTGTCTTTAAAATATAACATTCTGGTTTTCTACCTATATAATTTCATAGCAAAGCTAAATGATAATGTAACAATAGTGAAAACAGTAATACCAGAATTTATTTCCCAAATTTAACATTGTAAAATTGCTTTCTTACTTGCTTTTCTGTGGCACTAAGGGACTGTTCTCATTTTACACCCAAGCAATCCCATTGATTTCAAATACAATCTAAAGGGGTTGTCTGCTTATAATAGAGGGCAGAATTTGACTTTCGTTGCTGGGTGTAAATGCTGGCAGAATTTAACTTTGAAGTCTCAATCCTGCAGGAAACCCCTAAGCACAGCTCTGTTCATTAAAGAACTTAGCTGTGCTTTTAACCTTAAATAAGATTCCTCTGCTTGTTTGTATGTTTTGCGGGGCACTTAGGCATGCACTTAAATTTCATTATTGTCAGTGTGCCTGAGCTTTCTGTGGCAGGATGTGTGCACACTTGCAGGGACAGGAGCAGTTTTGATAGCTTCAAAGGTGTGAGCCATGTGATGGGTACTCCTGACTAGAGCGTGGTGGGACCTCCTGCCTTTGTGTGTTGTGTCCCTGCCAGACTGTGCTTCTTCAGCAATTGGTGAGGCTCCCTTGGGCTGC
>JAWWEU010000081.1:93788226-93828226 GCA_035583155.1 Acropternis orthonyx | reverse complement strand
ATTCAACCTGTTAGAAGCACAGAGACTATTCTTGTTACAGTACCTTGCCTACTTTTCAGACCCATTGCATTAGAATTGGAGGGTAGGCAGTTCTAGTGTTTTTGCCCCCCATTTTACTGCAATTAGAAATGAAAGACACACACCTCTGTAAGCTTATCTGGTTGTCTGATAGTCTGTTCTGCTCCTCAGCCATTGTCATAACTAAGGCATATTTTTCCACTGTAGTGACATTGTGATACAGACACACACACACACACACACAGAGATTTGTAGCATCTGTGCCGGAATTTTGTATGAACACTTGTATATACTAATACAGAAAATTCGCAAATCTTCCAGTAGGCATGTTAACCTCTCACAATGTGAGATTTTGGATTCTTTTGTAAAACTCTTATGAATCTGTATTCTGGAAACATGTCTGTAAATGTGGTTGTTTTTTTTTTTTTTCATCTCCCTCTCGTTTCTCTGTAATGAGAGACTTGCGTGGCTATGGAGTGTCTTTTCTTGCCATACTTTTTTTCCCCCAAGATATGAAATGTGTTCATGTGTGCCGTGGAAATCACCCCCAGCCTGGATTGCAGTTTGTGCAAGGTAACAGTGTGGGCTGTGAAAACTTCTGCAGCTGTTGTCTCCTGTTGGCTGGGTAAATATTAGAAGCTGTGGAAATATATCTGTTGAAGAATGGTGAACATTCACATTGTGCCACTATTGTTTAGTCTCAGAGTAGGCCCTGATTTAGTGAAGAATTTTAGACCTAAACTTATTCCTATTTGTCAAAACTATGAAATGCATATTTCAGTGAAAATTATTTTGGTATTCTATTCCTTTACTGAACTGTGGCCTTCAATACTTAGGTGTTTCTTATGAATAAATTTATTTATTTGTTGAAGGATTTAAAATTGGATCTGGAAGAGCTTACTACACTTAGTTTTATAGACTGTTAAAACAAAATACAGTTGTTACTTCTGGTCCTTTTCAAAATGATGTATTCAGTGCTGAATCCCTTTTTGAATGGAAAAGAATACCTCCGTAGAGATAGATTCCTTCAAGAGCACTGGTCCAAGGTTGTGGAAAGGTTTTATGTCAGAATATTTATATTTTTAGCCACATCCTTACATTTCAGATCTCTGTCTGCTTTTTCAAACAATGGATGTGTATTTATAGTGTAAATATTCTCACTGAAGCAAACACAATGTGCTGTGCTACTCACATGTACAATATATAGTGTCTCATGTCCACTTGGATTAGAATGCACAGCTTTTAACACTGCTCAAAGATGACAGTATATCTATGGGGAAGCATTGGCATCCAGAAGGCTCATTTTATAGGCGAAAATATAATAGCAAGACTTAATAAGAAGAAAAGAAATACGAACTGCTCCCCCTAATTTTTAGTTGTCTGGAATTTGAAGCTTTTCCCCCCCTTTCCATCTTGCATTTTCCTCAGTCTGTCCATGCACAGACAAGGAAGAGAAAAGCTGATGCTATGGTCTGTAGTTTCTTCCTCTCTGAATATAGTTTTGTTGAGGAGGATCAATGCTTATATCTGCTCTTGGTATTTTTGTGTGGTTTTGGGGACATGTATAAGCCAGCAGTGTCTTTGCAGATGCTGGAATATCTGGGGAAGTGCTGAGAGTTGCTCAGTCACAGAAAGATATGCTCTCTGAAATCTGTCTGTTGATGTACCTATTATAATTTGGAGGGAGAATCTGAATGTCTCATGCATTTATTTAAGGTAGAATAATATTGTCTCTGCAAGTAATTATAATCTGATTGTTTCTGCTATGTTTAAAATTCTGACGTTTACTTATTTGTCAGATTTCTGTCAGAATTTTAGTAAAACATACATGTTTTTAGAAATTAGCAGTCTTCATTTTGTTTGCTTCTGCGTTAGCTCTTACAGAAACCTTTTCAGTTAGAGAATTGCACTGACCTTGCAAAATACCATATGCTGAGTGTGCTGCTGTTCATCTCATAAACATCAGTAGTCTTGAACGAACAGGTATTGTCTGTATCCTATGATAACTAAAGGAGTTAAATAAAATCTTTTTGATTGCAGTGTTAGAAATCGAACATTGCAGATAAAGTACTCTCTTTTTTTCTTAGGAAGCATTATTTCTTTGTGTGATTTCAGGTAACTCTGCAGACATGTGGGTGTGCACATCATGCAAATTCAGGTGTTTTTTAGAAAGTGACTTAAATTCTGAAATCATAGACAGTCATAGTTCTGGCCAATTGCACATTCTTAACTCTTGCAGTATATGTAGTAAGGGAGTGAACTTAATTGTGTACTAGTCTCAGCAAAACCTAAAAGCAGGAAAAGTAAGTAAAAGATGGATATTTCACGCTAACACTCAAGTTTCTTTTCTTTGACATTTTAATACAGACCTTACATGTAGTTTAATGTTTCTTGTGTGGCTTGGCTCCTTTTTACTTTTTATGGTAAAGTGCAAAAGTATGGTAATAGAGAAAACATACCATCATAAATAAATTAAGGAAATAAAAGATAAAGCAGTGGATCATGTACAGTTTCTAATTAAGCAGATATTTAAACGGTTATGTATAGCAATTATAAATATATATATATATATATATATATATGCAGTTTAGAGTTAAGTAAAGAGATGTAACCAGGTAATTCACATGGATTCTTAAAAAATGTTCTATCAGCTGTAGCAACATCCAGCATCTTACAACAGTTTTTTACACTGAGTTATTAAAAATATTGGGATGTGAAAATTAGAGAATATTGGCATGGTTACATTGAGCTTAATGAGAGCATAACCATTCATGAAAGCTCAGAATCTGTGTCCCCTCAGTTTTCAGCTTGCCCTTGGTGACTCTGCTGATCATTATTATATTTGGTTTGGATTTGTTTGTTTGTTTTATTTGTTTATTTGTTTGGGGGTTGGGGGTTTGTTTGGTTTTTGGTTGTATTTTTTGGGGGGAGTGTTGTTATGCATTTTAGGTCTCAGAGATTTTTTTTTTTCTATTCCAAAGTAATTTCAAAATCAGAAGTCATGTTCTTCTTTAACTGTTCTTTACTCACCTGAAACTTCCAAATGTATTGTCTTTTGCCATTAGAAATGACTGCAAACAGGCGGGTTGAATGGTAAGCTAAAGGATCCTAGCCTGTAGCTGTGGAAGTGAATTCTGCTTGCATACCTAGAGTTCAAAACTGCAGCGGTACTACCATGCACAAATATCTGCAGAGTGTTTCAACAGCAGCATTGCTGCGAGACAGGGAAGCTGCCTTCTTAATTCTTTTACTGTTTCTATATTTTATTCTTCATTTTATGAACTAAATGCCTGTTTGAGAATATTTTTTTCCTGGTTTTATAATGCTTTTCTGGCATCTTTCTGGCCTTTGGCTCCAGGATTACTTCTGTGGTGACTTTTATTGTGCTTGGTACTCACCAGTCCTTTTAAACATATCAAAAAAAACCTCCCGAGGCTGATGTGTCTTTAAGGAATTGGGCCCTGCTTATCACTTCTTTAAAAACTGAAAGATCAAATTATCTTCTGAAAAAATTTGACATTTAGGGGACAGATGAAACATGCAGTGGACATCTTAAGGTTCAGCACAACCCCATTACTAGATAGACTACTTTCCTGCTTCATCTTAAAAGATCAGGCTAAAGTGTTTAGGGGCTGCATTAAGACTGAATTACAAAGGTGAATACATAATGCAGTACTGACCGCAATATTGTTACATTTCTACAACCCTCCCCCCCCAAAAAAAAAAACCAACAAAAACCAAACCAAAGCAAAAAAAGCACCAACCCAAAAAACATTTCAAAGACTGTTCATATTATAATGAAAGAAGATTCTTTTTATTTTTCAGAAAAGGCATTTCAGAATATATTAGCAACTGTGTACAAAAAGAAGCTCAACTTGTACTTATGCTTCCCCCCATTGAAGAAGACCTCAGCTTTGTTAAGATGATAATACATATTTTCTTCATATCACATAGGAGCAGAAGTGCCTCTTTTCTGGATTTCTTTCATATTGTACAGTGGAAGGACACAGGACACATTTCAGCATCACTTGCTGCTGAGTTCACCTGACAAGGTGGCACTTCTTATTCAATTACTGAAAATTGTTCACAATCCATGTTTTCTACCTTGACATTCTTACAAATTATCTACATTCCATTAGCATTGTGATTTTTTAAAGCTTCTTTTACAAAACTGGAGGGAAATGTGTACAACTGTGTTTTCTGCTTTGCAATGAAACTGTACATTTATCACTTAGGTACCTGTAAGCCACTTCTGTGAATTGTGCCCTTGGAGTAAATGTGTTTCAATGTAATGGCCATCTGCTCACGAATATCACATTTGCTAGTTTAACAAATAGTTTGATATAGATAAACACATAGTTTGGTGATCTCATATAGTTTCACATGTAGCAATGCCATAGCAAAATTTTATATTTTCTGTGAGCCGGTATTCAAGCTGCGATGAAGGTCTCAAGGTTTTTGTTTGTTGCTTTCAAAAATTAATCTCTAACATTTAGTTTCTGACTGCTTTTTTTCAAATGCAGCATCAACATCAGATCATAACAGGAGGCAAACTATATCCTAGCTGTTTCAGAAAGCAATCAGTCTTGCTTCTCTTTTCACCTTGCTAAAATGAAAGCCTGTTCTGCTCTCAGATGGACCTAGCACAGGCAGACACCAGGAGACCCTGGAACAGCTGACGTGACACACTTGCCCTGTATAGCTTTATTAGAGACAGGTGTCAGTGACACAGAAATAACCCCTGAAGCCGTAGCTAAAGCCAGTTTGCAAGAAAAGACAGAACTGACAAGATGGAGTTGGTCAAGCCAGTGATTCTGAGTGCCTTGGTCTGAGGCGTGCAGGTCAGCTGTAACATGTTACACATATATACATAGTGCAGTAAATACAGCTCAGTACCAGGTCAATTTTTAAGCTGATAAGAACTAGTTTAGTAGGCTCTTTGTTTGATTTTGGTTTTGTTATTATGGTATCTGCTGTGATCCTGGCACATATTTTACCACTGAAGTCAAAGTTTATTCCTCGGTATCACTGATATCAAACTGTAACCATGATAGAGTATGTGGATTTATGGGAGGAGTGTGTGAGTGATGGTGAGTTTGGTTTCTGGATATATCTTCAAAATTTGTCTTCATGGTTACTGCTTTTAGTACAGAAGACAGAAATGCAAAATGTGCGTGTTCGATAACTTTGTCTTGTTTCCCCCCTCCCCACCCCCCATCTCCCCTCCTGTATTTTAGCATATGTTCCTGAGGAAGAATTGAAAGCAGCAGAAATAGAGGAAGACAGCGTGGAAGATGATGGGCTGTCTCTGGACATCCAGGAGAATGAGTATTTGTGCAATGAAGAAGCGGAGATCAAAGAGGCTCAAAGCTACCAGAACTCCCCAGTCAGCACTGCAACTAATCAGGATGCAGGCTATGGTTCGCCATTTAGTGAAAACAGCGATCAGCTGGCCCATTTCAAAAGCACTTCCTCTAAAGAAGAGAAAGAGGATCCTCAGTGCACAGACAGTGTTTCCTATCCACAGGACAGCTTGGCACAAATAAAAGCTGTGTATGCAAATTTGCTTTCAGAGACTTGCTGGTCCAGTTTAGCTTTGGACTTAAAGAAATCCAATCCAACCACCAGCAACAATGGAATCAGCCAGAATGAAAACACCACCAATACCGACACCAATGCCAATTCCCAGAGTACTAGTATTACCAGTACCAACACTAGCACCAGTACGACTACCAGTAATACTAGTAACAGTAATAATAACAGTGGTGGCTCAGGTTATGACTGGCACCAAGCTGCATTAGCTAAAACTTTGCAGCAGACCTCATCGTATGGACTTCTTCCAGAGCCAAGTCTTTTCAGCACAGTACAGCTTTACCGGCAAAACAATAAACTTTATGGGTCTGTGTTCACCGGTGCTAGCAAGTTCCGATGCAAAGACTGCAGCGCAGCCTATGACACACTGGTGGAGCTAACAGTGCACATGAATGAAACTGGACATTACCGTGATGACAACAGAGATAAAGAAGCTGATAAGACCAAACGGTGGTCAAAGCCTAGAAAACGATCACTTATGGAAATGGAAGGCAAAGAGGATGCCCAAAAAGTGCTGAAGTGCATGTACTGTGGGCATTCTTTTGAGTCTTTGCAAGACCTCAGTGTCCATATGATAAAAACAAAGCATTACCAGAAAGTGCCTCTGAAGGAGCCAGTACCAGCCATCACTAAATTGGTCCCTTCTACCAAAAAGCGAGCACTTCAGGACTTAGCTTCACCTTGTTCACCTGAGCCAACAGGGATCACTGCAGAAGCTTCACTGGGTGAGTCTGCAAAGGATCAGAAAACTGCCAACCCCTACGTGACTCCGAACAACCGCTATGGCTATCAAAATGGTGCTAGCTACACTTGGCAGTTTGAGGCACGCAAAGCCCAAATACTGAAATGCATGGAATGTGGCAGTTCCCATGACACTTTGCAGCAGCTCACTGCTCACATGATGGTCACTGGTCATTTCCTGAAGGTGACCAATTCTGCTTCCAAAAAAGGCAAACAGCTAGTGTTGGACCCTGTGGTGGAGGAGAAGATACAGTCTATACCTCTTCCACCCACCACCCACACAAGGCTACCAGCCTCCAACATTAAAAAGCAGCCTGATTCCCCAGCAGGCTCCACAAACTCGGAGGAAAAGAAAGACGTAGAGAAGGAAAAGGTGGTGGTCACTGAAACAGAGAAAAAGATTAAAGAAGAGAATGAGGACTCTACAGAGAAATTTGAGCCAACCACTTTGTATCAATACCTCAGAGAGGAGGACCTAGATGATAATCCTAAAGGTGGAATAGACATATTGAAATCCCTGGAGAACACAGTGACAACAGCTATCAGCAAAGCTCAGAATGGAGCACCTTCCTGGGGAGGATATCCCAGTATTCATGCAGCTTACCAGCTCCCAGGGACAGTCAAACCCCTTCAGCCTGCAGTGCAGAGTGTTCAAATGCAGCCGTCTTATGCAAGCAGTGTAAAATCACTGTCATCAGAACACAGTGCACTCATCCATTCCCCAGGCAATCTCACACCCCCACCTCACAAGAGCAATGTATCTGCTATGGAAGAACTAGTGGAGAAAGTTACAGGTAAAATCAATGTGAAGAAGGAAGAAAAGCCTTTGGAGAAAGAGAAGAGTTCTCCAGTCAAACCTGTGTCACCTGCTGCTAAAGAAAACAAGGACTTCCCAAAAGCAGAAGAAATAAATAACAAACAGCAGCTGAAGAAGAGCTCCGAGTCAGAAGTTCAAAAGGTCAAAAAGGATAGTCCAGCAGAAGCACATACGCCAAATGGTACAGAGCCACTTAAAACAAAGGTTGCAAATGGCTGTAACAATTTAGGAATTATCACAGATCATTCACCTGAGCCATCCTTCATTAATCCATTGAGCGCTTTACAGTCGATTATGAATACTCACTTAGGCAAAATTTCTAAGCCGGTAAGCCCCTCTCTGGACCCTTTGGCCATGCTGTACAAAATTAGCAACAGCATGTTGGACAAACCCATTTACCCGACCACACCAGTAAAGCAGGCTGATGCTATTGACCGGTATTACTATGAGAACAGCGATCAACCTATTGATTTAACTAAGTCCAAAAACAAGCCTCTTGTTTCCAGTGTGGCTGAATCTGCCTCATCCCCACTAAGGGAGAGTGCCCTGCTGGATATTTCTGATATGGTGAAGAACCTCACGGGGCGTTTGACACCCAAGTCTTCAACTCCGTCTACTGTGTCAGAGAAGTCTGATGCTGATGGGAGCAGTTTTGAGGAAGCTCTGGATGAACTGTCACCAGTACACAAGAGGAAGGGCAGGCAGTCCAACTGGAACCCTCAGCATCTTCTGATCCTTCAAGCCCAGTTTGCTTCCAGCTTGAGGGAGACTCCAGAAGGCAAATACATTATGTCGGACCTAGGTCCACAAGAGCGGGTACACATCTCTAAGTTTACTGGTCTTTCCATGACCACAATTAGCCACTGGCTGGCCAATGTGAAGTATCAGTTAAGGAGGACAGGTGGAACTAAATTTTTAAAGAACTTGGACACAGGACATCCTGTTTTCTTTTGCAATGATTGTGCCTCTCAGTTCAGGACTGCTTCTACGTACATAAGTCACTTAGAGACACACCTAGGGTTTAGTTTGAAGGATCTGTCAAAGTTGCCACTTAATCAGATTCAAGAACAGCAGAATGTTTCAAAGGTCCTCGCAAACAAGACTTTGGGATCACTTGGAATTGCTGAGGAGGACTTAGGCTCCACATTCCAATGTAAGCTCTGTAACCGAACTTTTGCAAGCAAGCATGCAGTCAAACTGCACCTTAGTAAAACACATGGCAAGTCCCCAGAGGACCATCTGATCTATGTAACTGAGTTAGAAAAACAATAGCGTCCAGGTAAGCAGCCAGGTATGCAAGTGACCACAGGAACATTGCACTAAACTTCTTCATAGTACTGCACTAGGCCTGACCTGAGCCTCTGAAATCAGTCTTACTTTTGTTGCTGAACTGCCTATCTGGACCTTGGTTTTTCTTACACTTATTTTGTAGTTATATTTATATGCTCTTTGTCTGTGCATGGTTATTTTTTGTTTCTGTTTTTATTTTTTGTGAATCAAAGTCTGACCTTTATTTTCAACATCTGTCCTTGATGTTAAGCTCTCTTTTGTAGAATATAGTGGGAGACACTATTGAGAGACATTAATTTAGCCGTAAAGAAAGACACAAAGAACAATGATAAAGAGACATCCTAAAATTACAAAGTTGCCATGACAATAAAGGTCACAGAACCTGGTAGTGTCAAGTTTTAACCCTCTGAGAACTGTAATAGCATTTCTGTGCCTTTCCCAGTGACTTAATAAATAAATAAGGAAAAACAAAGCAAAACAAAAGGCTTAAAGGCATTTCATTCAAATAAAAGCTGTGTCGGAAGCAGGACTTTTTTTTTTTAAATGAAAGAGCTTTTTTTTGTTTTTTTTGTTTTTTTTTTTTTTAATGCAGAACTGGTTTGTGAAGATATTGTGCATGCAGTCCTTGGAAGGAGGAGAGCTCTGTAGTACTCAAGGGGTTAGGAAGCCACAACTGTGTAAGTTAAATAATAATTAAAAAAAAGTAAACCAAGTTGCCACTATGCCCAAACCCTCTGGATGCTGAGAATTGCCACTTTCTGGCAAAAAAAAAAAAAAGAAAAAAAAAAGTATGCAAACTGTTATTTAAAACAAATGTAAAAATGCTGTTTTCTTTCCCTTTTTTTTTTTTTTCTGTAAAATACTGCAGTTTATAGTTATTTACAAATGTTAAGCTTTGGTACAAGCTGACCTTTCTATAGTGTGCTGCATTGGTAAATTAAAACAAAAACAATGGGGCAAATGTTGGATTCTGTTCCTTGTAAATTGCCAGCATCAGCTTAAAAAAATACATGTTACATATCGTACCATTTTAAACTATTCAACTTTCTTTGTACCTTCTGGCTGTATGCTTTCTCTTTTAACTTTTTATATTGTCATTTTATATTCGATTTCTGTGTATATAATGTAAAACCACACTTTTTGAATAAAATTTAGTTCCTGCAGCTTGATATAAATAGAGGAATTTTACTGGCACCTGCATCTTTCCAGATGCATGTACTTAAAGGAACTATCTGACAAAAAAAAAATAAAAATAAAAATAAAGCAAGCAATGCACTATGAATTATACATTTTGATGTTTTATCATTAATATTGTACAGTACATTTTGGTTCACACAATTAAATCCACTGTTTTCTCAAGTGTAAAATAAACCCACATGCAGTTCTTGATTTACATACATTGTCATGTCGTCATTATATTGCCTTTGAGGTGTTATTCCAGCTATAAGAGGCATCGTTTATATAATCAACCAGCAAAAAGTCTATTTGAAATCATCCCTCATGATCCGTGTGCTGACATGTTTCCTTCAAAGCTGTAATACCAATAACCTCTTAAAAGAGAATTGCAGTAGGTACACACTGCGGAAGGTACAGACCCAGTGGGGCACTGTCAATTAGTGAGGGGCATTCTGCTCCTCACTGAGGTACAAGAAGGGCTGCAAAGGTTTCGGCCAAGTTAATTTCCCTATGCTGTATGACTGTACCCGTAGCCATTTTCAGCATGTGTTCAAAGACTGTTTCCTCCCTTCCTTCTCCAGCAAAACACCTTTTGATTTCAACAGTTACATTGTCAGAGGCTGTGGCTTCTGCCCCTGCAGTCTGTTGAATGCTGTGGTGCTTGCCTTTCTGGCAGCCGTGAAGACCTCTGAGGTTTTGACACCAGTTTTTACTTACAGTACAAGAAGGCAGACCTGTGTTTCTCTGTACTTTTTAAATATTGCATTTTGAGGTAAGCTGAGTGCTATCATATCAGGTGTTTCCCTTAATCTTTATTTCTGTTCTGTTGAATGCAGATGTCATTTAGAATGTAAAAGAGAGCTGTCAGAGCCTTCAGTTCTCTATCTCCTGAGTGCTTTGACAGTTACAGTGTATGAAAGCCTGGAATCTGCTATCCATTACACTTTTTGGAGGGGCTGTTAAATATGAGGACCTAGAGGGGTTTGCTTTCACATGGTATTAGTGATACTATTGTGTTATGTATACTTCTGTGTATGTATGTATCTTTCTGTTCCTTCTTCTCAGTTCTTCTGAAAGTAATTTAAATGTAAGATCTTTGCTTCTAAATGCAGCATGGTTCGACATTTAATCTTTAGTTACAACCCGAGAAATATCCATGCACTGTTCTGTTCTCTGCAAAAGCTATCAGGTCCAGATCAGCTACTAAGTCGTGCAGGAAAGTGCCATAAGGGTTTTTTAAAATGTCCCTTACTTTTATCGCTGCTAACTACCTACATCCTTCAGGGGATCCAGCCATTTAGACATTTCAGTTCAGTTACCTGATGATTATGTGCTTTGGGCCCAAGGGGTGGTGAGAGAAAAAAAAACAGTCAGGCCTATGGCCGTAATACAGAGTCTTTAAATAATAACCTTTTGAAGTTTTGTTTACTTTACAACAGGCCTGCAAATGTGATTATAAAATAGGCTGTAGTATGGTGCAGTGGTGGGTGAAAAGGTTGAAAGGGAGAAATAATAGCTCTAAAGTGGGTTTGAATCTAATGTAAATCCATTAAAACTGATTTTGAAACACGGCATGTAAAGTGAGTTCTCAACACCAGGTGACTCCCTCGAGAGGTGTTTATGACATTGCTAAATCCGTTCAGTTCTGATAGCTTCAAAATTGGACAATCACTCATCATCTGTGCCAGTGTCTGAAGAAAGTCCATTTAGAGTAAACCAGCAGCTTTACCTGGTGACTGTGCTGATGTAACAATTTCTATGACTGAAATATGAAGCAGATGAAAATTGGAGGGCTCTGATGTTTCACCTGCTTAACAAAATGAAACTCAGTGACAGTATGATCTTTATTCTTTGGATTTGTTCCACTCTTGTTTGAATATTTTTTTCTGAAAAATTTCCTTTTAATTAAAGAAATTGCATGGTTTAAAAGAGAGTTATTCTTTCTCCCAGAATTTTTTTTTCAGGTTTATTTATTCTTTATTTCAGTAAGATTGCAACAAAAGTAAGTTTGTGTTATTCTGTGAGTAGCTCCTAAAACTACTGGATGGGAGAGACCACATAGGCTTTCAGGACTGGTCTTGAAGAAAAGAAATGTAAGGGCTTTAAAACCCCATAGTAGCCTCTGTAAACCTGTATACCTGTTTTGTGATGTATGCAAAATCCGTTGTGTCTGATTTTTTCAGAGACAAAGCTCCTTTTTTTTTTTTTTTTTTTTTTTTTTTCAGCACTGTATTGCTGGTGTTCACATGGTTGCTTGTATCTGTTCTTAGAGCAGAAGATCTTGGTTTGCCTAGTTTTGCAGGTTTGATTTCTGCTTTAGTGCAGTTTTCTGTATTGCTGTTTTGAAGCTGATGCAAACCACTGCAAATTTGGGAGTTCTGTGTACATTAGTTCTGAATGAAATGACCTTTTTTTCTTTCTTAATAGTATTTAGTGGGTTATTCACTAATGTCTTCTGCAACAGAACTTTGTTAGAGCTTTCTCTGGATGGTTACATTGGTAATAATGACACCAAACACAATCTGTCCTTATCATGGAGAACACTAAAATGCAATTTCAGTTAAGTATAAAGGCATAAAAATATACATACTATTAGACTAACCAAGGCACAGTGCATGAGCTTCTGTCTGCAATTTCCAAAGCCATCTCAAATTTGAGTGTGTGATACTCTTTAAATAATATGGCAGGGGTCCTGGTTAGGAGACCTCCAAGGAGAGGCCAGTTTCCATGTGGTGTATTCTTGCAGCTCTGTAGGTGTTGGTCTCCTGGCTGATGCAGTATTGAGTTACTCTCCCAGCATGAAAGTAGCAGGAAGTGGGATTTCACCATCTGTTCACTAAAATTTAAAAGCAGGGTCCTTTTCTGTCCATAGATGAGAACAGAATACTAACCTAAATTTACTAGCCAGATACTAACTAGATAATATGATTCTTCAAAATTTTTGTTTTATCTGCTCTTCTGGTTGACTTTTCCTCATCGTGTTTCATGTGGCTTTGTGTAGTTTTTCTTCATCACTGTGGGTAGTTGGCTTCATCCTACAGGTAGGTGGAGTGACCACATTTTGGGATGAAAGATGCTATTCTAAGTAAAAGGTGAAAATATCAATACTCAAAACTGGGTGTGTTGCAAAAAAGGAGAGCATTTTACAAGTCTGTTTAGGTGACGCAGATTATCTGAGGTTAGTATAATTTATGAAATATGATTCTTTATCCAGCATCTTCATTAGCTCTGGGGTTTACTTTTGCCTGGTGAAATAGCAAAACTGATTTTAGAATAGTTAAGCACCCAGAGATCAGAACTGCAAACACTGATACATGGCTAATGGACCTAATTATTTTCATACAACCAGTATTAGAATACCCAATGATTATAAAAGCTGTAGACTTTCCCACTGAGAATGAGAAGCTCCAGGTACTCTCTTGTGAAGATCCCTTATTTTTAAACACCTCTTCAGTTCTGTCCAGTGACCTACTGAGGCAGGGTCAGTATGGTCAAAATGCATCTAGTAAGTTTTTATCCTAACTACTGTAGTTGTTACCTGTTTGTTTATTTTCTTGTGAAAAATATGAAGTTTAAATTTGATTAGTTATGGCCAGGTTGTCAGGACTTTTGTGGCTTTTACTTCTGGGTAAACTTCTTAATGTAAAAAATGCAGGGGAAGATTAATTACTAAAACTATTAGTTCTTTTTGAAGAAGCGTTTCTCTAACTAAATTGTTCTGGGAACAATGTGTTGACCATCAGTACAGCATAAATCTGAACAAATTTAATGTAGTGAAAGTGTACTGTATTTCTGTTCAGAATGGTTGTGTCAGCATTGTCTGAAGATGCAAGTTAAAGCCTGACAGGTTCCTGCCCAGACTCATCAGATGTAGGACACCTGTGGTTAAATGTCACATCGTCACTTGAAGAAGGAAGGTTGCCTGCAACCCATCTGCTCTTGTAGGAGTCCAGAGCTGTTTCATTTGCTCAGAAAAGCATACGATATGAAATCTTAAGGGCTGGTGGGACACATTAGGCAAATACAAGCCAACCTTCAGGGTCATGCCAGTGTTGGTACACAAAACAACTTGTGCAAAGCCACCTCTTTGAGTACAAACTGAAGTTGGTATTAGAGCTTGTCATCAACCACTAAAGTGGAATGGTACCTGTATTTCCTACCCAAAAGATGACATACATGATGTTGGAACCCAGAAAGCAGCATGCTAAAATTCATGTAGTCAGAAACAGTGCCCAAAGCTCATGACTAGCAGATAGAGGTCTAGCTGCTGGAGCATGCTCTCAGGCACAGTTCCTTACTCCCCAGAAAGCTTATCATCAGCACAAGTAGTTGAGTTCAGTCCAGTATGATCTGGGATGGAAGATTCCATAGCTAAGAGCAAGCAGTTTCTTTCAAGTAAGTTCACTAGTGGACTGGTAGGTGCTAAATCAGGTTGGCAAAACATATTAACCTGCCAGCTGGCACTTCAGTTTTTATATCAAACTGTGTATCACCATGCTCAGAATCCCCCTGACTTTTCTTTCAGTGAAGTTTGGATACTCAAGACTGAATAGTGCTGAGGTCAAATATTGGTCCTGCTGAATTACTTGAAGTTACAGAGTTTTATATTTTTGAATGACAGGATAGGATGCTGTATCCTGGAAATGGAGATTGTCTTCAGATGTGGACAGACAGATTGGATCAGGTGCTATTTGTCCCATTCTTCAGCTAGTGGAAACCATTGCTGTAATATCCTAAAGATGGTCTGGCAGTGAAACCCAGATAGGGAAAAATAAAATTTCTGCCACTCACTCTCACCTTCCCCTTTCCCCCAGATGCTGCACAGTGTATGTGGTTATGCAAAGAAATCGTGGTTTTAACCTGAGTATTTCTGAGGAGCAGTGCTCTGTGAAAGCTAACCATCTTCTTCAAGTCCTGGTTGGGCTTAGTTTATCACTGTGCAGTTCCAATGTGTAACATCTTATTTGTTATGGAAGCACTGCTACAGGCTCAGTGTCAGGAACATCATCTTCTCCCTGCTCTCCCCCCAGCCTCCAGCATATCAAGGAGAACTGGCAGAGTAGCTCTGCAAGTCACTATTGCTCTTCCAGGAGTCTGAGGGTGGACTGGAAGGGAGAGGAACTGGGTAGCAGAGGATTTTGATCTTGGTAAAGCAGTACAAAGTTTGTTGTTTTCAGATGACCTCTAGCTCAGCTTAACCCACTTGCATGGCAATGCAAGAAGTGGCTCTTAAAAATGCTGCCCTTTGGCCTCAGGGTCTTTGACATCTCATTGCTTAGGACTTAAAAAGGTGAAAAAGTCATGTAGTAGATCACTTCAGTTCATCCCACGTTCCAGGTGGAGCTAGACCCATTGTAGGTAGAATGTAAGATTCATTAATGGCTTTTCTCACTGGTACAAGTCACTCCATAGGCATTTTAATTCTAGACTTTTTTTTACAATTTAGACCAAAGTACTTTGAAAGCAATTTCAGCCAAACTGCGAAAAGCCACTTTTATTTTCTAATAATACAAACTGCCCAGGGCTGCTGTCACAGGGAAACTGTCCAATGTCAGTGTAACTATAATGGTTCCACTGGAAAATTCTCACAGCAAACAAGCTTTAAGTTTATTAATGTGCAAATGCTGCCTCTAAAAATGTCTACAGAATCAAACACTGCACCCAATAGGTATATTACTCAGTAGTCCAAGGTCAAATACACTCAGCATGTTTGCAATGGGCATTCTGTATTAGTAATTATATGTAGTAGTATTCGAGTGTGTAGCATGATGATAAAGTGTGGCTCAAGGATACAGTGTATAGCACTATGTGTCTTTATGTTCAATGGATAGTTGTATTGTTAGGTGTCTCTAAAGTGCTGTCTTGCTAAAGTGTGTAGCATTTAGCATGAACTGTCTGTTATTTCTCGTCACTACTTTTCTGTGGTGGGATAAAGTGAAAAATTAGATAGCTTTGCACTAAAAAAGGCAGCAGGTCTAGACTTAACATTGCATGGGGATCCTCCGCCCAAGTTTTGGGGGCTGGTGAGTGTCACATTTCACATTTTTAAAGTGTGCTTTGACAGCTGGAAGTCTGGAAAAGTGCAAAGAAGAAATAGGACTGAGGAACAACTCAGAACAGGGTCTAATGATCAGCAGTCATCAGATGGGTAAAAGCAGCACAAAAAAAGAACTGGAGTTTTGAGATCCACTGCGAGAAGAAGGACAAGATGGAAAAAAAAATGATAGGAGAATAATTGCTATTAGCAAGAGCAGATGTCAGGGATTTTGAAAGCTAGGACTGAGAGGGGTGAAAAGGGAAAGGCTGGAAGGCCTGTTTGCCTGTTAGGAAACAAAAGGGGACCTAGCAAGGTAAAGCTCAAAGGGGCTCTGTGATGGGAGATATAGGCATGCCTGAGTGATCTTTGGGAACCTCTCTGACCTCTTGCAAAAAGCATGGAATAAGGCTGAATTTTTCTCATGGAAGAAACAAGGTTTTGTAGTGGACAAATGAAATATTCAATGTAAAGACTTCACAGGATTGTTCAAAAGCTGGAGGGTCAGGGAGAAGGAGGCAATAAGGAGGGAAGCCTGAGCAAAGAGTTTGAGTGAAGTGTGATGGTGAGAGCTCTTTACTTAGTGTTGCATAAGACAGGGAGAGGAGCAAAGAGGAAAGCTTTGTGTGGGGAAAACTGTTTTGTTGCTGGTAGTTATTTTTTCTTCCCGCTCCAGTCTTTCTAAGTGCAGTAACTACATCAAGTTTGTATTGCAATAGCAATCGGAGTCCAAGGCCCCATAGTATGCTGGTTGCTGTAAAAACACACTAACAGTAGCTGCCACCTCATTTAAGAAAAGATGTAACAAGTGAACGTAAAAGCCATCAGAAACAGGAGAGAAGGTGGTGCAATTTCATAGGCCATGCATGTACATAAATTGAGTGCTTGCAAGTAATTTAATTTTTAAAGACTTTATAGTAGATGTGCTGCAGTCTCTACTGGCCATCCACCTAGTTGCTCTCAGTTGGCAACTTCACTATTGATATCTGGGCATCATTTTAAGTGAGCACTTAAGGATGAGTATCAAGGGAAGGTATTTATAGTTTCAGCAGAGTGGGTTGATAGCTATTCTAGCCCCAGATGGGAGTTGGGTTACATGACAGATCAGGCTGCCTTCCAGTTTTATCCAATACTAGCAATAAGGGGAGGGGGGAGGGGGGACAGCTGCAACAGTATAGTCCTTCTAGGGTTAAAGATCCTAATGCTTTAAAGAGAATGTCTAAAAGAAAATTTCTTTCTGAAATAATTTATGGAAATGCCGTGCTCCCTTTGAAGGTTCCATGTCACTGCATGGCACTACGCAATGTTCTCTTTCTTCACCTGTCAGGCAAGGACCACCTCGAAGAGTCTCACTGCTGATTACTAGTTAATTGTCATTAATAAGTGACAACTGACATTATGGGGGCTTAATGCAGAGAGAACAGAAAAGAGCCACAGATATTCTAATGAGCTGACTCCTACGTGCCCTCTATTGTTGTCGAAAATGAGGAGCTGTCGTCATTGTTCAGGAGATGGGCTTCAATTGCTCTGGAAAAATATTCTCTTTTAATTTCTTTATGCATAGATAATTCCTGGTGCACTCTCTCTCCCTCTCTCCGTCTGTCTCTCTTGCTGTTTCTTTCTCTCTCGTACACACACACACACAGGCACACACACCTTTCTATGAACACAGTAAAAACTTCCACCGATGATATACAATATGTATTAAGATACGGTAATGCGTTTTAAATACGTTGATTTAGGCAATGCACACGTGCAAGCATATGTGTATGCGCACACATACAGACCATCTACACATAAATGCAAATCACCGAGATGTTTATTTAATTTTTAAAACCCAGGAAAGAAGTGGGCACAGACAACTCCACTAGAAAAAGGAACTGGAAGATGGTCAAGACTATAGGAGCTGATGTAGGAAGTTAGGATTGAGGAAGTCCTATTCTGTCCCTAGTGCAAGGAATTTTGAAGTGATGGCAATGAGCACATACAGATTTGAGATACAGTTACCTAAAATTAGGTCCTTGCTCTTAGTTTTAATACTAGCTTAATGACTTGATGATTTTCAAAACTGTCAAACAGGCAGGAGCTCCCTGGGAGGCGGTGGTGGCTGCGGATGCTCTATGCTGCTTGCTGAAGTCAAAACTGTTCTTTGCACACTTTCTGAAAATCTCAGCCAGCAGAGGGCCAGAAATTTGGGGGAGATGATTCAATGAGGCATCAAAGTCCTGGTTGTATTTCCTGAAAAGTAGGAGTCCTGCTTACACTAGACGAGCATTATCAATCCAGAATAAGCTTATTTCTGTGCAGTGCTAGATGATATGCATGTATACACAGATTTGGGATAAGCAGGGTTGCTGAGGGTGCTGCTGACAACCTTTGGAAAGGTTCTCTGACACCGAGATCCTTTCCAAAAGTCAGGAAGTCACCCATGATTCTTGATGTAAAAATTCAGCTGAAAAAAACAGAAGCCAGAGGTGTTGTTACAATACTGCCAGCTTCTCCTACCAATTTCAAAGCAACACAATTACCTGCATCAAATCTCTTTAAATATGGACAGTACTTGATGTCTAAATTATAGAAGAGGAATTTTCTCTTTTTACCAAAAAATATCCAAGAGTTTCTATTCTGCAACAATGAATGGCATGTCTGTATTGCTCTCTTACATTTAAGGCTGTACAGGTTTGCCTGAGAAGTGGCTTATCCAATGTCTTTGAACTACCTACACAAAGGGGAGAGCCCATCATTTTAAGGGGAATTTCATTTCAATGGCATAGCTAGAGTTTAAAACTCAAGACTTACAGGAAAGAAAGCATGCTCATATTGTTCTCAATATTGTGCTCAGAGCGAAGACATTCATTAGCATTCTCTGTCTTACTGCTTGCCAAGGCCCAAACAAAGGATACAGTCTGGAACAATGGCCTGAAATGAGGAATACAACCAAAGCAGCCGTGCAGGAAGCCTGCCATTTCCCATGGTTTGGGGACCTGGAGCCAATACATAGTGCCCTGAGCAGATGTGTGGAAGTGGAAAACGCCTCAAGTGACAGCAGGTAATTTTTTTTTTTTTTTTTTTTTTTTAAATGGGCTTCCTGCTATGAGGGGAACAGATACCATGTCTTGTATTGCCATAGTGCAACTTGATGGGTCCTAATTCCCAGCTCTGTATGTGGCTTTGAATGTGACCTCTCTGTGACTGAATCTACCCCTCTTTTAAACAGATTAGATAATGCCTGTATGGCAGAGAGGACACATGCTGTAATCAGCAGTGATAGAGTTTGTAATACTGCATAGAAAGCACTTCTGGACATTGCCAGTGTCTTTTCAGGTACTGCACTGTCTTTAAAATTTCCTTTTCAAGAAGGCAGTTGAAAAGATTACAGTCCAAGCCATTTCATTTCCTGAGGCAAGAGGACAGCTTGCTGCTCTTGTGGTGCTCCACTACCTTCTTACCCCCTGGGTTAGGAAGTTCCCCAGTGCCCACCACTAAGCTCGGTCTAGGGTCACAGCTGCCAGGGCAGTTTCATATCCAAATCTATCACAACAGTTGTTACTGTCCTCACAGTTCTTCCCTTTTTGCTTTCTTTCTAGCTGCAGCAAAACAGTTTTGGCAGCTTCTGGAACTTGTCTGCCTGCTGGACCCCATAAAATCTGACGCTAGATACCAGTGATGTCAGCTGAAGTTAGTATGTTGAATGGAGTGGGTAAAAGTTGGGGTCTTAGACAAACTGGGTATTTTATTGCTTTTAATACCACTGATCTTATTAATGCTACTGGAATGTAGGAAGAACTGATGGAGTCATTACTAAGTGGAGTTGTTCCTTTTTTACTGAGAGTTCTTCAGTGTGGAATTGAACAATTGTGCTCTTGCCCTATGTACTTCTTCCCTCCCAAATGAAAGTCATTAACCGTATTTACATTGCGTATGTGTACTAGTGGTTGTTACTCAAGACCGCTTAGACAATTTAGTAAACACTTCCAAATAACTGGGACTCTGGGTGTGGTATTCTTTAAATAACTTACAATCATTAAAATGACATCAGACTATCTCCAGTTCTGGCATTCTTTCCAGTCACTGTGTCTCAGATGTCTATGTGAGATGAAGGTAAAGTTGGGTCTGTAATGATGGATGTCTCTTGCAGAAAGTGGTTTAGAATAATCCAGGATACACAAGAAAGCCAGAACTGGAGATAGTCTTATCTCACTTTTAGAGCTGTAAATTATTTAAGGGAGCGCTCCAGCTCCAGGAAACTGAGGTTACAGCAAATATTAAGCTTCCCATATAGCTATTTTTCTTGTGTCAGGTGGTGTGGCAGAGTTTATTCATAGGCATTCAGGGGCTGTGGAAATAATTAGCAAATGAGGAAAAGATTTCATTTTCTGTTGCTATTTCTCATGTCAGATTTCTAGAGAACTAGGACTTGAAGTTTAGGACCCTTTGAATTGAATTCAGATCTGTAAAAATACTCTTGATGGCTAGAAAAAATTGTGCCAAACTAAGAGATGCATTGTCAATAGAGATTATTACCACTTCACAAAATACTCCAAGTAACCACATATAATTTATCTAATCACATGCAAGATGCTTCAATCCAGTGACACTTAATAAATAGCTAACTCAAGAAACAACACGATGAAGTTGCAATGCATGAAGTGCTCAGTGATAGCTTATGCAGTCTATCTTGCTTCAGTTGGCATTGAAAGCTTAAACATGTTCCCTTCCTTTCTCACACATCCTTGCTTGGTACATAAAATATACATGAAAACAAGCTGGAATAACAAATACCTGTATGCCCTGCTGATACTTAAGAGGAAATTTCGGAATTATCTTGGAGTGGGCTGCTTCAAGTGAAGCAACAGAACATGAGGAAATGGCATCAAGTTGCACCAGGGGAGATTTAGATTTTGTATCAGGAAAATCTTTTTCACACAAAGGGTTGTAAAGCATTGGAACAGACTGTCTAGGGAAGTGGTAGAGTCACCATCCCTGGAAGTGTTTAAAAAACACATGGATATGGCACTTTAGGACATGGTTTAGTGATGAACGTGGTGGTGCTAGGTTGACGGTTGGACTTAGTGATCTCAAAGGTCTTTTCTGACCTCAAAGATTCCATGATTCTATAACAGAAGCTGAAGGGATGTCTCTCGCATGCCCTCCATGGCCAGCATCAGGGGAGAAGGGGCCCTTCCACAGGGCAGGGGAGGGCAGGGCAGGGCAGGGCAGCACCTCCTTTAGCTCCACTGAAGTCCATGCCTCTCTGCTACCTATTCTGGCAGCTCTGCAGAGTAAACTAAAACTACTCTTTCCCTCTCCCCCTTCCCTGAAGCAGTGGTGAAGCCTCCAAAGACACATGCAGCTGCTGAGTGAGGAATGGACACCTGCCATCTCCCATGACGGGAGCAATGCCTCCAGGACCCTTCAGTCATTGCAGAGCATGTGGACATCCCTGATCTGTGAAGGAAACACACTATCCTGCCTGAACAAGGACAAGGAGGAAGAAGAAAAAAGAAGGGGATTTGATTGTTCACATAAAAGTGTTAATTTCTTGAATTTGGAGGTGGAAAAACTGGCTTTTGTTCTGGTAACAACTCTTCCTTTTGGTTTCTTTTTAACATTAGGCTGATGGTAAGTAGGTAAAAATTATATTCATTTGTGAAAAAGCAGTTTTTTATGTGGTGTATATAACTATATCAGGAGATAGGGGTAGAATTTCAAAGTGGTACTTTTCTTTGGTTCTTTCCCTTTCAATAGCTGTTGTTTTGATTACTCTGTGCCTTAGGCTATCATTAGAATCTTTTTGTGTGTGAAAGTATTAAGTCCATAAATATGAAAATAAGCCTGTAATTGACCCATGGACTGAATTTATTTCCATTAGATTCTTCTGCTAGTATAAAAAGCACAAACTGGAAGAGTGATATTTATGTGTGTATGAAGCTCCCTTGTTCTGATGGTATATCATATATTTGATAATGAGGTTATGCTCTTAAAGGGACTACTCAGCAAGGTGGGGTGGGGAAAACAGGTGTCTTATTTTAGTTTTGAAAGCAAAACTGTGTACAGCCATAAAATACATGCACAGCACATACCATTATTTTGATTAATCGGACTGCTAGAGAAGGGCTTATAATGAAAGCTGATCAGCATGTCCCAATCAGTCTCATTAGGTTCCTCTGCAGACACCTGGAGAAAGGCAGGCAGCAGAGGGTACTTTGGAGGCAAGACGAGCTGAGTGATCTACCACGGAAAACACCGGGGTTGCCACACCTGCTTGTGTGCTTTAATGGAGCTTTATGGCATATGGGGAGGTTTCTCAGTTAAATGGGACATAAAGCTCAGATGCCTTCTGGGGAGGCTGTGTGCTGTTGCCGTGCCCTATGCATCCTGTGTAATATTCCAGTTGTTGCCTCTGCTTGTGGCCACAGCTGTAGTTCTGTTGAGCTGCTACATAAAGTTTTCCAGGGCTGCTGGTTTTTTTTTCCTTCTGGATTTTTCCACCTTCCCACTGTGTGAAGGGACCATATGGCACAGCTATTACATCAGGACCTGCAGGCAATTCTCGCTCAGGCAATATACCAGAGCGGTGCTGCACATTGAAGAAGAAAATGAAGGAGGGAGGGAGGGGAGAAGGTGGGCAAGATTACCTCCAAGAACAAAATAACAGAATATTCAGGGCTTCTGTTGTCAGACAGGCAACTCCCCCCACACCCCCATGAGCTCTGTTATCATCTGCCCCAGCCTGCTCTCTCTACATGGTACACAAGGTGCTGGTACAGTTCGTCACCAAGGTCAGCTTGGCAGGAGGATTGCAGCTTGCAGGCTTTTCAGTGCCATGGCCTTGCTCAGGGAATGACTCTGGGCTGTCTCCTTTGGCTGTCATTTGGAAGGTTTATGGTAAGGCATGGTGTGGAAAGGATTTGTGTGTTCCTAAATAATTTCTACCCCTACTCCCTGTAGTCTATAATTTTTTTTCCTCATATGCTGGGGACTGACCAATAATATAGGCCAAAAGGGAATCATACAATTAAGCAAAGTATAATTGAGACACTGAGTTTTTTTGTTTGTCTGACTTCAATCTAAATTTGTATCAAGGGGGTTAAAAGTGGAGAGGTCTTTCAAGAGCCTTTCCATTTGTTTCTCCTAGTAGCTGTGACAACCATTATTACCTCTGCTTTGAATTAATGGCCAATTGTCCTATCATAGTTTAAGAAATATGATGGGCTGTGAAACCAATCCTAAACACAGTTCTGAGTACCTAACACATCTAATTAAAAAGGAAGAAATTAAACAGTGGCAAATAAAATTGGTACCTTATCTCTAGCCAGTGCTGCAAGAAAACAGAAGGCTTGATTGTGAAGGTCTTTCTCCATCAAGCTGGAGGTCTGTGGTACAGGTTACAAGGATGACCCTACAAAAATGATCTGCAAAATCATTACCTCCTTGATCATGTGTTTTCTTCCAAGTGAGACCTTCTTGATGTTGGGTTGAGTTCTCATTACTTCACAGAGTTTCTGTGTACTACATTTGCATGTAGTACATTATGCTTTCTCTCCATGGGTGTGGTCCATTCACAAATGATTTCCAACCAATATCGAGACAGAAGAAGACCTTTTAAATTGGTGATTTTTTGCACTTCTTACAGAGAAATAGTAAGATAATATCTTGGCTAAATGTCAACAATATATTTTGGGATTTTTTTGTTTGTTTTGTTTTGTTTTGTTTTGTTGGGGTTTTTTAAACGCTATATGATATTTTAACCAAGTATAAAGAAACCACTGCTTCACTTCATGGTCCTCATAAATGAGAGCAGAACCCTTGACTTTATGGTCGGAAATACATTAGTGATCATCCTGGCACAAGTGGGTTGCAACTGCATGCATAAGGAACCCAGGCACTGGAGCCCTCTCAAATACTCTTCAGGTCAGAGTGTGGTAGGAAAACACTCCCAGCCATAGAGCAGAGCAGGACACCCAGACTTGTAACCTAGCATGAGGATGTAGTGATGTGGATGGTGTGTGACCAACAGCCACAAAGTTCTTGTGGATGTTCAAGCTGTCAGAGCAAAGTAGCTTGTCAGTGCACAGCAACTTCTGGTTTTGTTAACAGTAATTTCATTACAAATTTTACAATACCTGGTGTTGTTATTCACATCATAGTGCCTGTAGCCAGGTAATTAGGGAAGAAATACATGTAATGGGAGTTTCTAGCTCTCAGACATGCTGATAAAAGTTTTAGGATGTCACTCTAAAGCTTAGTTACAGTAAAGAAAACAAATCTTTTTTTGCAAAGTCTCATAACTATTGGCAAGGTTTTGTTGGCTACCTATTTTCAAACTATCATTTCAATTCATAATGCTCCTGAACTTGTCTTAGTTCATCATGCTGGATGATGACCAGATGATGACCACTAGAGAAATACCACAGGGTTAAAAGAGGCAAGACCTTCCATTGTGTTGATTAGACCCAAGAGAAAGGAGGGCACAAAGACATGCATCACCCACTGGAAGGTCTCCAGCACTTAAACCACAACAGAGACACTGGCATGTTTCTGGGCAGGGAGAGAAGTAGTCCTGGGAAGACTCACCTGCAGTCAGCAATGAAGAAAGGACAAGACCATCATGTATATTGTTTTTCCCATCCTGCAGTCCTTATGACAGGGAAGGGACATGCCCCCTCAGCAGTGGTATCAGCGACGCAATGGGAGGAGAAGACACAAATGGTTTTCTGGGCCACTCTGCATTGCTCCTCTGGGACTGCTGATGGAGAAGAAGAGTGAGAGCTGGACTGGTCTGTAGATAGCTTTCCACAGCAAGGGACACCATTTTTAGCACTGAGTGGACAAAGTAGCCACAGAACTCCCATTAACAATAACACAATTGCGTATGTGACTTCCTGTTCACTGTACTGAAAATTTACCCCTAAGGGTCTACATAAATTTGAGCTGTTGACCGTGTGAAATGTTCTTTTATGGACAACAAGGACACTGAGAGGTAGCTACATGTTTTCCTAAGCTCTGAGCACATATCAGTATTTGTCTGCATAATTCTTCAAATTTTCTTCTCAGATTCTTCATACAATGCACACATTTCTTATAGAAAGCAGGCAAAAATGGTTTTAACAACAGCATACTTTGTTATTAAATTAGGTCTTGGAACTATAATTCCCAATCTCTGTATTTTGATGAGAAACCCTCTACAATGTTATCAAACTAAGATATTGCAGCAAATTTTATATTGTCTGTCTCTGCCATGTATAATATGAACTGTATGAGAAAGAGCTAACTTGCTAGGGACGTTTTTTTTCTCTCTCTCTATTTCTAAGAAACAAACATCTTACTGGCAGGTTGAGTATTCATGCTGCTGAATCTTACCTTTTATTTGATTATGTAAATGGAGAGGGACTATATTCTGGTACATCTTGGCAAAATTTAAATTCTAGTTGAGGCCTAAAACTTTCAACCCCCTCCAAAAGATTAGCAATTGTCAATAATGCTGTGTATTCTTACTCTGTCTCTTTCTCTACCACTCTCTTTCCTTTCCCCCCTTCCCCCTCCCCCTTTTTTTTTTCCCCCTGTGGTATTATCAGGCTGTGTTTCAAATAACTAGAGCAGAGTTTTGGGAAGGAGGTGTATATCCTCTCAGCAGACACATTCAGCATTTTGAACTCTACAATCATAAACAATGGACATGCATATATTTTAAAAAGAAACTTGGAGTAATTTATCTTAATTTAAAACTGACTATTCCTGCTCAGGCTCTTTTTCCTTTTCT
This sequence comes from Acropternis orthonyx, assembly GCA_035583155.1. Lineage (NCBI taxonomy): Eukaryota > Metazoa > Chordata > Aves > Passeriformes > Rhinocryptidae > Acropternis > Acropternis orthonyx. The sequence goes on along the minus strand of JAWWEU010000081.1, from coordinate 93,802,795 downwards.
CTTGGAATACTACACATATAAATCCTCAGACCATCTCCTGGTAATTCATATAAATACACTGGGGAAAATGCTTTGGATTCAAAACAAATGTTCTTGAAAATGTAGTTGTCTCATCCTCCTCATTTCCTAGATCTCCAAATCCAGCTGATTTAACTGTTTAACACCAGGAATCAGTAATGGATTTTCCCTGCAATGCTCAGGAGTGGCTGTCTGGACCCAGAGAGGAGAATTGTCTTCCTTCATGTAACCCAGGCTCCACCAATGGGACTCATGGAAGTGTCTGCGGATATGGGGGGGAGCAGGAGTGGCAGGAGTTACAGCAGGGATTCACAGGACTGCTGGGGTTTGCTTTTCTTGTGGGGTTATTTCTTTCACTAGTCCCAGGCAGGTGTATAGTAGCAGCAGAGGAATTAGGTAGTGAGCAGTTAGGGAGACTAAACGCATGCTATAACTAGCTGGCCTTCTAGAAGAGCAATTCTCAGTTTCCTTGACTAACACCTGTCTTGTTTTCTTGGTGGTTTTTCTTCCCGTTTGTCTTCACTCAGGAAAAAATAATACAGAATGTGTTTCTCCTTATTAAGCCAACTCATGGTGCACCAGAAAGCCTGATCACACACCTGCAATTGCTGACCAGGATAGCTGTTTTATCTTGAACCTGGAAAGGATTTTGGAAAGCATCATTCTGCCTTTATTTCTTTTACTTTTCCTTCCCTTCTCTGACCTGTTCTGGACATAACAAACCCAGAAATCACATGCTCTGAAACAGTGCAACAATGAAGTGCACACACGATCTCATTCTGTATAAACCCTTTTACTTGAAAATTAAACTTTAATTGAAAAAGAGGTCTCTGAAGAAATCCCCGGCCAGTGTCTGCCCAATTACAGCAATGTAGCAGTTGCAATGGAAAGCTGTTAATGCTAGATGCAGTCCATGTGGTATGTGGAATATGTTTCAGATTTAACATCAGTATTCAAGGCTGATGTTAAACATGACTATGTTTGGATGCTCCAAGCAGGAGATTTTATGCATTTAACATCAATTTTATGCATTATAGATTTTGCTTACCTGGCCACAGAAGTAACATTATGATTCTATGTTATTAATTCTGAATTAACTTTGAATGAAATATTTGCATCAGCTATTCATACAGTGACTGCTTTTGCTATATGTCTCTAGGTGTCAACTAAGTGATTCGGTGTCTTATTTGATTGGCTTTTAGGCAGAAGGCTTTACAGGTACTACAGCCACAAAAGGAAAGCACTTGGTTTGGTAGCCAGCTTAACTCACTAACAAAACCCTACATTACTGCTCACATCAGTGTGGTGTAGGCAGTTTCATTTGTGATCTCTTGTTTGCCTCTTGAGCGAAATGAAGCTAACATGCTGAGAGCTGTCTTCGGCTAGTCACACTTTGGCATGTATGTGTGGGTTGTTTTTGTGGTCATAAAATTTTGAGTGGTGTAGAGCAGCGAGTGTGTTAGAATGATACCTGATAACAATGCTGCATCTTTATGATGTGTCAGGCTCTGTCTGATAAATCCTCTTGCTTTCCTTTCTCTTCCTCAGGATATTTTAACTTCCAGAGGAAACACTGGTTTTTACTGTAGAGATGGGGGTGTAACTACTCAGTGTATGCTGGAAACAGCGTTGTACCCCAAGTTAAAGCAATCCATAAGGTAAGAAGGGCTTGTAGCAACATGGGAGCTTTTCAAAACAACTGTAGGCATGTTTTTCACATTTTGCTATTTCCAGGCCAGTTGGAAATTTTTACAAAAAAAATTTTGAAAAAAATTTAGTCATCAGCGCCTGGATATGCACAGCACTTTCCACCCTCACCCCTCTGAAATTTCATAAGACTTTAACATGCATGTTTAGAGAGCACAATCACAACAGTTCCAAAGTGGCTGTTACAATACTGATGTTCTTTTATACAGTCAGTTGTAATTATAGTCTAAAGGAAAGGTTTAGGGCAACATATAAAAACAGTATGTAACTGAGTGATTTAGAAGGAAGAAGGGAGGAACTTTTAGGAAATGGCACAACGCTGCTGTAGGAGCAAAAGGAGGCAACAATTGAGTCCAAAGGTGAAGATCAGACCAGCAGAAAAATGAGCGGGTAGGATAAATGCATTTCTGATCAGAAGGGTTGTGGAAACATGTTCATAGTTAGCTTGGGGCCATAAAGACTGTTTTTCAAAGCTGCCCATTCTCTGAAGGAAACCAGTTACCACAGTGTGTAGCCTACCTGCTGGCTGGAAGAGTGGAAAATAGCTCAGAAATGGTGACACAGGATCACAGAAATAACCTTACTTCCTGCAGTGGGTAAAAGGACTGTATTCGGGTACAATCACAGGTTAGGAATGAGTAAGTTGAGTTATCCTTCAGCTCTACTGTGAAATTCAGCAGTTTCTCATTCTTTCCTATGCACAGTAAGCAAAATTCCACCTTGCCCCCACACTGGCTGAATCTTTCCAGTTTTAATGGGCACCCTAATGGTCTGCTGTACATTGCAACAGGTCCACTTGTGGTGGTCACGGCTTTCTTTGGGCTTATAAGGACATGAAAGAAAAAACATTGTCTGAACTTCTTCAGCAAGATGAATCTCACAAAGACCTGGCATGGCAGTCGCCTTAGACACAGTCCCCCTACCCCCTTTTGTGTATACATGAAGGTATTTTGGAGTAACGTGCTCTTTGCTGATTCATTCTTCTAGAAGATAGGCAGGAATGCTTCTCTCAGAGGGAAGTAACAAAGAAAATGTTATATTTTCTTTCCTGAAGCACTTGTAAAAGGACATTTTCTTAATGTTGAGGTGGGTGCTTTCAGAACTTTGGGATTTTAGATGTATAAAAGCAGAACAGGTCTTTTTTATTGGTAGGGTGGTCATGAGCGTTCAGGAAGTGCAACGGTAGTTGCTTCCACACCAAATCCACAGTGCTCTCAGCTCATCAAAAGTGGAGCTGCATGTACTTGGAGTTTTCCAGCCATCCCCATACACACTTAGATGCTGCTGACTCGTCTCTCATCTCCTCTCTCCATATTCCTGCCAAGCGGAAATGTCTTGTGGTTGTCTCATTCACAGATCAGTCCATGTTGTAGGTTTCCAGCACAAAGCGATCTGTGACAGGCTGTGCAGTGCGATCACCACAGGCAGCCTGACTTCACATTAAATGTAATTCTTTCCATAATTCTTGTTGCTTATTAACACATTGGAGGCCTGATCCTGATTCCTTTGAAGGCGATGACACAGCTCCCACTGAACATAGCGGGAGGTGAAGGGCAGCCTTTGCTGCGTGACAAAAACAAAACATTATGGTGCTGGAGTTGCTTGAGGAGCGTAAATCCATCTGTCCTTAAACTTGGCATTTTCTTCTTCCCCCAAGTTTGTTTTTTTTTTTAAAGCTACACCTCCTCATTATGGTTTAATTTTATAAAAACTGTGGAGCTATAACCCTGACCCTCTTCCTGCCCATGCCAGTGCTGTGCTGAGGATTTGGCCACCACCGCCCCTGCAGCAGCCCAGGGAGGCCTGCTTAGCATCTCCCTGTGCTGGTGGTGGGCAGAAGTGGCATGCTGCCCTGGTGGCAGCCTCCAGCTCTGCCTCTCTGCCTTGTGCTTTGCCTCAGGCTTCGAGTTCTGGGCCTGCATTTTGTGAGCCTGGCACGTGACCCCCCATGCACTCGCAGCTGGACAGGCAATGCCTCCTTGGTCAATGGCTGTGTGGGGAGCCTGGCTGAGAACCAAAGCAAGAGAGCTGCACCTCTGCCCTTGCTCCTTGGCAGCCCCCTAGTTCCTCAGTACCCCCATCCCTCCCTTGCACTCCTAGGGTTTGCTTTTTGGGTAGCCTGCCTGCCTGGTTGTTGCAATCCCCCACTGCAAGCAGAAATGGGGCTGTAACCTGAGAGAGCCCACAGCCCCAAAAGCTGCCTGCCTGCCTCACTTGGGTTTCAGCCTGCTGCCACCTCACCTATTCAGCTAAATTTCCCATTACAACTTGAATTTAAATATTCTAATAAATTTGTTTTAGAAACTCTTACAGCTCCCTTGTGCCATTTGCAGGGAAACACTCTCTGGGTTTTTTTCTGGGAGATGGAAATTTCTTTGTGCTTGGGGTGACTGATTGAATTTTACCTGCGCTAAATTATATTTGCACATTCTAGTAATTGCAAAGGGCCACACAGAGAAACAAAGCATTGACTGCCGTTGTACTGGATTTCCCAGATGTATAATTTCAAATTGATATGAAAAAAACCCTTGCAATGCATTAATAATAGCAGAAAATGTAACTCGGTTGGCCAAGGGTGAACAGAGGCTTTTTTTCCTGAGCTGCAAAACAAGCTATAGACCTCAGGTGACTAGCATTTATTGTTAGAATGGGTTTTCACATACCTTCTGAAACACAAAATAAAGATTTATACTGAACAACTTTGTTGTATATAACAGATCTGGATCATACCTGGGAATCAGTGTGTGGGGTTTTTTTGAAGTGAAAATAGAAGGTTTTTGTCTAATTTAAAGGCATTTTTTGTTTATTCAGTCTTCTGACAGGTCACCTGTCCTCTTTTCTGTGGCTCAATGTTATCTTGTGGTTGGAATTATGGCACTGAAAAAGAAAACTTTGACAAACAGGACATGCTTTTCAGGTCATGTCAGAGTGCACCAAAAATGAGAGGGAATGATGCTTAGTAAAGATACCAGTGGCATACTTACATGTTTATTAATAAAGCACGAAGATTAGCTTTTTAAAGGTGTAGGCCAGTGTCAGAGAATTGGTCTTCCCACTCTCCACAAAATCAAAGGGGGCCAAAAGCTCTGATATACATTTAATAATAATAATACATCTAACATGTATTATAATAAAGTAAATGTTAGATGCACACAACTCTGCCTGGCTACCTGATTGACTTTGAGGTGGTTTTTCACAGGCCTGGAATGTCCATGTATGTTAAACATAAATAATTCACTGAAATCATGCTAGAGGAAGAAAAGGTTTGAACAGAGATGGACACAAAAACTATTAGCACATTAGTCTGAACAGGAGTCTCAATGTCCGGTCAAGCAGTGGTGGTATTTTCTAAAGGAAGAGAGGGTAGTCACAAATCTGAATTTTAGCCTTGGGATATAGATGCTTTAGGGGTCTGACTTGTAATCTGGTGTGCCCAGTTTCTGTCCTTTGTGGAGCAGGCTATGAACAAGCTCTTAAGATCTTCTTTGTGGGAATCCCTGCCAGGTATTGCAAGCCTGCATCACATCACCTCATTCTTCCCTGTAGTTTACAAAGCAAGCACTGCAACCTGTCTGATGGGACATTTTGCAGGACACCGTGCAAAAGAATGTTCAAAGGGTAGGAGAAGGACCCTCTCCTTGTGGGTGTTACTCCTCCTCCCTGCTGCTGATTTCCAAAGGTGCCCACTGCTGTGCGACATGTCTCAGTGGCTGCTGATTGCTGCTGCTGCTGCTCGTCGTACAGCCAGGACAGAGCTGGATCTGTTTCTCAGAGAAGGGGAGGTGTACACACTGTTTTGTTGTGTTGTGTTGCATGGTTGGTTTTTGCAAGCACAATACTACCAGAAGCAATAACAAACCTCTGTTATCACCCCTATTTTTAATGCTGTGAGCAATTTTAACTGGAAGCCACCTCCTTGTCTGTGCCTTAAAAGCACTTCTTCCTTTCCACCCAAACGCTGGGAGTACACAGCTCCACTATCACTGCCTTCATGCTTTTGCAAATTTTGATGCATTATTAATAATTTTGTAACATATTTCTTCAAGCTCTTTAGCAGAAAATGTTATTTCAGTGCTGCCTCTGATAAGAGTCTTAGTCACCATGTGCACTCTTTCCAAGCTACCACACAACCTGAGCTTTTAATTTGTTCCCCCTGTTCAAACACAGGAAGGACCTTCTGAGAATAATATTCCTCATTATCTGATTGCTTTTGTGAATCGCTTCCTGCATTTCTAGGTATGCTTATTATCATATCTTAGACAGTACAGATGGGAGACCTATTAACTAATCTAGTGCACGCTCCCCCTCTTACCATCACGATGAGACATCATTTAATTTGTGGAACATATTCCTGTCCAGATAAATCCATATTTGTGCTTTGGAAAAAAATAACAACAATGCCAGGGATAAAAAAACCCCCAACACACAAAAATCCCCACCAAAAAGATGTTTCCATAATTGCTGAAGAAAGCAGTCTGTCCCTTGGCTCAGGTGACTTTTGGCTATCCAGAAATGCCTTTGCAAAAGCAGGGTGCAGAAAGGTGATCAGGGATGGTGCTGAATGGAGTAAGAGGGCCTTGCTCCCTCCCTTGCCCTTGCTGTAGGGTGCAGAGGAAAAAGACCCAATTAGCTGAAAATTGCTAGCAGGTAAATGATCTTTACTGTGGGCCCAGAAGCTGCTGGGTGACGGTGTAAGAAGTTGGTGAGAGGTAGTCACAAAAGGATCTGAGAAGAAAAGGAGATTGACAATTTTTGACTGAAAATGTATTTGTTGAAAAATAGTGAGCTGACAAAAGTGAAAAACTTCAGAATAACATTTCAACTTCTTCAGAATGTCCTGATTTTTCATGAAAAATGTGAAATAGAAAATGCCTATATAATTTTCTGTAAGTGTTCACATTTTTTCAGTTGATAAATCATTTTTTCTCTCAATTTTATAATTGGAGTCTATTTTATTTCCACCAAAATTCTGAAGAGATAAAAACAGAAAAAGTGTGTGGGAAGAAATGATGCTGGTGCTTTTTTCTGCCTTTTTTTTTTTAATATATTTTTCCGACAAAAAAAAAATAAAAATCAGGAGTATAATTATTACCTCATACTCTCCCCCAGGAGGAAAAGAAAGCTTTGTACCTTTGTATTTAAAAATGTTCAGACACTGCTTGAAAATGCTCAGGAAGGACTAAAATCTTCTGTTTCTTTTTAATACCATGTATTTGTTCACATATTGGTATGTAATATGCAATCTAAGAAGTATATGCATCCTTAATATTTTGCAATGACAAATTGCCTTGCAATGGTTGTTCATACCCCATCTTCTGCTGAACAGGAATGAAGAGGCTTTGTTTGCCCTCCTCAGAAGGTGAGGAGAAGACAAAAATGTCCTGGTGTCCTGGGACTGCATGCAGGGCACTGAGTGGGGTTGGGGGGAAAGTGAAACCCCATGAGCCCATGGTCTGGGGGTGGCCAGTCTCAGACTAGCAGAAAGGATCATTTTGTGGGGTTGGGGTGAATTTTATGCCATTCAGGCTGTTACCAAGGTGGGAGTCCATCTGTCTGTCTGTAGTGTGTGTGAGCTGAGGCAATGTCAGTAGGACAGCAGCAGGATGATTTGGTTGAGATGTCAGAACTTCTGCTGCAGTGATTGCTGTTGCTTGGTAAGGAAGCAAAAAAGGATTACAATAAACAACATTGGTGAGGTCTAGCCACTAAGTGCTTCACAAGAGATGGTTTCTTCTTATGTCTAATGCTGCAACATCTTCAAGTCATTACAGGGATAAAAAAACCCTGTCATTTTTGAGGTGTGTTTTTCTTTCTGGAAGTTTCAGAGTTCCACATTTCAGAAAAATGAATCATTTTTAACAACCTGGAGCATGAACCTGCAGATTCTATATACATGGTGACCACAGACCTGAAGAAAGAAAAGGTTGCTGGGCTATCACTGTGCTTCTCCAGCTCCAAGCATTTTGTTACATCTGGTCTACTCCAGCATATCAGTTTTTGTAGCCAGGGGTCAAAGGGGAACTGTCAGTCTCAGATAACTGGCTTTGCTATATCCTAAGGGTCAATGCCCATTTTATTCTGTCTTTTCTGTAACTCAAAAGTCCACCTGCAGACCTTTGCCTGTTCTCTGCTGACATAGTTGGAGAAGAGCAGTCTTTGTGATATTCCCCATGTGGATATTGCTTACTGCTCTTTAATTACCAGTGCAGGACTCTAGCACTAGTCCATTTCCATGCCATCAGACTGATGACAGCCAGGATGAGCCCCATGGGGCTTGAACACTGGCAGGGCAGTGGGGAGTGGGTGGCACTGGAGGGAGCACTCCAGAATGGAGCAGAGGGTGGATGCCAGCTCTGGCAGTGCCATGGCACAGGGGGCACATGGGGAGCAGCTTGACAGAAAGCAGAAGGGCAGACGGCGGCAGGCAGTGCTCCAAAGGGCATGAGGAAAAGCTCCTGTTAACCAAGAAATTTTTTGTTGTGAAATATCATTTTCTTGTCTCAGACAGATGCATATGGTAGATAAAATTATATTCGTAAAACTATATTCATCTCTGGTGATGGCTTCTTTTAGGTCAGGGAAAAAAAGTGGTAATTGCAAGGGTGAAGGGAGGACAAGGGGAAAAGAAAAGGGAAGACAGTGCCAGTGGTGAGGATTTAGCCTGCAAATCTGTGTGGCTGGCCATGACTACTGCAGCAACAGCTATAGTGAGAATACATTGCACTTTTCTGTTGACTTTTTAGTTTTTTAATTACCAGCAAGTTGGTAATGGCATGCAGAATCAAATTCTGCTTCCTTTCACACTCCAGACACTCACGTTTTGACCACAGGTCCATAAAATTATCAAAGGAAAATATTATTGGCTGTAACCACCTCAGTAATATTTTTACAACTCCTGATTGACCACAAATCTATATTTAATAAGAAAAACAAAGCAAACACACACCCCATTCACTTCAGCTGGTGTTGTACATTTAACTGGGGAAACACATTCATTCTACAGGGAGGTAGGAATTGCAGACTGTGCCTAGGAAAATATTCTTATTATGTCCATGACTGGAAAAAAATATAAATTTTCCTTTTTAGGTATTTTCATAAGTTGTCTCATGCTTTATCAGCTCAACTGGCCTCCTGATAAATTATTGCAAATATTGTACTCTGCATATTCATTGTAGTGGCACATTCAAAAAAGACTTTTATGTTTTGAGTACCTTACACAACATAATTCAGAAATTAAGTCCTGAGTGGTTAAAAAATCACTCCTTCAGGAATTTGGATTCCCAAGGAAGCATAACACAGCCTGAAACAGTCTTGTCTTCTCCACTCAGGTTTCAAGACTGGAAGGTCCTTCTTTTCATGCTTCTAGAGAAATGTTAAGGTAAACTAATATAGCTTTGAACATTGAGGAAAACACTTGCAACCACTGGGAAGATACTCTGAGGTAGAGCAGGGGCTTATGGTTTCTGTCAGGATCTTCCAAAGAAAATATATTCCCTGTAGAGTTAGCCTGGGCCTCAATGCTGAACTGCACTTGGTTCCCATTCAAGCCACCAGGCACTTACGTTTATCAAGGGTGTAACGTGATGGTTTCAAGGTGGACCCTGAGGGTATTTTACCATGTGCTGTGAGGGCACCTGCCTGCTCTCTCTAGATCAGGGTGCAGGAAAGCTGACCGCTGCTGCCTTGCCCACCTGATGGCATGCCTATCATGTCTCCTCCTTGCTTCTACGTACCCAAAACACGTGTCCAGTCAGTGGGGTGAGCTCCTACTGCTGCTGGTTGCATAGAAGCAGAGTGTACAGGGTGGTGTCAGAGGGGGAGGGCATTTCCTGTGATGAGGGCATGGCTTGTGGTCACGGGAGGTGGGGGCAGCTTGCTGCAGTGAAGAGGCATGTGGTGGGGAGCAGGTGGAAAGAGCTGCCCCAGGCAACAGCCACAGCGGTGCACCCCAGCGGGTTTCTGGCTTTGGACTGGTGTTTCTGAATCAGGACAAATGACACAAAGCAAGGTGTGATTCTTGCCTGATGCAGAGATGCATGGACTGGAAATTACTCTGGACATTACAGAAGAGTGGACACCTTGGAGAAGCTGTGGCGACTGCCTGTCATTCCACAGAAGCAAGGAAGGCTGTGCCAGAACAGGGCTAAGTTAATTCAGGTCACATCTACAGCTAAGAAATTTGATATTGACAAGTTAACAGATAGTACCTTGCAATTATTTCTGCTTGCCAATACACGTGAAATTACAGAAGCCATGAATGGAGCTGGCAGGAAGTGGCAGTTGGCTCCCAAGTGTCCACAGTTTTGCTTATGTCCAGGCAAGAATGAGTGTCCACTGAAAGGAATGCCACTTCATCATTGCACAGTGCTAGGTCAGCCACTGGTTAGCAGTATCGACTGAACTGTCCCAGACCAATGGGTGTCTCCATGGAGCAAGAGCCTTATTCCTAACATCTCTTGTGCTCATTGGCTTCATACCTCCCCTGAAGGAGGCAAGTTCCATTTCAGCAATCCAAACCACTTTCTAGCACTCAGACTCCTAAAGTCCTAATCTACTATTAGCTATCCACAGCTAATATAATGACACAAGAAAAGTCACATGATAGAAAATGCCAGCAGTAGATACAACCTATAAATCTGCTTAGATGACAGGAAGGACTAGCATACTACTTCTTGCACAGAGGATCAGGTTTTCTCTGGAATAGATTTAAAGTGCTGCCAGTACCCAGTTTTGTACTACAACCTCTCTCTTATTGCTACTGGTCTGTGTCCAGGAAAATGGTGTTGATAAGGACTCCTGGTACATTCACTTCTTTGCAGGGCCAGAGCTCATACATTGCCTGATAGCTTGCCCTCCTGCGGTAGTCGGAGGAGGCGTCAGCAAGACAAGTGTGACTAGTTCCTCACTGGAACTAGTGAGGCACTGGAAGCAGTAAAGTAGCTGATGCTGGGATTTGCCATATACTGACAATCTTGAACAATTGGCTTAGCTGCTGCTGGGATCATATCCCCCGCTGGTCTTCTCCTTATGGACATCCTGACCACTTGGACTTCATTTACCTGTTTCTGTCACTGTCCCCCCATGTTCTGTACCTCCCTTTCCTTCTGTAGATGATCTGCTGGTCTGATGGGACCTTCTGAAAGCAGGTCACTTCTGTGTCTTCTAGGGTGCTATTTCTGCCACAGCTAATGTGAGAGTATTTCTCTGCCTAGTCAGAAGACCCAGCTAAGGAGTGGAAAATCATATTGCTGTTTCCTGCCTGCATGCAGGAAAAATGAAATCTCTCTCATTTTTCATTATGTAGCTCAGCAAAGCCAAAACTTGCTACTTTTATTTAAAACTATGGGCATAACTGACTTTTCAGTTGGCTGACTGCATTGAAATATTAGAGGGAAACAGTCTTTCTGCTTGATCTGAAGCGACCTTTTTTTTTTTCCTTAGGCAAGCAGAAAAAAAATCTGAAAAATTCAATTAGTGGCCAAGTAAAACATTTCATTTGACTTAAAATAATAATTTTCTTCACTATAAAATGAGAATTGCCAGTGTTTTCTTTTATGAAGGAAACCAAAATTTTTCTCTTTTGGAAAGAGTCAAAATTTTCCAATGAAAAGTAGTCCATGATTAACTTTTATCTGTGGGATATGCTTCCATCCTTACCCTCTTCCTTGTGTAGGCTTTTGGGCCTTTACCTTGACAGGAGCTAAGTGAGGACTTGGACAGGAGCAATGCAGCTACATCTTGAAGAAGGAACAAAACATAAGAAATCCATATCGATCATGTTCACCCCACCACCCCTCCAATATTTCATTGTGTATGCCTTTACACAATTTAACTCTATGAATAAAATCACTTTGCAAAGTGTAAGGGGAGTGCATGACAGAAATAAAAATAAAGGACATGTTTATGAACAGCTCTTTGTCCTTCTTCTGTTTAAGTGCTGAAAATATTTTTGTGTTCTGTTTCATGACTTGGACAGCGTTACAAACACTGAAGCACTTTTATTCACACATCATCAACTTGTACGAAGGAAATAAAAAATAACATTGGCAGCAAATTTGATACCATATATGTGACAAATATTGTGATGCAATTAAAAAAGTGCGGTAAATTATGGCCTGCTGGACCTTGCAATTAACCACTAGGACAAGCCAAGCACGTCCTATTGCTGAAAATCAGAATATCTGAATAACTGAGGCCTCTGAATGTGTCCTCTGAAGAGCAAGTGTTGTGCCATCTGATGATAATTTTATTCTGCCCTGCATTTAAGAGCATCTGCACTTAGTACCTGTTAAAAAATATTTTCATGTTTTGTCTTTTTGTGAAGGCCAAAGGAGCTCATCTACTGCAACTCTTTTCTAAGGTATGTTACTGTGATATACGTGCCATAAAAATTAAATACCAATGTGTAGACCTCTCTCCTATGAGGAAAGGCTAAAAGAGTTTGGATTGTTCAGCTTGGAGAAGACTCTGAGAAGACCTTATAGCAGTCTTTCAGTACCTAAAGGGGGCCTACAAGATGGGGAGGGACTTTTTAAAAGTGCATGTAGTGATAGAACAAGAGGAAATGGCTTTAAGCTGAAAGAGGGCAGGTTTGGACTAGGTATTAGGAAGAAATTTTTGACTGTGAGGGTGGGGAGGCACTGGAACAGATAGTCTGGAGAAATGGTGGATGCCACATCCCTGGAAACATTCAAGGCTAGGGTGCACAAGACTCTGAGCACCCTGATCTGGTTGGATAGGGCTCTGAGCAACCTGATCTAGCTGAACATGTCCTTGTCCATGGCAGGGGGTTGAGACTAGATGATCTTTCAATCCAAGGGCCCTTCCAATACAAAACACACTATAATTCTATGATATATATGAATAGAAAGGTCTTTTACATGGTGAGAGCCAAAAATGACCCTGTAAATACAGTTAAATCCATTTTTCCACTGGAGTCTTGTTTCTCTTCTTTAGCTGCATGTGTAACCTTCCAAGAGATTTACCTTGTCCCATCTTCCTAGGGATCAAACCACACAGTGGGCTCAGGACACATCTGTTGCACGGGGACATGGGCTGTGGTACCCCTATTCACAGCTTCCTTTGACATCACCTGCACTGCATCTCCACGAGATCAATAAAATGGAAATGTCATCTCTTCATCACCAAGAAGGGGAGGTTGGTATTAAGTTTCAGCAGTCGATGTTTACAGCGACAGAAATTGATACACGCTCCTTGTGTTATTGCAAGGCTCGAAGCTGTTTGCAGCTGTGTCTTTATCAGAAATTCTTGCCTCTCTGCCTCTGTCAAAGACTTTTAAATTACTTTATATTTGTAGCTTTTGAGCAGCTGGATCTCTGTTCATATCCTTTCATTTGTTGAAATGTGGCAACAGCACTGTGGCCAAGGTAGCATGCTTGAAAAATTGTTTTACTTATGAAGGTGTAGCCTACTCTGACCAGTTCTGAAAGTAAGATGGAACTAAGCATTGGCTGACCAGAAAGCAAGATAAGGGCAGCTGCATTATCTGCCCCTAAATCCTAGTCCTACCATGCAGCCCTGTTCCTCTCTGCACAAGCTCCCACATGTCTGTTTGAAAAGCATCAGTCACCCAGTCTGGGAACAGCAGTAACACCAGGAGCCTCACGTGGCCAGTTCATCAGCTGTGATTGCAAGTAGCTATGAGGGGAAGAGAATCTTTGGAGTTTGCTTGTGCACAAACCAGCAGCTGAAACATATTCACACAAAGCTTTTGTCAAATCGGAGTAACAAATGCATGCATAAAAAACCCAAAGAATTCATTAACAGAAAAGATGGCTAAATTAGCTGAATAAATAATTCACCACAAATTTCTCAATTCTATTTTGTACCAAACATTTACATTAACCTTCTAATTCTTCAATATGCTGAAGCTCTGGGAGGATTAAAGTCAGTTGAAAGTCTGTGACTATTTATGAAAATAATGGTATAAAACCTATCACTTTGGTAAGGCTTGCAGCTAGGTCTTAGATAATTGTGATTTTTCAATATTTGTACCACAAATCAGAAGAGCGCTTCAGCACATGCTTAAGCGAAGAGCACATTTAACTATTTTTTCTCTTCTCATGGCTCTGTGAGGAGTTGTAGCTGTTGCTCAGGTAAATACACTTAAGAAGAAAATTAACTCCTGTTTCAGGATAAATGGAAATACCACAAAATTTTGAGAAAGTTTTTTGAATCATAAAACCCTCAGAAATTGAGGGCACAGTACCACTTCAGCAGAAAAACATTAAAGTCTTTGGTACCTGGGGACACGGTGCACAGCCAGCAGCCTCCTTAAATGTTCCCTCGCAAAGGGATTTATTTATCAGATGGTTGGGTGAAAAGCACAGGTTAACAAAATGCTGTTGTAATGGTGCTGCTCAGTGTAGCTCCTCAGCAGATACTCAAGTGTTAGCAAATCTGGCTTAGTTCTCATGCCCTGTGGCTTTTCCCTCTTTGTAGACCTCCATGTTTCACTGTTGGGGGTGCAGCAAACTACGAGACCTGGCTGAAACATTTCACAAGGTGGACTTATGAAGAGGATTATTCCAGACCGAATGGTGACGCAACATTTACTGCATTCGCCTGAGGAATGTAGTATTGGACTTTCAAGGACATTCAATATTTACCACTCTTCGGAGTGGTGATGAACTTTTATGAAATATTTTCTGTTACTAAAGACTGTTGGGAGTTTGGATTTCATGGGGTTTTACATGTTACGTTTGCCGGTTATGATTATTCATGTTTTGCCAACATGGCTGTTCCCCTTGTTTTTCCCCTCACGATCCCCCATATTGTCTCCTTCACCCTCATGATTTTCCCGCTTCTTGCCCGGTTTTCCCGC
>JAWWEU010000081.1:93749808-93788126 GCA_035583155.1 Acropternis orthonyx | reverse complement strand
ATAAACGTTGCCCTTTTGAGCCCACAGTCGCCTTGTGCTTGTGTGGTCACTGGGGTCTCGGTCAACGGTCTCCCGCATTTCACTAAGACCATGCATTGGCTAAGCAATGGTATTTCTAATCGTTTGGGTCAATACTGCTGTATTGCCTTTGCAACATTGATTAAACAATTAAAATACAGCATCATGAAACCAATGAGAACACAGTACTTGGAAGTTACAGCTCACTACTGCTTCCAGTCACTTCCACAGATAGCAATAAAAAGTTCAATCAATGAATTGGGATTTCATCAGCAAGACTTAACATCAGTCATCATCTGTAGCAGCCCTGAGATTTTAAACACCACACCATGACCCCTCATTATATCTTGGATACAGAGGCCTTAGCTGAACCAGCAGTCTCTGGTCAGGGATTTGTTTATCACCAGAGATGATTTTGTTTTTGCCATTACTGAATTCCCAGTGTGTATCTATCTTCTTTTTGTCTCTGCCACTCAGAACAGTCTCCATTTCTTGTTAATTTATAAACAGTGCAATGAAATCAAATGAGACTCTCATAGGGCTTTCTCTTTATTGTAAACATGGTAATGCTCAGTGAAAACACTGAGGTATTTCAGCTACTAAACCCAGCAGGAAAAATAATAGTTTTGGGGAGGTGGTGGCAAGTCAAATACTGCACTTGTTTGAGGTAGCATCTAAAAGTTTGTTTATGCTTATTTTATAGGCATCCAACATGTTGGTTTTCCCTCAGAAGAATTTTCTGGCAATGTCAAGATGGAAAGATCAGGTAAGCTTCTCTGTGCACAATATATACTAAATGCAATTATTCCTCATTTTTTGGGGAAAAATTTAAAAAAAATTAAGCAGATAGTAGCTGAGCCCTTGTTTCATCTTTTGAACA
The DNA here is from genome assembly GCA_035583155.1 of Acropternis orthonyx. Taxonomy (NCBI): domain Eukaryota; kingdom Metazoa; phylum Chordata; class Aves; order Passeriformes; family Rhinocryptidae; genus Acropternis; species Acropternis orthonyx. The sequence continues at coordinate 93,787,228 of JAWWEU010000081.1, read as the reverse complement.
TGTGAAAGATTATGCTGAGTGTCTCCTTCAAGTACTCCAAATAAAATAATGATATTAAAATGTACTTAAACACTCTGCAAAGTTCTGCTTCAGCCCATCATCAGATGGAACAGCAAATTCAATTTTTTTCAAAACTGAAAAAAAGCTTTTGAAATATCTTCTCCTGGTGGAACTCTTTCCTGCTTAAAAAAGGTGAAAAAATAGGAATTAATTACACTGACTACATAAATTCCAATAGAAATAATTTCTGTTTCTAGACATGGGACATTGCTCTTTATTATTTTTATGATGTTGCAGAACTACTGAGCTTATAATATACATTAAAACTAGGCACCAAGCTTTCTTAAATTAGAGTATTGGCTGTGCCCATGCCTTGCCTGTGATGATTCGGTATCAATTGCTGTGTGTATCCAGTGCCTGTACACTTGAAAGGTTGCAGTGAATCTCCCCTCACTCCATGAAGCAGAAGCATGTTTTTCTGTAAAGTAGAGCAATGTGGCAGCAACACAATTGTTCTGCTGGGTGAATCCTTAAACAAAGTGAGATAGAGAGAACTGATAGACTATATTTAAAGTCTATAAAAAGTTAACAACCTCTTCTCAATAATTATGTATCTATAAAAAATAAAGATGATACAGGGCCAAAACTTAATGGCATTTATGTTAATGTGATACTGAGCACTCACAGGCGGTAGATATCCACAAAAGTGGGTCACATATAGCTTAGAAGCTTTACGTTGTATATTCTGTTATTCTGTTCAGCATGTGTCTGTTCAAATAAGTTTTTTGGGTGTAAAGTGAGCAAGTCACCTCTAGTATGGCACTGCTTCTGTGCATGTTACCTGTGTTTCTGTGAAACCAAGGAGGACTCACACCACCCCCTCCCCCCCCATTTGCTGCTGGCTGATACCCATTTGTTTAATATTCAAGTGAGGACACATGTCCTGGTTCCATGTCCTTTTATTTGCCTTTGTTCACATAAAGTCCCACTGCCTACCCAGGATGGGAGAAAATGAAAGTGAGGACTTAATGCCAGATGATACCAGTTCGTTGTCACCTTATACTAGTTTTACAGCAGGCTGGTTTCACAGGGTTTCCCTGTCTTGCAGTTACTGTAAGTGAGACCCTCCATGCCTGTGTGATTAAAGGAGTAAAAAGTAATCTCTGCACAGGCCAGAGTGAAGAAGTATTGTGGGACAAAGGAAAAATACAAAGACCTTTAGGAATCCGGAGAAATACGTTCCCCTCTATTTTTTTAACTGCAAACTCTGGTCCTCATTTCCTTGCTGCATTTATAGGAAATTCAAAGTTATATCAGGCATTAAAATGACAAATTGGCTGATTTTGTCTGTTGTTATAAATATGGAGCACTATTTGCTTGTCAGGCAGCTTCATAATTAGCAGCAATCTATGTGGTATCAAGGCAAGAGATCATCAGATCAAGTTTCATGTTTATTCCACAGCCCGCATCTTCCCTATTGCTAATGAAAGTGTCTCTCAGGGACTGGCATATCTGTGCCTGGCAGCTATGTAGCATCACTCTTTGAGTTTCACTTCCATCCCAGCCCTCATTCTCATTTGGTTTTTGATCATATCCTGTATTTATAAATGTATCCTGTTATGAAATATGTTTTCTATAGTGCTTTTTAAGACAATGTGAAACAATAGGTTTTCTAGTAATTTTTGTTGCTGGTAAGTGTGTGTTTTTGTGGGGTGTGTGTTTATACTATCCTGGAGTGTGGTCAGGTTTGTTATTTTGTATGGAGAGGACATGTGTGTTCATGAAGACATGAAAAGCCATCAGGTCCCTAGTAGTTCACATTTTGCCTTCTGCTCCTTCGCAAAGCTTGAAGATTTTAGTTGGGGAAACTAAAATGTCTCTGAAAAGACACAATTTAATGAGGAAAAGAATTGCAAATAATGCAAATATGGAAATGGGATTCTTAAAGAAATTCCATGCTTTCATTCACTAAAATACTCCCTGCAGAAAATCTCCTCATCTTACCTTTTCCCAGTCCAGCCTTCATACTGTTGTGACTGTTTCTGTATAATGTGAAGAAGGTGATGCTTCAGTATAAGCAATAAGATCACAGGACTTTTGATACTGGAGCACTGGATCAGTTGTCATGTCATGACATACATATTCATAACGTAGCAGGCCTTGTAGTCGATTTATGCATAAGGGACTGATAAGAAAAAAATTGATTTATGATGATCTCAAAAACATGGTCTCCCAAGATGTATTCTGCAGCTTTGAGACCTACAGTTTAGGCTCTATTAATTTTATAGTGCTGTCTGGAATTATCCATCTGTTTAAAGGTTAACTGTCTTTACACTTTTGAAATGGGTAGTTCTGTTTTGGTTCTTGCTTTGTTCATGCCACTGATTTATAAATTATTAAATCTATCACTGCACAAAAAGACTGAAATTGGTTTCCAGATTACAACATCTACTTATTTCAAACTTTCTTTAGCAACTTTCTGATATTATCTTAAATACTCCCTGTTAAGTTCTGGGAGGAGGGGAAACACTGAACCCAATGGCATGTGTTGTACAATGAACTTTCTGCAAGAAAACACCATTATTATTACACAAATGTTGTGATGTGCCCAGAGGGGCACACTGGCCAAAGCCTTTAGCACAGCACTGAACCAGACAAACTCTAGCCTGTGGTCACACAGTGAGAGAGGTGGCAGGGTCGCCTGGTTGAGAAAGAGCTACAGACAAGACCCATATAGTTCGATTTTTTAATTTTTGAGTAAAGCAGTCAGGCTGTGCAATAATGTTGTTTTTCTTTCAGGGCAACTGAGCTGGTCTTGCCCTTTCAGAAACTTACTGTTGGAGGGAAATTAGGAAGAAGCAGGGATGGAATGGTGATGTGCATAGTGTGGTTCTGAGTCCATGTGCCTCCCAGCAGGCACCCACCATCCCTTGCTTGAGAGTCTGGAGTGAACAGCAGTGCAGCACATGACTTTGAAGTCCATGGGTCCACTCACACAGCCTATTACTGTGTGAGTACAGGTTGGCTTTGTGATGCTTGTTGACACTACTGTAGGTGCCAATCACAAAGTTCTTATCTCTTCTAGAGAGAACCTTTTGCCAGTGCTCTTCAGTAGCTGGGCAGTTGTCTTCATTTTTAGCATGTGGGCATTTGAAAAGACAATCTAAGAACATACAGCTAGCAAAGTGTCTGAAATTCCACAGGGTTTTCCTTTCTGTTCCACACACATCTATGGGTTTCTGTACTGCAGCTCCTTGTTGATGCTATCCGAGCACGTTGAACCATTGTGATAGTACCTATCACCATCTTGGTAACTGCAGGGCAGTGACAGTTTTATTGAAGTTATAATGTCTTGTCTTGCATCTGTGTATATTTGTTTGTAAAAAATCTTGCAGAGATATCAGAGATTTTCTGCAGAGCTAAGTGTAAAAAAATCATGCTATTAATTTTCTAAGTTGATTTTGGACTCTTAATTAACTTTGGCTGCAACGTACAAGCTCCAGCAGAGACTTCCTTTCTCAAAGCACAGGAGACTGATCCTTACATTCCCTGCTGCTTTTGGACAGATATTAACCCAGGAGAGCCATTTTCCTTGTCTTTCTTGCTGGATCAGCAAAAGCAGAAATATCGCCTGTGCAGTTCTCTTGTATATAGAATGAGTAGCTCAGCTTTAGCATAGTTCTGTGAGAAGGCTATTTCACAGAAAAAAAAGTGTGCTTTGCAGTATTATTCCATCCCACAGCTTGAGAAAAACTGCATGAGCATTCATCATCTGATGATAGTCAGCCATGGGTGAAGAAGTTTGTTACATAGACTGATAAATGTTGAGCAACTACTGTTTCCAGAAAGTAATATTCAGAGTTTCATACACTTCGTATTCGGATACTTGGCATTTGCATGTGTAAAACTGAAGAAATTCCAAAGAGAATACTGAATAAATACCTTATGATCTGGTCCATTAATTTCACTGGAGAGGTCAGCTCTAGATCTATTAAAAAATAGCATTTTGCCCATATACAATTTGTTTTTCTTTCATTTAAAATTGAAAATGGACAGGCTTTTTTCAAAGATGTTCTATTGTTAAACTAAACTATTTTAGTTTATGTTGGAAATTGAAGTTCCTGGGTTTGATGTTCTTGCATTTACAATGTAAAGTTGAAAATTCCTACATGAAAAGACACTTTATGTGAAATAAATTATTTAAATGAACTTCTAATTTTCCAGTGAAAGCCCAATTATGTTGGAAAATTTTTAACCATTTTCTCAAGAGTAGAATCCTCAAGAGAAATGAAATATAGCTGGTATAGTCTCAAAGAATCATAAAACCTATCCAAAGTTAGAGGATGCCTCAAGAGTTCACTTAATTTACTTCTCAAAGTATGCAATGTTACAGGCAGAAAGAAAAGATAATGGTTTAAATTATGGTAATGAAAAGTTTAAATTATTATTATCAATTTATTTTAAACAAGCATTGATTTCCAAACCATTGGAAAATAATTGTTTCAGTGTAATTTCTAATGTGTGACTTTTACCCAAACCAGTCATGTGATTTTTTAAAATTAATTTTCCTTTTATCTCATGCTCAGAGATTCCAGTTAGGATCAGGGTACTGTTGTGCCAAAGGATGTAGAGATACAGAATGTAGCAAGAAGCCCCATGCTGAAGGGCATGTCATCTGAAGAATCCCATCTCCAAAGTTTTCCTAGAGATCTCACTTGTTCCTAGAGGATTTCCAATACATGCTTAAATATGTTTTTGTCAGTAAATCACATGTTCTTTTGAAGCGAGGCAACATTTGTAATTTCAGTTTTACCAAAGATTATACATCATGGGTTGAGCTTGCCAATGTATAACAGTCATGAACGTAAAACGTCAGTCTACAAATTACCAATCTCTTCCTGAAATTCTATGGTCTGTGAGCAGGCATGGTTTTGCTTTTTAAGCAAGAGGCAAGTAAGAGAGATGCTGTTGTAGCAGATAATTACTAAAACCAAACCTCATGGCTGTGATTGCAGGAGCTGTTGTGATAAATACAGGTAAAAATTGCAAGTCTGAAAATAAAAATGCATTTATCTAACAGCTTTCTGTGATCACGATGTAATTGAAAGGGATGCTGAGATCTCATTACTACTGAAAGGGTCTTCTCTCTATGTGGAAATGTGGACATAAAGCAATAGGGGAGAACTGAACATTACAAACATTGACCTGCTTCCTTTGGCTCTTGATTAGTCTGGGAATGAGGAAGATCTGCACACCCATCTGGCAATCTCTTGTAAATATTGACTTCTAGGGAGCAATGCCATCCTGCCAGCTCACAGCAGTGCCTGCCTTTGTTACTGCCAGATTGTGGCATTTCAGATAATGGCTGTCCTGCACAGGAAAAGTTTCATCATTCCTTTAAGGATACTTTAAGCAAAGCTCATTTGCCTAAACCAAGGTATCTAGGGCTGTGAAAGACAACCTGGGCATCCTGCTGGTTCCTCAGCTGCCAGTTCTGGTGTTGACTGGGTCTTCCATAGGTCCCTTGTCATATCTCCCAGTTACCATGTGGATGCTTTGGGAATCTAACTGCAGCAGCTACTTATTTCTGGGCAACTAAAAGGTGCCCTTTGTGTCTTTGTGTCTGGGAGCACAGCTGCCATGCAGGGGTAGAGTCAGTCAGTCAGGCAGTCAGACACTTGCACAGCTAGCACTACAAGAAACTTAGAAGCATTATGATAAAGTTTGTTGCAGTATCAAATTCATGGAAGTACCCCCAAAAAACTGAGGGAATTCAGGAATGATGCTGAACCCCATGCCACTGGTAAATACTTGAGGCAGTCCTCTAATGATGTTGGAAGCTGCAGCGTTTTGCAGAATGAAATCTGGCCCTTCAGAGACGAACCTCTCCTTGACAGGTTCCACTAAAAGAGCAGAAAGGTGAAAACCAAAGCTAAAGGAAAAATTATCAGCTTCCCTAGCAGGGAAGGCAGTGCTGTGAGCACAGCTGGAAGATTGCAGGAGACAGGGATGAAGAAGTGTGTGCACGTTCAGCAAAGTGCAAGGTCTTGCATGATATTTCCATGCTCCTTCTGAAGGTCTATTGAGCTCCCAGACCAACACTCTACTGTGAAAAGTGCAGAGTAAAAGCACATGGCCTCAAGCACAGCTTTTGACGTTTGCAAGCGAGAAGTGGGATTAGAAACCAATAACCACTCTCAGCCCAGACCGGCTGCTTATGCGGGAGGGTGGGTACAATTTTGGCTCTAATGTCAAGAAACATGTCAAAGCTATCTCTCCTGTGTCTGGACTCCAGAAAGTGCTTATGAAAGAGAAAGGAGGACAGGCTGCAGTTGTGGTGTGGTTTTCACCGGACTGCCCCTGAGGATGGATGGAAAAGAAATGATGACTAAGCGAGTTACATTAGCTTTGAAATCATTCATTATGACTTGTATCCTTTCCTGCTTTCAGATAATGCCTGTGATGCATGCACACCAATAACAATTTCAGTTGCCTGGGAAGTATGTGAAATTACAGCCACAAGCATCAGCAAACACTGCCAGTGACCATGACCCATATCCCCCCTGCCTCAAATGCCTGGCTTGAGTCTTACTGTTATTTCATTTGCCTGCCTATGGAGAGACTGGGGAGTGACAGGTCAACTGAAGTGCTTGCTGCTGTCCTGAATTTGGATGCCGTAGCTCTGATGGCACCAGTTATCCACCATCAGTAGGCAGCCTGAGTGTGGACCCCAGCACTTGTGACACAAGCCAGACTTTTGCTCTCAAGTCACTTGCACAGCATTTTGAGTTCAGATACATGCAGGCAGTGCTTTGATATTAGCTGGGAATAAACAGACACGGGCTCAGCTGAAGTTGTATGCTATCCCGCTTTCAGTTCCATTGTACAAATATCTGAATAGCTGATGTAATAAGGCTGATGGTCAAAATAAGTCTGACTTAGAGCAAAAAAGAATTAGGAGGAAACAGAAAACATGAAATTTTACCACCGAAGCAGCCAACAGCTAACTTGTTATGATACATATCATACTAACAATAAACTGTAGTGACCATTAACGATAAGGGTAGTACCCTCCCAGATATTTTTCCAATCCTTCTGCCTTTCTCATGCTCCGACTCCCTCTCTCTGTTCAAAAAGATGTTTTCTTACTGGGTGCTGGTTCAAAACCTCTCAGAACTTGCTGGGCAACTTGTTGTTTTTGTTTGCTTGTTTGTTTGTTTGTTTTTTGTGAAGTGCCAGGTGGTGAAATAAAAAAAGACAAGCAAGCAGAGACTTTTTGTTACTGTGATTAATTTTCACATTCTTACAACTCCTGATCCTGGCTGCATCCTGATGTGGAAGATTCAGCATTTAAATAGCATTCATTGGTTCCTATTGATCAGGGGGCTGGGGGGAAGTGCATTTATTTCTCCTGGATTACTCCTTCTCCTGCTTTATAATTATTTGTTTCCACTTGTAGTGGGTTTTGTTATTTAGTGTTTAAAAGTAGTTTAATTAATCTCTTCTGTTGTTGTTGTTTTGAAAATGTGACAGACACTCATGAGATAGATAATGGATTGATAAAGAACACTTGAGGGGACCCTAGAGTGCTCATCATTTGCTAGGTAGGGTATGTTAAACATAATATTGGTAAGATCAAGCCCTTCAGGACAAAAAATGAAAGAGGCATTTAATTGGAACACTTAGCAATCACAAAACCAAGACAGAGGTTAAATTGTTTTGAGCAAGAGAAATTAATACATTAAAGGTTACATTTCCAACTGTGAGGCTTCAGAGCCAGGCTCTTATGCAGTGTCAGAATTACATAAGGCAGAAGAAATGGCTCTGAAATGATTGTGGAATCATTAACAAAAGCCAAGGCAGAGTAAGACATTTCCCAGCAGGAGGGTGTGAAGAAGAATAAAGACATGGAGAGAGCTCATTAAGAATGAATTGCAGACCATAAACATTTGAAACCACTAAGTGTGGAGTTCTATCTGTTATCTAATGACTCAGAAATTATAAAACTAGCAATGACTTTCAGAAAAGGAGTTGACTTTGCAGGAGGTTGTTTGCCATTATGAAAAAAAGGTAATTTTTTTTTCTAGTTGGGGGAAAAAAATAAAAATCCTTCATCTTTGTAAATCAGCACAATTTAAGCAACTTCAGCTATACCCCAGAGAGATTTCCTTCTGTATAATTACACATTGTCTCAGATTTAGTAACAAGGATGTTGAAATGGAGGAACTGCATAGAGGATGAAGAAAAAGACAAGAGGTTCATTTCTTACTGTCTGACTGCAAATGATTAACCTCTTCATCTTTGAAAAGATCTAGCAAGTGCTGAGATCTCCCTAATTAGTAGGAATTGCATTTTCTTCATTTTGATTAAGGTCTAGACCAGTCTTTGCCTGATAAACAAATGATAGTCAAAGAAGCAAGGGTGAATTAAACACACTGACCAAACTCTGGTTTGTAGGATGCAGCCTCCACAGAGCTACACAGAGCACAGAAGGTGGCAGATTATGTGGCACAAGAAGCTACCTTTTCAGTAGCAACACATATGAAACAACCATTGCACCAAGCTACCAGGGCATTCCTCCAGCCTTCCAAAATGGGAGTGTGTTGGTGTATTGGATTTATACTGAAGAGATTTCCAAACTAAGCATCCTATGGGATGAGTTGAGAGAGGAAGAGCACAAAGAGCAAACAAGAAGGTTTAAAGAGTTGTATGAAAGAAATCCCCAGGGGGGGAAAGGTGTTTGAGGTTTGGGGAGTAAAATGTAAAGAAATTGGCCATTACAGGTTGCTGGTAGTTTATGGAAGAGTTACAAAAGCAGTTCAGTTTGGTCTATCCTAGAAGCATTTGGTTTCCTGTTTTCTGCTGATATGAAAATATTGCATTGTGAAATAACATGTCCTAAACAAAACATTTCATTAATTTAACCTTTAATCATTCTCTGTTGAAGATTTGGTCAACTCTGAAATAAAAAGTACCTTCAAGGGAAATTTGTCATTCCTTAGTTGTTAAGATTCAATAACATAAAAGTAAAATTTTAACAAATTACCCCTTTATTTAAAAAAACCCAAAAATTATTGAGGAACACACATTCAACCAAAATTCATCATAAGTTCATGAGTGTTGTGGTTTACTTATATTTACATTTTGAGGCAAATAAAACTGGCAAGCCAAAGTGCTATTCTGCTCTGGTGTGAAAATGGAGAAGGACAGGCTCTGGGATAAGGCAGTCAGGGAAGGTGGATCAACTGTAGAAAGGTCAGCAGTAGAATTAGCTTTCATACTGTAGGCACAAAAATTTCTCATTTGAGGTGGCTGCAGAGATAGCTAAATGCATGCAAGGTCCATTTAATGGATCCAGTTTATAAAATTGGCTGCTACTTTCAGACCAGCATTTATTTTGATGGTTGAATGACTTACAGTTCCAATTAAAAGCAGCTAGATGTCTAACTCAGTGACTATGGCTATAGAAAATAGCTTGCCTCTGCTTGGCTTTCATTTGTACTTGGTTTTAAAAAGTACACGTCTGAACAGGAGTAGGAGGTAGACATAATTTAGGTAAGCCGAATTTACCTGCTTGCTGGCTGGGCAGGCTGGGCTTTGCTCTCTCCTCCGAGAGGGGAGATGACCCACCAATGCTGGCACACACAACTGCAAATGGGCACGAAGCTGGAGGTGACATTGAGGTGTCAGTCACAACCCTGTTGTGTACTGGCCTGAATAGAAAATACCCTGTCTACAGCAAGGACCTGGCCTGGGGATTTTGCTGCCAGAGAGAGTGTTCCCTGTGCCATCCCAAGGCCACTCACATGGTGAAATGTCAGTAGATATTTTTCTGCTCCTAACACTCTGCTCCCCTTGGCAAGTACCACATCCACCTGTGTCATTAGAGAGACAGACCCTCTTGCAGTGACAGGGAAAAAAGAAAAAAAAAAATCAGGGAGGAATTATATTAGTTTAAAATAGAGGCAAATGTTGTGGAACAAATTCTGTCCCTTCTGAAAGGAGTGCTCTCCTGTTGTTTCCAGGAGACGTGGCAAATTAAAATCAACAGTCCTGGACGTGACTGGGCCATACTAAGGGAAGGTATGTAAGTAAAAGAGCAACAAAAGCATATGTCCTTTCTGGCATTGTCCATCAGCATGAAATATTCCTGTGGAAGTATTCAAAAAGCTGCACGTTGTAAGGATCTATGTTAAGATCATGAAGTTTAGCTTGTCATTCAGACTTCAGAGGGGAGCTCATTTGTGAACAGACAATGAAAAGGTCTGGAATTCGTAAGAATGGGAGGGGGGAAAAAAGCCAAACGACCCTGAAATTTCTTTAATAAATAACCAGGATGGAACAGCTCCAGCAGGCAGACCAGAAGTGACAGTCAAATGTAACGTTTCACTCAGGACACCATCAGGCATTTCCCTCCTGCTGCTGTTTGAGGATCTCTGGATGCTGCAGGAATAGGTTTATTGTGGTGCAGATTTGCTGCAGAGTGTGCAGCATACTGCAATAACAGAGATATTTCCAATGGTCTTTGCTGCAATACCATGTACTGTATGTACTTAGCTGAAATCAATGGGACATGTAAATGAGAATAGGCACAATCCCTTCTCCGGCAAGGAACAAAGCATCTGTGCTATCCTAAGCAAATAAAAGGATCAACTCGTGCAGGATACACAAAGAGCTGTGACTGCACTGTACCATGAGGGGTCTGTTGTGAAGTTGAAAATGCGTAATTTCCTAGTGGTTTGGGCAGGGTGAGGGGAACAATACAAAGCAAGCGAGCTCTTTGCATGCTTCTAGCCATGAATATTAGGTAAAGGTATAAAACAGAGGTTTGATGAAAACCGCTGTGAGTGGAAAGCAAAATCTTTAAAGGGAAGGAAGAAAAGAAAGGTTGCATATGTATAACTACTGAATAAACAAATTATATGTTGAGTCTAAATGATTAATTGCCCTGAAGAAATATATGGAACAGGCCAAACTGGAAAGAAAAAAAGCATATTTCAAGGACAAGACAAAACCAGACCCTAAAAGAACCACCGTTTTTAGAAATCCCCCCCTTGAAATAAATGTCCTTCTAAACATCCACATGCCCCTGACTAAACAAAATTCAAATAATAAAATAAAACAAAACCCAGTGACTTAAGGGAGAGATGAGGGTATGGAAGTGGGAGGGAGGGAAGAAATACACCAGATAAAGAGGAAATATACAGTGTAATATTTCATCTGCTGATATACCACAGTGAAACATAAACTAATCCTCATTCATATGGGAATATTCACTCAGAATTTACTTGTGGCTTTGGTACTTTTTCTTGACTGGTTATATTCCAGGTCTTCTGGAAGACCTGGAAAATTTGAAATCACAAATGTAGATAAGAATTAAGTGTATCAATTCGCTGTTGAGTTGCCAGTTCCTCCCTCTCCCATAAAAAAACCCCCACACCTTGCAGATTGCATACCTTTGTGTGTGTATATAATAAAATAAATATGTTTAATGTAGTGTTACAGCTAGGGGTCATATGGATATATACAATAACACGCAATATCCATTGCTCAGTTAAGTACAAGGGAAAAAAAAGATTTTCTTTGAAGACCAAAAGTCAGACCCAAGGTAACAAAAGTAAAGTGTAATTTACCCTGTATTTAAAAACCAAAGGAGTCTTTTTACTAGGGGTCTGCTGGTTCTATTCATGCCATTGCAGAAGAATATAAAAGAGACGCTTTGGGATTTTGAAGTAAAAATTCACAACAGTATGTCTTTACTTTTTTTTCCCCTTCAACCAAGACATCTTTTGCCAGAGTCCTTTATCTAGAGCTTTGTATACATATTTTTAATCCTATACAAAAATGATAGGATGTCAAGAAGGATCTATAATAACACCATTTTTTTTATTTCACTTCAAAGACTTGGCAATTTCTGATCCATGTGACATTCACACTCCTTCAGGGTCAAACAACATCTTGCAGCCTTCATAAAATGATTAAATATTTTAAACAGCTCCTGCTTATACCTCCATCGCCCCTCGAGACTGATACTGTTATCGTTTTTGTCAAAGCCAGTTTCCATCCGCATTTGTCATTCCTGCTTGCATTTATGAGTTATCAATCGCCACGTCAAAATGCAAAATAACTGATGTTCTCTGGGCGGGATTGGATGGTCTATCTGGGGCTTTTAATCAATGCTGATTTTTATTTTCCATACCCATACATAAATCTTTACCATTCTGGGCCACATATAATGCGTTTGTACAAAACGCAGTGACAGAAGCAGTAGTTATATTATCAAACATTATACCTCGGGGCTAACTGAGTATCAAGGGCTTTCAAAAGGGAACATTGGGAATTACTGTGCAGGAGAGATGGCTGCAGGAGAGAATATAAGGGATTGGTTGTTGCCATTTATAAATCAACATCATGCAAGCTAATCCTTCTCACTTAAATGCAGCCCAAATACTTTTCCTGATACTCTGAAACTCAACCCTATCTATTTTTTTTAAAGCTTGCATAATGCGCACGAACAATGGTTATATGCATTTTCTTATTTCTTGAACTTTTCCCCAGGGATGTATACAGAAACTGTGCTGCCGTGTTGTTTTTTTCTCCCCAAGGCCTACAAGCGAGTAAATATCCTCTTTTTAATCATACCTGAATTATTAGAACTCTCTCCGCCCCCATTTTTTTGCCTGAGCCACTATAATAAAAGGGAATGTGTTTCATTCATTAAAAAGGGTATCTGCCTCCTTTATTCAATGAAGATTGCAGTCAGCTATAGGAATAGCTCATCACCCATGCAAAGCAGGTTCCAAGGACCAGGTCAGGCATAGTTTGGAGTCAGAATTGCAGAGGAGCTGAGTGCTGTGCTCCCTGGGAAAACCAGGCATCATTGCAAGAGAGTAAAGGTGAGGGGAAATCTTCTGTGTCTGTTGTAGGACCATCTGTGTGTACTGCATGATGCAAGTCCGATTACTACACTCCTTGCAAACTGGAACTCCTTCCTAGCTGGTAAAGTGTCTGTATTGCTAATAATGGCAGTAATATTTTTACCACTGTTAAACTAAACTGTTCAGGACTCCCCTGAGCGAGACAAGCTTTTGGGCTCAAGGGTGAAAATTTGCAGGGTGTAATTGTGCCTGTGAAGTTCTTCCTTCCTGCTTTCAGTGCTGGGAGGGCCAAACTGAAACCTTGATAAGATCTGTGAGATAAGTGGTGAGAAGCCTCTTTTCCTCTTCTTTTGTAGCTAAGTTTCTTGCCATGGAAACAAAACCTTTTTATCAAGTTTTCAGTAAAACATATTTTTGAATAATCCACTTCTATTATATGATATTCCCTATTGTGTACACAGGCTTAAAGAAAACACCTTTATAAGCCTTTTTTACTGAGCTGCTAAAGGACATTCACTTCAGGTATCTCCTGCAGGAAGTTTACCAAAAATTCTCTCCATTACAGCCTAATACCTTTTATTCTTTGTTAACTAGGGCAAACAGGAGAGTCTTTGAATTGTTACCCCCTACGACCTCAGGGATCACCTTATTTTATGTTTGTGACAAACTACAGTGTTTGCACTATGGCAAAATAACCTTGATCATACATTCCTGCTCTGTGTCAGGGTCAAAGTGGTAAGTGTAATGCAAAAAAATTAGGTTAAGAGGACTAGAAGAAAGGTCTCTGACAACTCTTTGGGAGCCAAGAGGTACCAACCACCATTTTCCAATGTCTGTGAAACTTTCCCAGAAAAAAAATAGACAACATTGTGCCATATTTAACTATAAGAGGCACCAAAGTTCCAAGTTTATTCTGTTAATTTTTCTGAATATCTATGCCAAATTCTTGAAGTGCCCAGCTGCAAAGTCTTCCAATTGCCCTCTTCAAGTATGGGTGAAATAGTATTGACCTTAACACCTAGCTGCCTTCAGCAAAGACGCAAGCTCACTTCTCTACCTCCTGGAGTTGGAATACCCTTGGCTGGGTGGGGAGAACACTCCCATTATCCCTGGGAGTCACAGTGGAAATGCTGAACTGAAAAGCTAGCAGCAAGTGAAACCCTTATAATCGCAAAAGGGTCTGTAGTCACAGACATCTCTCTGAAGGTTTGGAGAGAAGAAAGCTTAAATGAAGGCTAAAACATGGTTTGAGGACTAATAGTTTATATAGCTATTTGTTGTACAAAAAGTATTTACACATGGGTGTTTTAATTCAGAAAGGAGAGGTTATCTTTTCTGTAAGCTTGAAGAGGAATCCTTAGTGGTACCATCCTTCAGTCTTAATAAACCAAACTCCCTCTGATAATAATACTGTAGCATTCCCTACCTCAGTCAAGTTTTAGATGCTCATACATCAAAGTACTAGAATATTGGCGCACCTTCCTTGAAGGATGACCAAATAGGAATCCTGCATCACTAATGCAGTTTTTACCTCATACCCGTCAGTTTAAAGCTGATTTCAGACATGAGTGTTCTCTTATTGGTGTAATTGAAGTGACTTTTGGTCAATACCTGCTTTTCCAAAACAGGACTCAAAGAGTTGTACACTTGATGACAGTGTAGAAAGGCTAGTGTGAAATTCAGTGCATTCCAGTGTGGAAGAAACAGCCTTACTGATCTGGTAATGTGCATAGGACAAGAGTTATGGCAGCCTCTTATCTTCATATAGAGGAGGTTCAGATCAGATGGTAGAAAAAAAATTTTCACTGAAAGAGTGGTCAGGCATTGGAATAACTTGCCCAGGGAGGTGGTGGAGTCACTGTCTCTGGAAGTGTTAAGAGGTGTCTGGATGTGGTACTTGGTTTAGGGGTGATTGTGGTGGTGCTGGGTTGACGGTTGGACAAGACGATCTTGAAGGTATCTTCCAGCCTTAATGATTCTGTGATTCTATGCCTTAGTGGGCAGGCAGTTTTCTGTATGAGATCTGGAGCCTCAACAAGTGGCTGATGGTGGCTGTCCTTGGCAAACCCTTTCTCTGGTGGGCCTGCAGACATTACAGTTTCCACAGCTATACTGGGTCAAGGTTGCCTTCCAAGGCTGTTGGCCAGCCAAAAGCTAGAAGATAGTTCTAAGTCTGGGTTTTCCCCTTTGTATGGCAGCAACAGCTCTGTTGGATCAGCAGGACTGTCATGTTAGCAGAAATCTCTCCTTTTGCGGGTGGTGAGAGATGAGGCATCCTGCCCAGTGTGTGTGCAGTGGTGCATCTGAAACTGCTCTACAGATGAGAGGAAATCCAGGAGATAGCCCTTCCCCCAGGAAGGGGGAGAGCTTTGTTTTTGGACTGGTCTTGAGCTCTCAACCCGATGCCCACCCTTATCCATTTTACAGCCTTGTTTGTGTCATCGATCTTCTCTCCAACTGTTTTCAAACAGATTGAAAGTAAATTACCATGCTCCAGACCCAAATCTAGTGCCTAAATTTATTTTGAACAGGACTCTCTGACTTGTGTAGCCTTGCTCAAGTCAACAGGATAGTTCCTATAAGTATGAACAACTCGGCGTGAGTGAAAATGCAGGAATGAAGTCTCTATTTTGCTTGGATTCCTGGTGATGATTTTGTATGTTTGTTTGACCTGAACAGTCAGTCCTCATTGTTAATTCAGGTTTAGACTCTCTGCAGATGTAGTTAAATTATTTTGGTTCTCCTGTTTCTGCTGATGGTTGGGATCATCAATATTTTGGGTCTTGTTCAGTTTGTAATGTATTTTATCTGGCAGCTGTGTCTCTTGCACTCTTCTCTGGCTTGCCTAGATGAGTGGGTCATTCTCTGACTCCTGGCTTGCACTGATTTTTTTTAACTTCTCCTTTTGGCTTTGCATCCTCTACAGCAGAAGTCACATTAAATTCACTTTAAATAGCTTCTCTCAGTTTTTGTCTTCAAAAAAGATGGATTGTTTTGAATAGTTTTAATAATAAAGTGCATTTTCTTCCCCCTAGGATTCTGAGTAGCAAATTTCCATCTGTGTCAGAGACCAGTGATGCTGCTAGGCTTCTGGGACCCTTTGGGAAAAGAAAGGCCAAGATCTCACTAATCACCTTTATATCTGTCTGTAGGTCTTGCTTTTGAGTCACTAATCAGCAGATGTTACCTAATGTTTAGATTTCGCTGTTTTAAAATTAGCATCCAATGGAAAAGTAGTGTGGAGCTCCTCCACTATCTCTCCTTTTGTCAGATTAATCTATGACAAAATCAGTGGGAACTATAACTGGAAGTTTTACGTGTGAAGTCATCTTTATTTTTGTAAGTGCATGGTTTGTGGATGCTGAAGACATGAAGTGTTAAACTAAAGCAGTTGTCTTTCATTGTCACTGCTCAAATTGAATATGAACCTAAAATTTCCAGGATTTGTCAGTCCATCCTTCTTGAGGAAAATAGCCCAGCAACACTGAATTTGCATGGTTCCTATAGGATCTTACCAGGACAAAAGTAAATTGACTTTCAGGCATGTTCTGCACTTTGCCAAGTCAGGATTTTCTTCCCCACCTTGGCCACTCCTAAAAGGATGAGTATCAAAACTTCCAGGACGTCTTTTAAGAAGGAACTGAGATTTCATAAAAATATGCTTTGCTCATGCTTCTGAATTAAATAAAGATGCTCTATCCTAAGCCTTTGAGGCAGAGGAAATTTATAAGCAGAATGAGAGAGAGGTTTACTACTTCAAACTGAAGTAAGAAATCCCATTGCTAGATTACCAGTAATTTGCAATTTTGCTAAAACATGTAAAATTACAAGGTTTCTCTTTATCAAAGAAAATGATCCATCTTGGGTTATTTAGCAGTAACTATAAATATAGGCATGCTATCAATACCTAATCTGAATAGCTGTTCTTGTCAGAGGACACAGTACTTAAAATGCTTAGTTTTCTGATCTCGCTCACTTCTTCCGTTTAATACTTGCAGTGCGCAAACCTCACTGATTTTAAGGCCTGCTCTTTAAAGACCAGCCCTCTTCCTCCACCCAGCACCCTCCATCCTCTCTAGCACATGTGTGTAGGGTTTCACTGGTGCTTCTCTGGGAGAGAGACAAGACTTACACCAAGGTCTCATTCCTCTGCGCTGTTCCTGTCCAAACAGTGCCATGTCCCCCATGCTTTTTCATGGGCTGGTTGCAGAGTGTTTGACATTGTCAGGTTCATGAAGAAAATGAGTAAATGTCACATGTCCTACCCATTTGGAAAGAATAACAGGGTCTCCAGAGACTAAACTGTGGCCAGAATTATGACTCTGTATTCTGCCTTTCGGGGCTTTTCAGCTCCATAATGAGATAGAGGACAGTTACATGGCCTCAGTGGCCAAGGAGGGGTCTCTTGATTCCTTCTGCTATGTGACGGAAAGAAGTGGCATGAATAAGCCACTGATTCTGTGCTACATGAGTTTTAGTGGGAGAGGGAAAGAGAAGACTGGTACTGACTTGGCTTTCTGAGGAAGTCTTGGCTTAATTGCTTTATTCCTTTGCATTTAAAATATCATATACTTGCAAAGTAAGCCTGTTAACACAACCAGAAATATCTGCTGGGTACCAGAATATGAAAGATATTTTCTGGATTGAGGGATGGAACTGTGAATCTTGGGGGTAGATTTACTTCTGTCTTTCAATCATTATATAGTTTCCCCCCACAATTCACTCATTTAACCTAAAAATAGCTTCATTTGCTATTAAAATAACAGACTTGTAAGTAGATTGATTCAAATAAATCAAAAAACTATGATTTCACTGAGTTTAATCCCTATAAGCAAGAATAGAGTTAAAGAGAAATTCAGGTCTGTAGCAAAATCCCTTTTCTTTTCAATAGGATCAGGACAGCACATTTAGATGCATATCCTTCAATAACATGAAATGTCATAGCACCATTAATTTTTGTTGATCTAAAAAGTATCATCATTTGATGTTCTGATCCTAAGTGTCTGAAGGCAAACTACTCTGAGTGCAGGAGAGTTATAATACGGGCGATCACTTTGAACACTCCTCTTTTTCAGGAGGAAGGGTTGCCAACATCACATTCTTCGGCAGAATTTGCTGTGGAAATATTGGCAACCTGGAATATGTGACAATTACAGTTAATTTTACTTGAAAGTGTCAGAATCGGCATGTAGAAAGTCACAAGAACCTTACAAATGTTTAAGTGAAGAAATATGTTGCTGTTAAAAACCAAGGTCCAAACATCTTAAACCTTTAAATATGAAAAATGGAGAGTGTAAAAAGGTAATATGGGAGAACTGCAAAAGGGAGGAAAGGACTATGGAAGACAAGGTTTAACGTAAGGTGAAATAAGCCTGATAAATGTGGAAGTGTCAATAGCAAGTAAACAGAAGATGGCCTGATATGTCTATATATATGTATGTGTTGGGGGATATTAAAAAATCCAAATGAATGCAGAAGCATGGTAAATCCAAAAACTTTTGGTCAGGTACTTTAAAACTCCGAATCGGAACTACATGCAGATATTGTTATAGACCGCTGAGAGTCTGACTACCGGGAAATACTGATGACTTTCGTGGTTCAGGGCATCTCTACATGGCATGTAGTCAGCAAGGGAAAACCAGCAGTTTCTGAACAGTTTGTGCGCCTAGACTTTCTTAACACGCGTGCCTTGTTCTTCACCTGCAGAAAGAACATGCTCAAGTCCGACCCAGGGTTTTCTCCACAATACAGCAGATGGAAACCTTTTTTCTTCTGAAATGAGTGAAGAGGTAGTTATGATTTTTAACACTGTTATAATTAGAGGAGTTTGGTGTCTTCGTCAAGAAACATTCCCTTCCAGCTTTAGGTGTGGGGGCAGGGGAAAACAACCAACTGTGCTTGGGCACCAGAGTGATAGGAGCAATGAGAGATTTTAAACAAAATAAAAACCCTGTGTTATGACAAGTGACTAAAACCCACAAATGAATGCAGAATTCTGCTATTTAATGTAGTGTATGCTGATATTTAAGCAGGTTTATATCTGTCAAACAAGCCTCTTTTCTAAGACTGGCACAGACTGTTCTGCGTTTGGTTTCCAGAATCAGCAAATTACATTGGCAGAACAAAGCTGTCATATTTGGTGGTATTTTGTTACATCCATTATCTCACTTAAGTTTAGACATCTCTTAGCAAAATCAGATTCCACTTAAAGACTGCCTTATTTTGCGACATTAAACAAAATGACAAGCTGCTTTAAAAAAAAAAAAAGTTCATTAGCAAGCAATGAGTTGGTGGAAAAACTGCACGGCTGCTTCAGATATGAAGAATGAAAGCATGAAATGCTGTAACCTTTCCGCAGCAGGCCAAGAGCATACATCAGGACTGTATTTGACTAAACAAGGGTATTAAATGGCTTCAATAAACAAAATTAAATGGAATGAAAAAAATCAAGGATACTTTGGATTTGATTAAGGAGGTGCTACCTCAAGACCTGCTTGGAAGGGATGGTACCATGCACCATTTACATCTCAGTAGTGACACATATGGGTCAGTCAAAAATAGTGATATTTGAGAGTCTTTGCCAGCCCGAAGACAGTAGGTATACAGCAAAACTGCATTCAGGGCAACCTGTCTTTGATAAAGAAGGTTATAGCATGAAGTCTAGTGTTTCTTTTTGGTTTTATGTCTCTGAGGCCTTTTGAGGGTCAGTTTATCTTGAAAAATTAAATTTGAGTTTAACTGAGTCTTCAGAGGGATAAAAAACCAGCTGCTATCCTGCAATTAGGGGCTGAAGTTAATGGTGGTAAGTTGCCACACTCTGTGTTATGTATGGATCAAAGTGTTAGAGCCATTTTTTTTAAAGGACTTCCAGTTTCCTTGTCATCTTCTTGTTTATTTCCTTGGAAGAATGGACATGCTTTGGTCTGGTGATGGGGTATAAGGCACTCATCACAAAGTAAAGTGATTCCACAAGCCATGCAAGAATACCTTTTTGAGTGTCACTGATACCTTTCTTCTCAGTTGCACTGCAAACAGCCCAGCTATAATAAGCTAGTCGTCTGTAGAGCATAGTGTATGAGAGATGAGTATGGTGCAGAGCAGCTGCAGAAATGTGGGATTTGTCATGGGGGTAAAAGCCATACTGTGCACCCAGGGGAATGTACTACCAAATTAATGTGGTTCTGCAAGGCAAACAGTATCCCAAGCACAACCAAGGGCCTTTGTCAAAGCATATCTATGTGCAGATACAGGCTTCCATGTTCACCTAACACCTAGACAAACAGGAGTCTGAGCACAGGCAGAATTTTTCGGTCACTTAGTAGGAGGTTTTAGCTTCTCAAGGGAAGAAGCATTCTTTGAAAAATTCCCTGGATGCACTGGATGGCTTGGGGGATGACCTGTCTTTTCTGGTGTTTTAAATTGTCTTCAGCTGCAAGAACACAGATGAGAAAAGAACTTGCTGGCCAACCCTATTATTTTAACAAAATTCACACTTCAGGGTGTGCTCTGAAAAAGTAAGACACAATAGTTTATGAACATCATTTGGCTCCTCCCTCTGTTGCCACATTCACACACACATGCACGCACAGGTGCACACGCGCTTTAGAGGTTACTGAGTTTATAGGCATATAGACAGTACAAGTCTACTGAGGTGGCCAGATGATCTAGAACTGACTAAAACAGTTAATAAACATCATTCAAAGTTTTGGACTAAACACATTTACAAATGCCAGTTAAAAACTATGCTTGGGTGTGTACATGTTTATGCACACACGTGTGCATTAAGGGGGGCAGAAGTGAGAAGTTGCTTTTTTCAGAAAGTGAATAATGTCATTGTTGATTTAATTAGCAAATTCTAGATGTGCTGACAAAGGACATTTTCTTGGGAGATGCACTGTGTTGTGTCAGTGGTCTAAATGAATAGGCTGAGCTGAGTTTGTGGTAATAACAGATGAACAACACAACTCACCAAACCTCAAACAGTGCATAAATCAATTTGCTGGGAATTAACCACTTGCTTTAAAATTAGGGGTTACTTGACAGGGTTTCAGTGATTAGGTTGTCAGGGACCTGTATTTCTAGCTGGGATTTATCTTTCATGATATAAGTACATCCCCTTACAGGCAACCGTGTGAGTAGGGGTAGCAATTCAAAGCACCAGGCTAGTTAGGCAGCACGGCTTTATTCTTTCTAAGTACTAGGCAGCATTTGGAGGTGGACAAACGAGGGCAGAACAGGGACACTTATCAAAAAGAAAATGTGCTGGCTTTGTGAACTACTAATAATGCCCAGGATATTAGCAGGAGAACTGTGAATGAGGGGAAGCATTTCAGAATCCCTGCGCATCACATGGCCCTTCTTTGCAATAAGGAGCTTAACAGTTTGTTAAATGAGATGCCGAAAAATGGTCAATTATACAGAGAAATTAATGAAAAGCAGTAAGCCATTTGGAGGTCACTTCATCTTGTGAAAGTTGAACATTCATATAGTATACACAGCCAGGGCCACCATTTTTGTGATTAAACTTATATTCCCATATACTTCAAACAATGGCAGATGGTAGAGCAGTGAGATTAGGTACATATGGTAAATGTGGGGAGCAGGGAGGGGAGGTATGAGACAGACAAAGCAAAGGATCATAGGCTCTGATGGACAAATCAGAATGTAAAAGATCAATAAAATGTTCATAGAAATTGGCCCAGGAAATACCAGGTGTCATCTGTCAGGTCTATTTATTGCAGCATCCTTACTTTATTTTACTTAGCCAGTGAGGAAGGTCCATGGTCCTCATTTTCCTTTTACTGGTGATGTCTTTCACTGCTCATGTACCCTTACTTTCTAATTGGTTTTCTGAGGGTTTCCCAGACAGCTTTGCAGGATAATTATCCAGACAGTTTCTGTGGTGTATTCCAGTTAGCATGGTCTCCTTTTGGGTTACTTCACAGCCTGAATCCTCTCACCTTTTCTTTTCCTTTGGATCCCATCTTGGGAGACCTGCCAAAGGAAATCCCATACATGCATTCTATATTCAGTTTCTGATGGAGCCAGGAGTCAAAAATCAGGAATAAAATCTTAGTAACTGTAAAATAAAAGCTGATGAGCCCAAAGGCAGTTAATAAAATTCTTTCAAGGCAGTAGGTTTCCACTTGCTTATCATTACAAAAAATGCAGCTTCCTTGTCCATCCCACCATGGCATATTTTTCTTCTTTAGTTTTCTCCTTTTCTTGTCCTTCCTTTCAGTTCTCTGCCTTCCACAAGCCAATCTTGTGTATTTCTGAGTGTTTGGTTATGCTTTAGCATTCTTCCTTCTGCTGCAGCTTCTTCTCCCCTCCTCCACAACTGCTTTCTCTTTTTCCATGTCCATAGTTTCAGTCTTATTGTGATGCCTATTTCATTCCCACTCCCTCCCGATGTGCTGTAGGAGTCTCTGCTTTATTTAACATTTCCTGCTGCTTCTCTTTGATCACCTTTGAGAATGCAGTAATTACTTCTAGGTTTTCTGGGCCCTGCATGTTGTACATGCCTTGATCTCTAACTTCTGCCCTTTCATTTGCAGTAACTCATTCTTAGCTGAGTTGTAGGCACTTGTTTGCAGTTGCTGGTTTACCTTCTTTTGAACTCATAGTCCCTGAGCTCCCAAATCAAGCTGGCTACACAGGCAGCTTCGGCAAACCTAAGATCAGCCAGTCACTCAAACCCACATATCTTCTGTGTATTTAATCCACCAAAATGCATTACTGTACCCACTGACAGCCTTCATAGTGATGACTCCTACCTGAATCCCATGAAAAGCACCTGAAGTCTCAGCTGGAGTTTGAAATATGTGTTCCTGGGGTTACCAAAGCCTATCCTGAAATTTTTCATTATTGTTCATCTGCAAACATTCTGATAGCCCTGTATAAATACATTTTCCCTTACTGAGTAGGGAGAAATTCTACCAGCAGCATGAATAAAGCAGTGGTTACTACAATGAAAGTGGTAAAATCTCCTCCTGGTGAAGCCAGGTGGCACAACGAGGGTCATAAAATCACAACCTTTAAAAACATCCCAAGAACGGATACACTCTGTACTGCTTTCTGTCCTCGTTATGATCTCTGTCACAAGAACAAGTTATCCCTGAATCTCAGTGTCTGAGATGCTGTCTTCTCATTTTCATCAAATAATCCCTGTTCTTGTGACAAAAGATTGTAAGTAACAGGAACAAAAATGGCCCCAAATGAAGCCATTCTCATGACAAAGACTGTAATGAGAACAGAAAATGGCACAAAATCAATTCATTCTCATGACAACCTTAAGATTGTAATGAGGACAAGAAAAACAGTCTGAAATTTATCAATTCTTGTGACAACCCTGAGACAGTAATGAAAGCAGCAAATGGTATGAAATTGGTCCACTCTCGTGATAGACACTGAAACAAAACCAGAAAATAGCAACACGTTTATCCATCCTTTTGACAACCCTGTGAGTGGAACAAGAACAGAAAAGGTTAGGAAAATTAACCCATTCCTGTCACAAACAATCTGATAAGTGTAATAACCAATTGTCCTTTCCAAATGGCATAATTCAGCCATTTGAGCACTGACTTCCTACTAAACTGGAGGAGTAATTAAGTTTCAGAGTATCTTTGGACACAGCTCACATTTGGTTTAGGTATAAAGTAGCAGATCTTACAGAAACTGAAGAAGGCACGCAAGGTGGGTCCACACCCATTGGTTAAGAGTAGCTCTGGCCTCTCCAGGGTTCCTATTGACAATGCTGGTTTTACCTGCATAATTTCATTAATTTAATTTCTTTGTGTGTATTCTTGGAGTCCACAGACCTGAGTTAGTGATGGGGTCCTTTTTGAGTCCCTGCTTCCATGAATCTGTGAGGCAATCACCATCCAGTGCCATCCCTCTGCAATCACGGATAAGATGATGACGTGCAGATGACATCACATGTATTTACTTGTATAAAACATGAACAGGGGCAAGTGTGCAGGGAACCAGATTTCTCCTCAGTTTCTTTGGAGGCAGGGCTGGTTGCATTTAAGGAATTGGGAGAGGGCAGAGCAGAATGAAGTTAGGGATGTGGGGAAAGGCCTAAAGAATATGGGTATTAGTGGGTAAAAGATGATCTGGGGGGAAAAAAATCTGTACAGAATTAACAAGCAATTAAAAAACAGAAGAGTAGGGACAGATGGAAACAGGCAAAAGTTACCCCTGGGATGAGCTCAAATATAAAAGCAAGTATGTGTGTGACATGAAAGAGGAGAAAGCAGGAAGTAGGGAAAGAAAGGGAGTAAGGAAAGAAAAGTGATTAGCCTGTGGATTGCCAGCTTGTGCAAACAGAAGGAAAAAGACTGAGCAGGAGACTGATGCACTCAACTGCAAATGGCCACCACAGGAAAAGAAGTGATGAGAAGCTCTGTATTTTCTTGACTGCAAGCTAAAAAGCAATTCCTCACTGAATACAAGAAATCTGATTTGTGGGAGGAGGGGAGGTGGAGGGGAAGGAGAGAGAAAAGACCTCTCTCTGTTTTTCTCTCTTTTCCTAGCCACTCCAGCTTTCTTTTCTACCTGCAGTTAACTGTGAGTACAAATGATATTATTAAGTTATCTAGCATCTGACTGCACCCCCAAGTCAGTGCCTGGAAAGCTAAATCCTATCATTTGCACCCAGGGTTAATGCACCGGAGAGAACTGTGAGTGCCAAGTAGATTCCTGCAGAATTGGAGGCTGAGCTGAGGCCAATATAAAAATATATCCCAAATGTTCAGCTGGCACTCTCCTGCCACTTGGATGACATCTGACCTTTGCTTCTGTGCACGTGTGTTTTTGAGCTGCCGAAGCAGAGAAGAAATAATTTTGAAGTCTCCTGCTATGAAAATCGGTATCTCCGAGTGGACTGACTCTCCTCTGAAGAAGTGTAAATGCTTAACCTCAGTCAAGTAGGCTCAAAGGGCAACATGCTGCATTGCTGGAGGAGGAACAGAGAGGGAGAAAGTGTCAGCACATACATATGGGAACTATTCCCTGGCTTCCTCCTAGGCTTTTGCTACCTTTTGTATTCACTCTTCAGATTTGCAGTCTATTGGCACCTGCCCACGCTACATGAAGGGCTCCCTGAAACATGCAAAGGCATGGATTTCATTATGCTTCCCTTTAAAATAAAAAACAGGTCTCCACATAAAAAGAGGTATATCTCTTTAAAAAAAAAATCCTGAAAAGAAATCAGTTGTGAGAGCCACTGTTGCCCCAGTGCCAGCTTTATGCCTTCGACTAATGCGCTTCTCCAGGAACAGTCTTTAAATGAGAAGTTACGGCTGCTTTTCTGATTGAAACAAACTAGTGTTGATTGCTGATCAGCCATCTGTAAAGGAGGGCATCTCAGGAAGGATATGAGCTAATGAAAAAATGGACCTGATTTGAAAGTGTGATGTGCTTCATGCCACAGGCCAGTCTGAGTGGCATGAGATTATATCAGTGCAAGTGAGAGGTAGATTGAGAATAAGTAACTTCTGTCTTAAAGATTAAATGGCAAATTTGCTATTAAATGTGAAAGACATAAAATGAAATTAACGCTTTGAGGGTGTTAGCTGTGGTTATATACATTCCGCAAATGGCACTTCCATCCTGTCACTTGCATTGTCAAACTGCACACTCTTCTCATTGCAGCTCAATTAATACTCATTCAGAAGTATCAATTAAAGAAATGAGAAATGAAGTGTTGACCCTTAACAGCCACCCACACATCACCCACTTCACAAGCACATTTTGTGTGGCATTACTTCTCCAAACGACCTTTGTAACTGGTAAAATAATATTGATGAAATCATTAGGTTTCTTGGTAACCAATTGATAATTTTCTTCTGGGTTGCTTGGTGCTGATAACATTACCCTTGCTGTAACTAAGAGACAAATGCTGTCATGGAACTGTATGAGGCTCACTGGGCATTCCTGCATTTTACGCCCTGAGTTTCCAAAAATCTTCAGTGCACAGCCAATCGTACAAAAAAAAAACCCCTCAGAGCATTTAAGTTGTAAAGGTAGCCATTGCAGTGTCTGTTATGTTTTGTCTCATTATTACATTGCATCCAGCTGTATGCTCTTGCTTTGTGACATGATATGAAGTGACAGAAGTAAAGACTCATTTGAAATGCTGGATTTGGATCCAAACTGGGGTGTTAAACTGAACAGCCAAAGTTTGGAAAGGATTGGATTTAAAATTTTTTGCTTGGGACTGAGGCCAAATACAAACTTGGCTGTGAGATCTCATTAATTTCAAAGCACCCCAAAATCTAACCCCCAGAGTTCTGGGGTCAAATCTACCTCTAAATGTGACTACTGAAATACAGATGAACTAAAAAAGCTGAATTGGTTATTTTATTGCATTTCTGAGTTCTCTTTCTACTCCTAGGTTGTTTTCTTTCTTTTTTTGCTAATGGATTCAACCTATTCCTGAAATTCCAGCGCATTCAAATTCCTGGGATAGCTGTGGATGGATATTACTTTTACAATACAACTCTCTTGCATAGCTAGATCTTTAGTAATTTGATTCTTTTTTTAATTTCCTTGAATGCTTTTGACTGCGTGGGTGTTGCTGTACATGCCAGTATGTTTTGTGTCAGTTCTTTTCACTGCTTTGCCATTTATGCTTCCTACCAATCCCTTTCATTGTTGTGTGATATTAAATATTTTCCTGTAGGTCTTAAACAACTCATCAAGCACATTGTTGGGCTATTTTTCTTTGTTGTTTCATATTTCTTTGGATTTTTTTATTTTTTAAATTTAGTACACATCAAATGAAAAGACTGTAATCCTGGCTTGATCCTACCTCAATAGTAGAAAGGTCTCCTTCTGCACTGTTGTGCTCATAGGCAGTTTTGCTGAAAGATGGGCTTGCTGAGTCTCCAGTCAAGCCTAAGTTAAAAGGCCAATGCATATATGCTGCATTTTATCATTATTACTCATATCACCACAAAGGCAGACTGTCATAGTTTTCAAACAATAGCGCTTGCAAGTCAAGATTGTCAAAGCTGTTTCAGGAATTCAGATACCCCATTACCATGAAGTTAAGTGGGGCTGTTTTGAGATTCTCAGTGATAGTGTCTACCCTAGGGAGTGCATGAGAAAAACCTTATGCATGTAATACATGCTTTCCAATGCAAACACCTTGGTGGAGGGGCCCTGCTTAGAGGCAGGCAGATGAAAATGGAGAGGCTTAACAGTATCCTGTCTGAAGAAACCATACATTATGAGGGCTGGATTTTCAGGCTCTGCTTATTTGGTAAGATCTGTTTTTCAGTCCAACCCATCTGGAAGAGAGAACTACAGGTTTCAGTGATACCAATGGCTTAAATGAATGTTGCTGAATGTGGTTTATGGGAAGACCCTTTTGCTAGTTGTTTGGATCCCATCAAGTCTAAACTGTTTATGTGGTGATTTCCATGATGAGAGCTGGCTTTGTTCGATCATGGGTACAATGGAGGGACAGAAAATTAAAATAAACTAACAAAGGTAAACCAAAGAAGTTGGAATTGGGCAAAACATACAAAGAAGCCCAAGATAAATGACATATCCACTACACTGTGACTGAGAACTCAGAAGAGGAATGTCACAAAATGCCAAATGCTGAGTCTGCAACTTAATCATCACTCTTGTTCCTAATCTGCATAACACTGTCTCTATGATGTCATTACTTTTCATTTTAGAACCCATGTCTGGTTCATTGCAAAGGACATCCCATGCTGTGGTGATGTATCTGAGCAACGTGGTGACGTGGACATTCTCTTTGCTTGTGTGTTGTGGGAATGAAAAGATGTCTTGTGCCTGGGATAAGGAAAGTGACTGAAGAAAATGGTTGTCTGTAGAACTCTGTAAAAAAGAACTGGATGTCCAGAGGCTTTATGTCCAGAGATTTCATCTGTTGACAGGCAAGTTACTTCCATGGGAAGCCTCAATTTTTTGGATCAGAGATCTGGTTGTTAGAGCTGCAGACTTCCCACAGCCGTCTGTGAGGTTAAGATGACCTCTGCTCTGAACAGAAAAAGTATTGTGAACACGCCAAATACTCTAAAAATCAGACTGTAATTTTTTGAGTTGGGAATCCCAAATTATATGACACATTTAAGAATGCTCATATTAGTCTTTGTCTCAGTTTTTATGCATGCAAACCAGAGACAGTGATTTCACATCTCTTCATAGTAGTATCATGAAGGTAAACACTTAAAGGTGGCAAAAAAATTTAAACAACTGTTATGAAATCCCCACAGGAAGAAGGGGAGAAAAAAAAATAATGTTGTACCCAGTGCAGAGCTAGATAGTGCATGAGGGCACATGCTGGATGAGGCTAAAATATAATACTGAAAAGTAGTCCAGTTTCATGAGCCCTGTTTTCCATAGATGAGGAAGATAATGAAGAAAAATAAGACGTGGTAATGTAATTAAGATCTGTGCCATGGCACACAGGAAGAAAGAAACAAATAAAAATTTGTTACTTACCTTAGCACTGATTAATTTTTTTAGCTCATTTCCTGCTGAACATTAGGGTTTTTGATGTGTTCTTTTTTAAAAAAAACCCATGTGATTACAGATACTTGCAGATATACCTTAGATACTCACACCTAATATATAATTAGGTTTGTATTTACATATGCAAGGTTTTGTAGGTGCTGAAGGGAAACTTTTCCATTTGGTGGGAAGAATAGCCTGTTTGGTTTAACATCTTACTTACACTGTGTGTGTAATGACTCCAGGGCAAAATTTAGAGGTACTCATCAGTAGAAAATGACACCTGTGGAGGATGGAAAATCAAAAATCATTCTTTAGTAATTTAAAAAAAATCCTTCTAACTCACTACTTTGTTCCTGAAGGTACCATTGAAGGGCTCTGCATAACCACTGGTATTGGCTGCTACTGGGATAAAGCAGGGAAATGTAGGCTGATAGATAGATGTAGCTGCATTACAGACATTTTCCACAGTCACCCCTCTGAGGATGAAAGCATAAAAAATGTGAAGGTGAAACTTAAAATATGTATGGATGTTCTTTTTGTCCAGGAAAGGACAACTAACAAAGCAGTTGGAGCGCAGTATTTTCTTTGTGGGCGCTCCATCAGGTTTATAATGACATATCTTGGAATAGGAGAGTCACAGTGGACTCCCTTGCTTAACTATCATCATCACTTACCATTTGCAAAATGGAAGGCTTTCCAATCCTATGTTGGTGTGTGTGACACCCTCAGTGACTCACAGAGAACAGGCGTTCTTTAAAGCAGTTTCAGCTCGTACTTGAGCCCCTGTGCACCATGTGGCATAGGAAGTTGAAATAAAGCAGCAAGCTGTGTGCTTCCCTCCGCCCTGAGCCTCACCCCTCACCCTCTGTTTTATGACCAGAGCCACACTGCAAGTTACTGTTCTGGCAGACCAGGAATTTAGAAATTATTCAGTAATTGTAATTGATGGGCAGATTGCTCCAACCCCATATTTCTTTGCTTTTGGATTACTTCCAAACATGAACTGCAAATGGATGATTTCCAGCATAATACTGGGTTTACTTGCATCATGGAAAGGGATAGCACTCTTGTGAGACCTCAGAAGTTTGATGACTCTATGACTGTCTGAGTAGATTATAAAAAAATTGATTTTTCAGTCTGCCCAATTTACAGATCAAAACTGGGTTTTGCTCTAGGAAGGCTTACACAATCTGTGGAGGAGACATCTGCCTCTGATATCTTCCACCCATCATAAAAGTGCTAAAAGTATTTCCAGAACAAAGGGTCATGAATGAATGGATTGGTTTAGGGAATACACAAGTGAAATTGTCTTACTGGTAGAGTATTTGAAATTTGGACTGATTGGCACAGGTGATGTGGAAAGCAAGACATGCAGGAAGAAGACATACAGATTTAACAAAGAAGGATTTCACTCTTCCGTGTTAGGGCTGAGTTCTTTAAACTTACTATATTAAAAAAGAGTTGTCCTCATGTCTTTCCCACATTAGACTACTAGGTTTGATGGATAATAGGATGGATACACAGCTTTTGGGATTACTCCCTAGTTATCAAGTTCAAACATTTTATGAGACATATGTTAAAGTTAAATGCCTGAAACTTCTGGAGTAATAGGGGAACCTCTTCCTAACCCTTTTGGAGCACATGGTCCTGGACTGAAATATCAGTAATTTGTATGTTGCTGACTGTTGGAGAAAGCTCTTCCCTTCTCATTCATGCACATGCACAAGATGTTTGCACCTAGATAAACTTGCTGGCACTCCTCCGGTTATACAGGTCTGTTAGTGAAAGCAGGTGTAAAAGCAGGCTGAGCACTCAAAAAAAAAAAAAAAAAAAAAGGCAAAAGGCAAATTTTGAATTCTCTTTGCTGCATTTGCACTATTTTTCACTCCCTACGAATATCATAATGAATGAATTGACTCATAAGAATGCTTGTGGAAAAAGTGTGTCTAAATGGAGGACAGGTATATCTGCCAAGAGCATGTATAAAACTCATAAATGGGAGCACCCTACCCAGCAAAACACCTATCAGCCAACCTGGAAGCAGAAATGAGGCCATGTGGTTTGTTTGTTCAGACAAAACTAGCCTAGGCAGCTTCAAACTGGTGGTGAAGAAGCTGCAGAACAAGAAATATTAGTATAAATTATTCATTTTGGATCATTTCGAATAATGAGCAAATCTGAGAAAATAATGACCCGTTCACACACAATCCACGTGGAGAAAAAAGCATCTAAAATTGATAAAATTCTTTGTTACAAATTATTTCTTCTGCACCGGGTGTTGGCATAACAGACTCTGAAGCCTGACAGTGCCGAAATAATTAAAATATTAAAATGGCTCCATTTTAATCTTTGATCACATATCTAGATCGCGTTGCAGAAATGTCATGTTTACTCATGACTCATAATGAAGAAATGTAGAAATGTCATTATTAGAAACCCTGTTTTTACTGCATCACGTATCAAAATTTGCAGGCAAACCATTACATTTCCTTCTTCATTTTGCGAGCATTTGTTTCCCAGAGGAGCTGAGGCCCACATTTTCAAAACCAGAGGACCTCCTTATACAGGAAATCTGATTCACCAGATGGCTTTCACTTTCCTGCCACCCACCACCCAATATTTGGGATGGCTCCAAAGTCTCTGCCAGATTCCTACTTCTCCCCTCTTGCTCTAGAAGCCTGGCTCCCAATTTTATTGCACCCAGAAACTATTTATGATCAGTTTTGTAGCATAGCTTGAGAAAGAAATGATGAAAAACTTACCGCATTGCACAAGTCTTCTGTTAGTAATGAGAAAAATTTCCTCCTTCAGCCCAGTTTGACTTCCCTGAGGAATGAGATCAAGTACAGCCAGTTCAACACTAGTGGAACAGAGGACCTGCTGCAATCCCTGCACTGATAGTGGTGGCATCAGTTTCCATTTGGTGCAGTATGGCTGAGATCAGCATGGTGAAGAGGTCAGAATGAAGTGGGCCATGACCATTTGCCTCAAGCCCCAAAAGAGCAGCCCCTAAGGAAGAGAAATTATCTGCTCTGTTCAAAGTCCTACTAGTCCTCAGGGTGTTTTTTGATATTTAACCAGTGTAGTGAAGTAGAAAGAGCAAAGGCACTGTCCAGAATCAGAAAGACCTAAATGAAACCATGATAACAGCAACAAAGAGGAGAAAAAGATAAATAAGTAACTAAAATTAGGCATGCTCAGGAGAAAGGAAGCAGCAGGTGTTTGCATACTAGCACATCTGTTCAGAAAATGCTCCTTTAAATCCAGATTAAATATAAATTTTGAAGCCTGAATTTTCTGAGGAATTAAAGATTTCTACTGCATTTTTTTCAGGGAGAAGATAAAATAGACAAATGAAGAAAATACTTAGTTTCAAAGGAAGAGTAATATGAAATTCTTCCTTGTGTTTTCTATTTCACACTGGATTTCTGCACAAACTGCCTCACAGTCTGGGCCCATTCACAATCACAAGCTTAAAAACTGAAATGTGGAAAAGGATAGCCCTATAAGGATGTAGCTGAAGGGATCGGATAGAAATACCTGGAAGTAGAGGACTTTACTTGTTGTGGAGAGAACAGGGGAGCACAAGCTCAGTCACTCTGCTGTCAATTTTTTTTATTTTTTTTTTTATTCTTTTAATGACATTTACTAAGGGGTCATCCAATGAAGAAGCACCTTATATTTCCACTGAGTTCCTGAGATAGACTTAAATTTGTTATTATTGTTATTTACAGGAAGCATGGCTAGCACACTACAGAACAGTGAAAAGTTCCCATTTCTATTATAGTTGGCAAAAGGCAGTTCTTTCCTATGATAATAATTCACATAAGTGCCCTGGCTGAAAACTGAAATTTTTTTGCCTTTTATAATCTGGCAAAACATCAAGTTTTGCTACTTTTGCTTTCTGCAAGAAATTATCTTCACAGTTCCACTCAATGATAATTTGTGGCTTCTTACCAGAAAGCTAGATCTGTGTCACTTGTACAAAGGTCAGTTAATTCCAGCTCTAAAACATATCCAGGAATACAAGTCTGGCAGGAAAGAAGGTATTATACCAGATCCCATTCTATTACATTTCAGTTTATTCAAGGACTGATGTGATGCAAACAGTAAAAGTAGTTTAGCTCTTCATAGGCTCACTTTTCTTTATTGCTGTTTTCCTTGGTTTAAAGCAATCAGTGACCCATCAACTGCAGGGTATGTGCAACATGCCAACACAGCTGATACTCTTGGTGTATTCAGTGCAGTATATAGTGCTGTGAAGATAAAAGTTTTGTTTGTCATATAGCATGAAGGCTGTCCGTGTGTCTACTCTTCTAGAGATGCAGGAAGAGGAGGAGTAATGCTGAATGTGGTTTTCAGATTAAATGCTGTAAAATGCTTTCAACAACCTCTGGTTATGTTTAAGTGGCATATTTACTATTAGGTTTTCAGTACTGTTAAAGGAACTTTTAGAAGTGACTGTAGCTGGTTTCATGAACACGTTGATTCTCTGCTACTACTGACCCTGTCTGGTGACACTTTCATTTAAATGTCCATTACTATTTACATTAAGTAATGCTTAATTACAATGGAATTCCTGGGGAAGCGCGTAAGACAAGCCATAGGAACGCCAAATGAGTGCATTAATGATTGGTGCTATCACAGTGAATACCAAATGATTTCATAATGACTAGGGAGGTAATATATAATGGAAAGAATTGCTGCCTATTTGATATACTCACCACAGAACTAGGACTCATTCTTGGACATCATTCAGAAACTGCAACATAGCCTGGAGGCCTTTCTTTCAGTCCTGCAAGGAGCTTACACTGAAGCTCAGTCCACACCCTTGCAGAGCAAGACATGTGTTGGAATTTAGTTTTTATTGCTCATTGTTATGAATTGCTGCTATGGCCCAAAGCACTATAGCTCATGCTCAATGCTGTAGAGAAGCTGCACTTCATAACATCATTTGGGCCACTGTATTTGAGTCAATATTCAACCTAGAGTACAAGAGAAAGTACTTTTACTAGAAGGGACTGGAAAAATATGTTTCTGAGCCTAGGTCTCTATTAATGCTAGTTACCACAGCCTTTCTACTCCAATCTGGGGTGGGGTTTTTTGTAGGACATTCATCACTACAGCATCTGAGGACCAGGGTGAGAAACTTCTGCATAACATCTGTCATGTATTTCTTATCTTCTTTGAGAGACTTTGCCCTTGCCAACTCACCATGGAATGAGCTCCAGTGCTGGGAAGGAGGACAAATCTTCAGGGAGTTATGTACCTGTTTTAATAAGCAATGGTGTCTATAAGATTTGTTGACAGTTGATGCCCATAAAATACTAAAGCTGACAGGTATTTTTCTTTTAATTTATGTAGAAGGTTTGTTTAGACTTGGGAAACAAATATTTTCCATTTAACCTGATGGAAATAGAAGTTTAGATTACTTCTGTCCAACTATCCAAGTGAAGCACCAGCTCCTATTCCAGTATATTTAGAAGAATAAATAGAGCAGGTGAGAGACCCAATCTATAGCCCTCTGCAGTCATTTAGAGTCTCCTCTTTGGATGAAACTCTATGTGGAGGACGAAGTGCTACACAGCATAACCAGGAATTCATTGTTTTAGGAGAAAGGCCAAGCACTAGTAGGCACTGATAAGTGAAGCGACCTGTAGCACAGTGGTGAGTGTCCCTGGCACTGACTGTCTTGGAGGTGAAGACCATACATTTGCCAATTTTACATTCAAAGAGTGGATTGACAAAATCATCTGATGGGTCTCTTCCCTCTTTAATTTTTGTGATTTAAGAGGAGGAGTCTGTGTTTAGTAACCAGTGGGCTCCAGCTCCACAGGAATAAAGACATTAAATGCAATGTTTCTGATAACTACAAATTACCCCGTGACTACTGTAGCGCCTGGGACTTTCTGGCGACCCACCGCGAGAGCTAATGAAGATGCCCTTTTATAAAGCGCAGGATTCCTGGCAGTTATTTTTAATGGGTCATGCTGTGTTAGAAAATCATGCCTGCAAGATTCCCTGGAGTGGCAGTTGGGATGATATTACTTTCAATGAATCACAGCAGCCACCATAAGGGCAGGGCAGTATCTATGGCAGCAGCACCGAGCAATGGCACAGCATCAAATGAACGGCTCAGCTGGTGACATCTGGCCTCTCTGATCATAACAAATCTGTAGTGCACAGTATTCCAAAGAGTCCATCCTTCAAGGTGATATGTTAAAATGAGGTATCTTTTTCTCTTCATCTTGGGTGACTGTTCAGGCAGGCACCAGAGATCCTATTAAAAGATGCAGGAAGTAGTGGATGAAAGTTGCGCTCCTAGGTTCTGCTTTCCACAGTAAACAATTGCTTTAAAACTTATAACTGAATTTGGTTATGGAAGAAAGGTGTTACATTTGGTAGATGTTCAGAGTAGGAAAAACAATGCTGCTGTGGGTGGGCATGAAGGCCCTAAGAAGTGCAGGTAGGCACCAAACATGGTTTTTGATGACTTTCAACTTTCTCTTTCAAGGCTGGGATTTTGAAAAGATGAATAAGTTAATGTTGGGCATTGCTTTCAAAGCATGAAATATCATTACTAATTTCCTGTCTCACTGGTCACTTCATTGTATCAGGGGACATAACTTTTTTTAATATGCTTGCACAGTGCCTCCTGCGCGAGGGAATTTTCTTGGTGGTACTTGGACACTGTGAAGGCAAGAGGTGGAACAGTCTGTGACAAATAATGAGAGTGAAATGCCAGCCTTTCAAAGGGCTTTGCTTTCCCTACACTGAGAGCTTTGAAAAGCCATCTGCTTGCTTGAAATGGCTGCAACACATGGTGCTCTTCCCCAGTCCAATATGTGCTGCAAATTGTAGGCACATGGATCCAGTCAAGGACACAGTGTCTGCCTTAACTTTGGATCTCTTTGCTGTTGTCAGTAGGAGTCTCATCCTTAAACTTAGCTCTTGTGTGTGTTAATTATTTCCTTTGCATGTCCAGCTGTCAGAGTGCTTCAGTACCTTAAGTTGCTCAATTTGATCTTTGTGCTCAGGAACAAGGTAATTAAGCAAGCTACAATTTAAGGAAATGTGTTTGCCTTGGCTTGTTGCAAGTCTTCGGACAGCGCTCCATCCTAAAACATTTGATAATGTAAGGTGCTCTGTGCAGTTTCCCACTTGACTGAGGTTTAGTTCAACAGGTCACAGAATCAGTAATTGATTCTCAGTGTGTCTCTTGGTTTTATTACAATAATGAGGACCATCTTTTTTTCATCTCTGCTAATATGTTACCAAAACCATCAGCTTCTCAGTTTGGTGTCAGGATGACTTTGACAGGTTATTAGCAACTATATGATATACAGAACATCACAGAGATGTCTCAAACTGTGTTGCTGTGTACCTTAGAAGCCTTAGGTGGTCACAAAATAACTGAAATAATTTCCAAGAAAAAGTTGCAGCAACAATTGAAAATATTCCTGCAGTTTTGATGTCCTAATGAAGAAGTTCTTTATGCCAGTTTGTATTCTTGATCACCGAAGAATGCTATGCTTCACAGGAATGGGTGACATAGCAAAGTGGGTACGCTGGATTTACCAGAGATTATAAATTCCAAAAAAACCAACTTGCCTCATCTCCTAAGGCTGATTTTTTGGGTTTTTTTTTGTTTGGTTGGTTGGTTTTGGTTGGTTTTGGTTTTTTCATTTGTTTGGGGGGGTTTTTGTTGGTTTTTTTGTAGAACATGCTTTATAGTTACGATGCATCTTGAAAGACTTTTCAGATTGAGAACAGTAAGGAAATAAAAAGATGAAAGTTAGAAAGGCAGCTCTACAGGATTGCCACTGCTCCTTAGCTTGCCAATTTATTTGCAAAACCTCCAAACTTAGGAATTAAAACAAAATGTAAAAAGGGCATAAAAATTCACTGGCTAGTCCACGTAAAACTGCATCATCAATACTCAATCTGGGTTTATGTGACCTGTTTTGTGGTTTTGGGTTCTTATGTTGATGTTATTCAGCTCTTTCAATCCAAAGTTAGGATAATGTGGAGAACACAAGCCAAATAAGTCTAAACAACCCCTGGAGTAACATTGCTGAGAGGTCTACTTGCAAAATCAAGGAAAAGAAAGCCATTGTCATTTGAAAACAATGAAGCACAATACTTACGTCTTTATACACTGAAGCAGTTTTTATGTACATGCTACTAATGAAATGGATTCAACAATGTAGTACTTTTATTGTCCATTTTATGACTAGGTAATTATATATTTTTACCTAGTCTAAATTAATTGCCATTTTACTGTTCTTCAGTTTAAAGGAAAAAAGGTATCTACTTGTATGCTGAGGAAGATTCTCAACACAATTGCAAACCTTTTATCATCAAGGGGAATGATGTGGAAAAAACATTCATTCTTTCATCCTGCAGGATACTTTCTGGGGATGTTTGTCTCTCAAAGCCAGTCTGGGCTATTCTATCATGCACTATCCTTTGGAACATAAGTAATTATCTTGGTTGTGCTCCCCATATCCTGCAGAGAGGTGAAGAATATTGGTGAGGCTGTAGAGGTCTCACAAAGGCAGCAGGAGATGGAGTCAGGTATTTAAAGACAGAGAGTGACCCTCAGGTGTAGTTATGGTTCCAAATTCAGCAACACGCACATTGACCACTAGACTCAATGAGAATTACATGACACATAATTAAGCATGTATGTATGTGTTGAACTTTCAAGCTGGATCAAGTCCAAGAACCATAAAGGGTGAAAATATTTTACTGAAAACTATTACTCAATGTTTAACCTCTATGTGAAACTCTGCCACATGTGACCTAAAGTGAGTGAAGCACCATTTTATCTATCTATGTATCTATCTATGTATCTATGTATCTATGTATCTATCTATGTATCTATGTATCTATGTATCTATCTATCTATCTATCTATCTATCTATCTA
This sequence comes from Acropternis orthonyx, assembly GCA_035583155.1. Lineage (NCBI taxonomy): Eukaryota > Metazoa > Chordata > Aves > Passeriformes > Rhinocryptidae > Acropternis > Acropternis orthonyx. The sequence continues at coordinate 93,749,925 of JAWWEU010000081.1, read as the reverse complement.
TCTATCTATCTATCTATCTATCTATCTATCTCTCTACCTATCTATCCATCCATCCATCCATCCATCCATCCATCCATCCATCCATCCATCCATCCATCCATCCATCCATCCATCCAT
>JAWWEU010000081.1:93713942-93749708 GCA_035583155.1 Acropternis orthonyx | reverse complement strand
TCCATCCATCCATCCATCCATCCATCCATCCATCCATCCATCCATCCATCCATCCATCCATCCATCCATCCATCCAGTATTTTAACTATTTGTCAGTGGCAGGAACCTGACAGTTAGTCTTTAGATAAAAGCATACTTGAACAATTTTATACCCAGTCTAATATTATAAGAAATAAACTGGATGAGAGGGAAATGAAAAAAAGCAGCAGATTATCTCTTGTCAGAGGAGATTCAAATAGAAAGAAAGAGAGAATCACATTGGGTATTCCAGGATCAGAGGTACCTAAATAGGAAAAAAATTATTATGTCTTCTGATCTGTTTTCCTGCCACTGAGGGATTGTTTCCCCCAAATGACTCTTTTACATTTTTGCTACCAACATATACCATGTAGATGAATTGTACTGCTTTTCGTGAGAGATTAAGTTGCAACATAGCTCTCTTTTTTTCCACCCAAGTGTAAACATCATTAGTTTTCTAAACATTATGGAAGTATTGAAAGGTGATGAGAAGCTCTGAAGATAATAAAGGAGAAAGAAAGCCCACCTGTGGCATCAGGTAGGAATGACATGCACTCCACACCCATGCTCTGCAGAGCAACCTGGCTATTGGCAATGCAAAATCACATTGAAAATTGCTCTTGTGACTACAACCCCATTTAACAATGCTTTGCTCTCTGCAATAATGCCTTGCATTAAAAAATTCAGGGAGAGTAAAACAGTTTTCAAAATACTTCCCAGTTTACTTTAAATAATTTATCTTAAATCTGTTATGGTTTTTAAAGTTTTTCTCCCTTTCCCTTAAATATGAAGGTAGGTTTTGGTAGGGGACTTAATAATTCTCTTATTCTTCTTATCCACCTCCCTGTTACTTTGTTGATCACAGTAGCATCCAATTTCTAAGAGCTGTTTCCTCATTAAAGTGAAAAAACAATGCTATGACTACCTTCAGCATTATGCATACAGGACTGGAAGTACAATATTTAAAGGATCCATGATACTTTTGATTTGCAGCTGCATGCAGAGGGGGGAAAAAAGGAGACTATTTTAAGCTACTGAAGCAGTCACTCTTGGTGTCTCAGCTCACCATTATTCTCTCTCCCTCAGCAAAGTCTAGTCAGCCACCATCCCAAGAAAAGCATTGCCAGCTTTGGGGAGAGCTTTTCTCTGTTAAGTCTTCAGATCTTACAGGGCGATGGAAAACTTCACATTTTCCCAGCAGGAGAGCAGGGACTCAGTGTAGGTGTAAATCTCTGGCAGCTGATTGTTGGAGCCCACAAGCTCTACCTTGTAAATAATTCACTTAGGCACAGAAAAATCTGCATATGAGGATGAAATGTCATTTATAACTCATAGGATATTGGCTTTGCTGAGAACAAGTTTCCAGCCCCTTCAACTCATTAAGTACCACTAAGGAGGAAGGAATATAGATGATGTAAAATAAACTCTCTTTTGGCTTGTAGCTAACAGAGAATAGTTAACAATAACAAAGATGAAAATTAAATTCTCTGGGGGAGAAGGAAGGGGGCACAGCATTTCTCAAATCAGTCAGCTCAGTATATATTTTACAGCTTCCTTATTATTAACTCTGTCAGAACCTCATCCTTCACATTATTGGTAGAGTTGGACTTAGAAGGAGGCCTTTAGGTGGAGGTAAGGTGCTGGAAGGTGTTGGAAATGTTTCCCTTTGTGCATTTTTGTGACTTGGAGTGATTTGCTGAGAGAAAACATAATGTACTAAACCAGACCACCCTTCACTGAAATTCTGTGCTATCATAACAGATATAATTTCTTACTTTACTACATTATTAACATCCTAAAACCCCTGCAATATTCTGTTTTTCAGATTATTATAATTTCGCAAGACTTGAGTAATTTCCTTGAACTGTTTCACACCACCCCCTGCTGAATGCTGTTGGAAATCTGTCTGAAATCCTCAGGTGAATCAGTGGGTATATGGAACAGAAGAAGGGAAAAGGTATGTGCTCTCTGTGTTAAAAAGTCTAGGAAATCTGAAAGGGAAGGTGAATGGATGGTTCAAAGGCTATTAGGAAAGGAATCTGAGACTGAGAATTGAAGTAGGGTGCAGACTTGATATTAATTATTACCTGATATCTAAACTAGGAATGTTTGTTATCAGAGTGTTTGTTCCAAGTGGAGTAGTGCCTTCAAACCCCTTGCTATTCAACTCTCTCACCTGTGAATGCTGCACTATCTAAATTCTGCTTGTACAATGAGTGTGGTGGGTTTTAATCCCTGCTTTCCCACTAATTACCCTTTGTCCTTATGCTATTTTTATTGAAAACTGAGGCAAAGGTATTAATTTAGTTTTGGGCCATTTGTAGTTTATATTTAATCTCTGCTATATTCTTCCTCTATAGGAGCTCCATTTCTTCATTCAGTGTTCTCTTTTTATTTAGACAGCTGAGGAAATGACTGCTATTTGTTTTAATCACCTTTGCAAGCTTTAACTGAGCTTAAATTTCCAGAAAATTTTCCTTTTGGGGAGATTCTCACTTTGTGCCTGTATTTCCTGCTAGAGGAAATAGCTTTCTTTACTGTTCAGATCCTTTCCTTGTTCTCTGAGTCCAGGCTTCATTCTAAATAATACAGTTTGAGGTGGTTACTCATTCAGTTAAGTCTGGAGACTTTCCTTGCAAACTCTTTCTTTCACTTTGTGTGCTCTGCTGTTCAGGTGACTTCTTTAAGTAGCTTCATTAGTCTCTGAGCACTTGCATTTTCCTACTGAAGATACCTGACAGATAACTCATTTCGAGTGGCTTTCCTAATGAAACCATCCTTGATCTCACAATGTTCTTGGTGCTGAAGATAGGCAGTATAGTCTTGACTTTCCTTTCCAACCCCCAACTTACCCTACACTCTCTGGCATGCAGTTTATTGGTTTCGAGATCACCTCTGGAGAGAGGCTTCTTGATTATCCTTTGCAGTCAGACAAATCTGCTCCTTTGTGTGATCCTCAGCTCTTTCTCTTCTTCCTGAATAAAATTCTTCATTCTGAACTTTTCACTGTTTACTGCATGTCATTCTCCCTCCTATTTCTGCTCCGGTTCTTGGCTCTCTTATTTTTGGCACACAATTTTCTGCCTTCTCCCTCAAAAACTCATTTATTATCCCTGTTTGGAATTTTTCTTTTATGAATTCTCTCAGGCAAAGCTTCTTGCATCAATAGCTCCTTCTGATGCACATGTACATGTACAAGGTGCTGTTTGTGCACCTGGCTGTTTTTGCTCTCTTCCTACTTTGCCCAAGTAATTGTTACAGGTGACCTTTAACTTCTAGAGAAAGAAGAGTAACCAACCTGCTCTGTGGTGATCGATACACCATTTAAAGTATGGAAAGGTTCTTGTCATAAATGGAATATTGATGCCAACACAGAAAATGAAACCTTTACTGTGATATGAATATTTGTTACAGGTGGATTTTGTATTATCTCCTTTTTGTACCTTCCCCTTCCCCAAACCCCTGTTGTAAAACCCCTTTTCCCATTGGCCCTTGTTAAACCTTACCCCATTGGTCCTAACCTGGGTTCCCTTTCATAGTAAAATGACCCTTCCCTTGAAAAAGCCCCGTAGCACCGGAACTAAATCTCTTTGCCTCCCCTCTCTCTGTGAGTCCTGTGATGCAGCCCCCGGTCCCCTGGGAACTAAGTGGAGGGGGCAGGGGGAAGGGCAGAGAGCATGCGCCCCTGGTAATGAACGCAGCGCCCGTTCCAGGGGGAATCCAATCACCGCTATACTGCTCCAACTACCGTCTCCCAGAAAAAAAGTCCCCTCTTTTCTGATACCTAGTTCCCCAGCTCTTCAACTAAATGGCTGCCTCATTTAAAACTTTGTCCCTCAGGGAGCACAGAGTGATTGTTTTTCTTATGTTGTGGGGAGAGAGCTGTCAGTCAATGGGCAAAATAGTAATTCCAAAAGCTCACTTCAGGTATGAGTTGTTAGAGTAGCTGTTTATAGCACAGAGAATTATTGACGTTACAAGTGAAAAGGAAAAGAAAATGGAAGAAGTCAGGATCAGGACCATATCCACACTCTTTCCAGTCTTTTTATTGGTAAAGGTCCCAAAGAGTGAGTGGATACCTACTGCTTTGTACTGAGAGATTAGACAGGTTTGGCCCTGTTTGAGAAGTCTGGAAATATATGACAAGTGGGTAAAACAAAGAAGTCAAGGTGGGGAACAAGGAATGTCAATTTTTGTCAGATGGCAACCCCACAGGCACTAGGGGCATATGTCTAACAGCTGTCTAAGGACCAGACAGCTCCAATTTGAAAGGATAGTAACAAATGGAGGGACAAACAAACAAACAAACAAAAAGAACCAAACACAAAAACCCAACCACAAACCCATAGCTCTTTACTGGCAACAGAGAAAGTAAATAAGTAAATAATTAACACCTTTCCCTAGTCTCATCTCAAAAAACAGTACCAAGAAGAAAATCCCTCTGATTAAGGCTTATTAGGACATCAGGAAGAAGAATGGGTCAGCAGTAGCCAAAGGGGTCCAAGAGAATAAGAAATGCGTATGAAATATATTAAGAGAACAAAAAAATATAGGAGAGAAAGTAGACTCATTAATAAATGAGGAGGAAGATTATATCAATGATGATTCTAAAATGGGTAAACTGCTGAAATGCTCTATAAAAATCTGTTAAACAAGAAAAATAAAGGCATGAGAAATGGATAATTAAGGAGCAATAATGATTTTGTCAAAGCTATTGATGAAAAGCAGGTAAGAGAATACTTAAAACTTCTGAATATATATACAGATCAGCAGGTGTGCGTGCATTTCAGAGTGTTAAGGGAATTAGCTAATGAACTTACAAAAACACTAGCAATTACTTACAGAAAGTTACAGAGTGTGAGGGGAAGGTACCAGAGGGCTGGTGGAAAAAAGGAAATACAATACTGAACTTCCGAAAGGTAAAAAAAAAAAAACAAACAAAAAAACCCACACCAAGACCCCTGGCACTTAGCACTCAATGGTCCAATTTCTATTCTTGATAAAGTAATGACATGTTTATTAAGATAGAAATCAAACCATAAACACAATTAACATAAGGTTTTCTACAGAATAAATAATAACAGACAAACCTTATTGCTTTTTCAGATCAAGTTACAAAAGTGGGCAAAAAAGTAAAGAAGGTAGTGCCTCTTGACCCTCTAGAAATCTTACTTGAAGGATGAATTAAGAGTAATGTGAATTTCAGCATTGCCATGTAAACCAAGAGTGACCTGAAGGTTCATAAAGTAATGAAAATGAAAAATTGAGGTGTTGAGTTACTGAGCACTGCCTACAGTGATGCTATACAGGGATATGAGCTAGGTCTAGTTTTATTTAATATTTTTGATGATGATGTGCAAAAGGGTGGAGAAGGACAAGACACAGAGTAGTAGATTTGGTTTCTACATGGTCTGCACTAAAACAAAGATGATAAGTGATAACAGTGTATATTGAAGTAATAAATAATAAATCTGGTAAAAGACAGCCTGGGTATGTAGGTGAGTCAAAATAAAACAGCACAACTCAATGCAATGGTTCAGATTGGCAGCTGCTGCATTCCAGCCGGGACACAGATTGTGTCCAAATAATATAAAGTATTATTCAAAAAAGCAAAATGGGAAATAATTTCAAAAGTAAAAATGAAAATGCTTCACTCTGAAGATGTCAAATCATTATGCTTTCTTATGGAAAAGAGAGATGAAGGCAATGCCATTTGGTTTCCACAAGAGTTCCTCTGACAAGTTCCAGCAACAGTTTCCTTTTCTATAGCACTGTTGAGGCTGCATCAAAAGAACTGTGTACAGTTTGGGACATGTCAATCTCAGAATGCTGTCAAGAAATTGGAGACAGTCCAGAGAAGAGTAATCCAAATGATTGAGAGTCTCGGGGGATTCACTTATAAAGAAGATTAAGTGAATTATATTTTGATTAGGAGTGCATTTTAATGGCGTATAAGTAACAGAAAGACAAAAACACCAAGCAGGGAACAGGATGATCTAGGATGGCCCCAAAGGTTTTGATGGGATGAAGATCAAAAGAGAATTTAGACAGGATATCAAGAAACATTCCTTAGCTCTGAGGGATTTTGATTGCATATTTCCCACTTTTGATTACTGAATGGGCTTCAAAAGGCAAGGAGAATGTTCCCACTTCTATCACATAGGATAGAATGAAAGACTTCTCCATCTGAAGGCAAGGGTCTTGCAGTATGAGCTAGTGTGTCTCTGCACCTTTAATTCTCTCTGTCTCAATACAGAGGTGGGAGGCCGCCATTCCCAGCGAGCTGGCCCCATGTGGTTCCCATTCCCCAGAGCACTTGTCTGTCAGTGTTGCCTTAACCCATGACTAATGGGTAGATCAGCCAGTAAAGGAACTCTCAGAGGTGACTGAATGGGTGAGGAACGACATTAGCTGATCACTACAGTTGTTTATTTCTTTATAAAAGCAAAAGGCAGTCTGCTGCTGTTGTGTACCTCTGCTGTCAGTGTTTAACTATGATGATAAAGACAGAATCAAAAGACAGCAAGATATGAAAGGATAAATACAGGAAGCTGGAACCATATTTAATGAAGACACTGTAATAAGCCACCTTTCTCAAATTAGAGCCTGAGTAAATGCTTTTTTTTTTCCCCCCATGATGCTCCAGAAGCTTAAAAAAACATATAAATTCAGAACTGAAAGTGTATATGGGCTGAAGAAATATCATTTTTAGGGAAACTATTCAGTTCCTATTGGGAGAAATAAGAACATTCCCACTGATTTGGGTTCAAATTCTTCCACTGTGTGTCCTACTCTAACTTGTCCTGAGGTGCCAAAGTATTTCGATAATCTACATTAATCTAACAACCCACTTAGGTTAAAAGGCTGATAGCTGTCCTGTTTGTTTAAACTGCAATTAATCTCAGAAAACTGGACTGTGATGAGAAGTATAATCTTAGATTTCTAGTGAGAACCATGTGCTTGGAGTTAACATCTATTTTTATCACCTATACTGTGTGCAGCCAGATCTTTTTTGAGTTAAAGATACACATTATAATCAAATATGGGAATATTTCCTAGTACAGAATGTCTCAAATATCTCCTTTGGTTTCATATTGGCCTAATTCCTATATATTAGCAGTTATATGTTGAAATGCGGCCTTAATATTAGTGTGCCTTAATGACTACTCCACAGGGGAGGGAAGTGCTGCAGGGTGTCACTTCCTTGGTGTGTCTCCAGAAATGCACAGCCGGGTTCAGCTCAGTTGCTCCTTACACTCTGGGCAAGCTTACCCTGCCAAGTGCAAGGTTCTGTGTCACTGTGGGCCTCTGAACTGGGGCTTTGGATACACAGCAGTGGTTGGCAATGCTGCTGACTCAGAGTGCAGGTGAATGTCTTCTAAATTGTGTGCTAGGAATAGTATAGTAGTCTATTTTTTTGTTATTACTGTCCCCTCTGTGTCTCATTGTTCTTTAAGAGGTCTCCTCTGCCTTACCAGTCCTTTTCTAATGTACATAGATCACAGTTCATATTTTGCATTAAACTCGGAGGCCTGCTCTGTTAATTTTAATTGTTGTTCATTTGCAAGTGTTGAGTATTTTGGACTTTGCAACGTATGCATGGCAGTCCTTGTAATGTGTCCAGTTTTCATGTGTCAGGTGCTAGGCAGCAGAAGATGGAAGAAAAGAATACACATGCAGACAGTTTAAGTCAGCCCTACACCCTGAGATGGGAAAGGAACAGCCAAAAGTTTAGGTTGTGTTTGGACTCTGGGCACCACCCAGTGCATGGGTATTATGGCTGGTCTTCTTGCTACAGTATGTCAGCCTCCTGCTTGCAAGTGCTTTCTGTCACAGCTGCTCAAAAATGCATCCAGTCCCAAAGAAACTCTCCTCAGAAAAGATGTCTGGATATAGTACTACAGTACTATAAAAAGGATGTATATTCCAATTTAAAATATGCACAGATCATTCACCGAGGTAGCAACAATTCTTTTTCCCTTCCCCCAAGATAAGAGTATAAATCACATCTTCTCAACAAGGCAGGTAGTGAGGATGGCAAAATTCTTCCATTCCTAAAGTGTTATTGGAGAAAAAATGTCACCTCCATGCATAATTGCATAACTTTACTACCTGTCATTTTCTATCAATCAAAAAAATGTTATACTTGAATTTGAGGACAAACATGTCTAATAAGATTTTAGATTGACAGCTGAATGGCTGTACTCAACCTTATTTTAACTTTTTTTTTTTTTTATTGTTCACTAGATCAACATAGAGAGTATTATACCAAAGTTAAGGGAAACAAATACTCAGATATATTAATCCCTCATGCACACTTTACCTCCAAAAAAATAGAATTTCTTTCCCCATAGGTTTTGCTAGTCAGCTCCCTTCAGTCTTGCCAGTGCTGGAGCAGTAGACTAATGTTTCTTCCATTGTATTTCCAGTGCAGTGTGGCCAGATTTTCTTTCAATTATCAGAGAAATATGTTTCCTGACACATAATCAGCACCAGTGCCCTTGGAACAGCAGTGGCTCCTCCAGTGGCACCTCACTTGCCCTCAACACTCTCTTCTTCTGGTGCTGGGCTCTGGCTTGATCATACTTTGAGTGAAACATCTGGTTCCACACACAACAGCCCATGCCACTCACCCCACATTTGCCCCCTCCCTCCCTGGGCCCTGTTCTTCAGGGTATGCAACAGTCTTCACTTCTGCACACTGGGGACTTATTCTCCTTCATCGGTGGTGAGTAGAGTTTCAGTTTATTCTGTGTTAAACAGCAGTCTCTTTCCTGTCTCTACATACTGAATTCTGTGTCTCTACCTCTGCATACTTCTTGACCACCTCCTGAAAAACCCGGGGAACATATTCCTACCACTGGTTGTCCTCCTGGAAGCTGCTTGTGCTCTGCGTTGATATTGTCTACATATTTCTTTGTGACTTTCCCAAGACTTCTCAGCCTTGAATAGATTACCAAGAACCTGCTTCTCAATTTCAGGCCTTACTCTTCTTTGTGTTCATTTTCAATCAGCTCTAGCTGGACCTAACTCAACCTCTAATGCATTAGTAGTAGTCCAGCTCTGCTGAACTCTTTCTAAGCCATCACAAATGGTCCAGAATAGGCTTTAAAATTACAAAGAAGGTATCAGTACCTCTTTAACAGAGACACAGACAGGGAGGCAAAGGTAGTCATCTCATCTTGGCTGTCTTCTGCATTTTGTTCCAGTTCTGTATGTGAAACCACGATTCCATTCCTCTAAGGGACACCTGGGTGAGAAGTTAAAGAGAGGGTAAAGAAGAGTGGCTGTTTCTGGGGGAAAAAATATCTTGCTAAAACTTCACACAAAGAACATGATTGTATCCTATCAGAGGATCTCAAAGCATTCACAGGTTCAACCTTGCATTTCTCTAGCTCTGCAGGAATGCCATGGTGACCTTCCCATGAAATGAAATGGCCAGACTTCGTGAATGAAGATCTGGGGAAGGGCTCTCCCCACATGGGTGTGCCCTTCAAGCCTGTGCAGTGGATTTTTCAGGTGAGGCACAGCATGTGCAGAACTGGCCCCACCGTTTAAGTCCTGAGGTCCATTTGCCATGGCCGAGCGAGCTCGGACAGTGAAATCCTCAGGACTGGCTACAGCCCTGGTACTAACCGGGACTGACCCTGCTGAGCATCTGAGATCTGATGGGATCGGATGGCAGGGAGGCATTTAACTGCCCAGGGGACGGTCCCTACTGAGGACTTGAACTCAGGCCCTTGGGATTCAGAGTCCAGAGTGCTAACCATTACGCCACAGGACCGCCCCACCTTCCCATAGTTGCACTGCAAAAGCAGCTATGGCAGGGATGTCACTTGTTTCCATGAACATCTGGGTGAGCAATGATTGGATTCAGGTGAGAAGCTGAACTCAATGCTTCTCCCAGTTGCTCACTGTGCTGTACTGGACCAATCACTCCAGGGACAGGTAGTGCAGGCTTTATACGGTTGATTCACTTTGCTACTCCCTTGAAGGAAGAAGCACAGACCAAACAGGGATTTTGTGCCTGGATTACAATAAATGTTGTGAAAGCAGGAGGGTTAGAGATTCCCAAGGTTGACCTTCAGTTAGCTAACTGGGACTGCAGAAACATCGATGCTGAGGCAGCCTGGGCTTGGGCATGAGCAACAGAATCCTTCCTGGAAGGCAAGGTACAAGCTCTTATTCCGTGCTCTGCTGTGTGCTCACCATGACTAGAGGTAAGCTGACTTTGCCTCTACGTATGGAAATCACATCCTTGATGGTAGTGGAGGTCCCAGTAACACAGTGTAAGCTGCATGTTGCTTATGGCTTTTGGCAAAGCCATAAATGAGTGTCCAGAGATTTCTCTGGCTGAAGTGTTAATACTGGCACAATGCTTATCTTCCAAATTCTTTAATACATCTGTTCCGAGTTCCTGAAATTGTTTGTTCTAACTTAATGACAAATGAGCAATATTTAAAAGAGCCTTCATACTGCAAGAATAACCCAGGAGCTAGATGTCTAACTGCTCTCAGCTAAAGTCACAATTAAGTGCAACCCACAGATTCTATAGCAGGCACAATTAATTGCAGGCACAAAACTATGATTGCAAACGAGTGGTCATTAAACAAAGAAGATTAAGGCAAGACATTCTGCGTATTCATGCTATTATTTAAATTAACAACAAATAGTAATCTTTTTTGCTTTGCAGGATCTTTCACATTGAATCTTTAAAATCCCTTACAAACCACATTTGCCTGGTGTCACAATATCCAGTGAAAGGGAAAATGCTAGGACTCATGGGAAAGTTTAAAATCAAATTAACTTGTTTAGCCCTGATATCACACATTCTTCTCAGGCTAGGTCTTTTCTCAGTGAGGAGAGCCGTCTTCTGACAAAATTAGAAGACTGTATTTATTTTATTAATTCTTCACTACTAATGATACTCATATTTCTAAGCTTTTTTGGTTTGGATTCAAGGTACTGCTGTAAAAGTGATCCACAGTGCATAGGTTTTCTAATGGTTCCTTTACTAGTGTGGCAGGTTTACAATGGTGCTGAGGAAGGCCCGCAGGACCAAATTTTCCTGAGGGAGTTGTGTCCTGACTGGGACTTCCTTTCCAAAAGCAATTTTCTGTGTCCCCTGCAAACAGCGACCAGAAATTGTCTTTCTCGAAGGTAAAATGTTAAGGTCTGTGCACACAAGAAACAGACGGTCTTTGTGCAGCCAGGGATGGAGGGATGGAAGGGGCTTTGCTTTTTTTCAGTGACTTATGAAAATGTTTCACCAGCCATAGCTTCACCTCTGCATGGAAAATATTAGACCATGGTTTTGTGTCGGCTGGATTTCTCTGCCTGTCAGGCTTCAGGATCAGAAGCATAGTGGCAGAAACCCAAGAAATGCTCACAGCAGAGCATACCTGCCTTCTTCTGGTCTCTCTACAGGCTGTCCTCTCACCTCATGAATATCATGCTGGGGGGATGGGGAAAGGGTAGATGGAGAAGGTGAGGGAGCAGAAGATGCTGGGGATCAAACAAAGTGCAGGAGGGAGCGGGGAGATTTTGCCCGCTACATGACATGCAGATGCAGGCAAGTGAGCGGCTTTATCCACTGACAGCAACCGGGCTGCATCCTCTGTCTGAAACCGGCACACTTCCTCTACGAAGCAGTGGAGAATTACAGCTGTGTGTTTTATTCCCATCCTCATTTTCTGTAGGCTGAGGCACACCAGCTCTCTGGCAGTGCAAACTGGAGCCTGTGCACCCAGGGCTGGGAGTCGAACTGGTGGAAGGGGTACCATGACTGATCTGTGCAGGTTAACCTCTGAGTCACTCCCACAGCATTGCCTGTGCTGCTGCTCAGCTTTATGCCTCCATCCGGTGACCAGTTTTTCCCCTTTTCAATCTGTTTCATTGTGGTGCTGGGTAGGAAAGGCTTCTCAGGGTCCCCGTCCTCTGTGGGATGGTTTTCAAAAAATCTTAACTTAAAAAAAATTTCAACTCATGGAGTGTTCCTTATTTTGCATGACATGATCAGCCCCATCTGTTTTAGTGTTTCATGGAGTAGCACTGGAATTGATTTGTGGGGCAGAAACTGGTGATCACCCCTCTTTGCTAGTGAATCAGCAGAAGGAAGGAGTAAGCTGAAAGAGCCTTTTCTTTGTGTAGGACTGCTGCAAATTCTAGGCATGAGTGTTTGTGCTGAGTATCTTCAGCTCCTATCAAACACTGGTGTGGTGAAGGATGCATACAACTGAAACCTTATGACTCTTAATATCAAAAAGCTTTAAATACTGCTCTTACAACCACACCTGAAACAAGGTCTTGCTATGGCTCACATCCCATTACACTGCATTTCTTTCATATTGAGATGCAGAAATTACATTGCCAAGTTATAAGTAGTTTACATAATCCCAGAATGCAACATGGGAAAGCTTTCAAAATAAAAATGAATAATAAGATCAGCATTTATTCATTTTTTCCTTCTACATCGCCACTGAAAATTCTCATTGGTGTGGCTTTATATGAGTAGTTCTCCAGAAGTAAATTATGAGCAAAATTCAAAGCCATCATAAATTAAATGTGCTTTTTTCCTGTTTTGGTGTACAAGACTTTCCATTAAGCTAGCCCCATATAATATACCTTGGATGTGTTCAAGAAAGCCTAGTAAATTATAGTAAGTATTTAAAATGGTAAGTAGACATTGAAAAAGGCCACATTAGGATTAATGAATGAAAGGGTTGATACTGAAAATGCACTTGTAAATAAATAACATGAAAAGTAAAGATGACACACTGTTAGGTTAGAGTTACAAGTGGGAGTATGATGATAAATCACACGACTGTTTGTCAGAGCTTCACATGTGGGTGCACATACTCCTTAGTTCCTTTCTTCCCTTCCCCCCAAGCAAAACCTCTCCCTTCCCTTGTCCCACTCAATGTGCCTCCAGAAGAGTGATGGGACTTGTCTGCTTTCAGCACTGACTTTTTCTGTTGGAGATGTGGGGGGCTGCTGAGTTCTCTACCTCTTAGGAGCAAGCTATGCTGCTCAGGGCTTTGGCTGGGCAAGGCCAGTGGTGCAGGCCTGCTCCGTCTATCCTGGTAATAAAAAGCACATTGCTGACAGTGGGTGTCAGCCAGGTTGCAACTGAGCCTGGATGCACTGCTGCTGTTGACAAGCGTGTTGGGTACTTGGGTGTTTCACTCCCCTAGCAGCGAGCTGTCTTGTGATGGGAGCTGATAGCAAGAGGTGTTATGGGGAGAGCTGAGGATGATATGCAATCCAGTGCAGCGGATGCAGGACTTGCAGCAGGTGGAAGAAAAAGCATATTCTCCTCTCCCACCTGTCCACTAGTCCTGTGCTTCATTTCTGCTTGGTTGTGGCATACTGCAGCTAGGACTGTAGCAGCAGTGCCACAATCATGGCTGAGGTCTGATCGCAGTGGAAAGTTTAATTGAAGTTCACTGCCTTGGGGCGAGCAAACTCTCAGAATATGCACGATAACCCCAAAACCCAGAGTGAAAAGAATAGGCAACATTTTTTCGTGTTTTCACTGTGCCAACCATAAAGGCCATATATACTGATACAGATACTGGCATCATCACATCTTGTATCTCATATCATGTCATCATCTGTGGGAGCAGTTCTGTGCAGCATGTTCTGGCTCACCACTGAAATAGCTCACAGACTGTGATCCAAAAGCATGGAGCAGAAATTAAACAGGGGGTGGGGAGGGCTGTGAAACCAGAAAATATGTGCGGCAGTACTTGCAGATCACCTGGGCGAAGGAAAGCATCTGCCTAATTACATTAGGTCTTGCATGTCTGAGAGAGCATGTGTAAGGTAAGTAGGTCTTATGTAGCTGGGATTGGAAAGTCCATGTTAAGGTTTCCTCTGCTTAGAAATGGTATTTTGTGGCTACATGCATTCAGGTTCTGCCTCCTAATAATATGGGGCAAGTCCAAAATGTGCTGGCCTTAATGGAGTTACTCTGGATGCAGAGCAGCGCAAGACAGGATCAGGCTGTGGCATGTATGCTACATGAAGTGATGGGTGGGTAGGTTTTTATAACCTGATTTTACTTCCCTCCGTAGTATTCAATTTTATCCACATAGGCCCATTGAGAAAACAAGGTTCTGCTCTCAGTGAAGTGTTTATGGGCCTGTACAGCCAAAGGAATACCTTTTATGTGCCTGTGGCACTTTGAATATCTTTGAATGGGAAGGAATCTTTGTGGGCAAGAATAAATCCACATACTTTTTGGTCTGCCATGCGAGGAAGGGCAGAGCAGCAGTCAGTGCCACCTAAATCTTTGCCGGACCCCAGGGAAGGATTTAAGTTCAGGTTCCCTATTTGAGTAAGCACTAGGAACAAATGGTAACATAAAGGTTAGTAGAAGATTATAAATAGGATAATAAATGGAGAAGGAAGGATTATACTACCACATTAGAAATCATTTGAAGGGAAGGTAGAAACTCTCATGCTTTGCCATAAATTTTGAGTGCCCAGATTGATGGTAATCTATCTGTGTTATTTATTATAGAGATATATATTTTGAAATAATTTTTTAAAAGAGCTTTTTAAAATTATTAGAGCTACAAATAGAGTAGAGCACCAAAACTCTAATAGGCTGAAGTTGAATGTTAATGGTTTAGATATAAATATTTGCTGTGGAGATGTGTCTAAGTATACCCAATAAGCTGAGATAGGAAAAGAACATATTTCTCATGTGGCCAGTATTATCTAAGTAATTTAGCTTATTTTTTTGAATAGTCCTGATTAACTGTTTTATGAAAAACACTTTGTCAGATAAACTCAGATAATTGGTAAAAGGGAAGAAACCACAGTCCATCCATGGAGTGACTGTGAGCAGAAAGAAGTAAATTAGCCCTTCTGTTTTGAACTCTTCATTCAGCTCAATGCAGTTCATAAAACTGAAAAGTCAAAGAGTGTGTAGTAAAAGAGGGCTTAGGAGTTAAGATGGTGGAAAGGGAGTAACAATATCTGTTCTTTATTGATCTCCATAACCAGAGTTTGCACGTGCCTCTCAGCCTTCAGTTCTGCACTCTGCAGCATAGATACAGCGGCATCTAACTAGCAGATGCAAGAGGAAAATCAACATCTGGCCAAGCTGAGTAACATCACTCAGCATTGGCATTATTGGAGCCATTTCCCATGTGAAAAATAAAAAATAAATTCCATTTTCAAGTGGAGTAGTATTTTTTTGCAACTATGCCAAGTTAACTCAACTCCTCAGGGCTGGCTTAGCGGTCTGCACATGCCACTGCAGTTGAGTTATGCAGAGGTGACCTGTCACAAGTCAAGCCCCACATCATTTTGTAAACAGGAATCTGAGGATCCATGTGAATTCCACGTGTTTGTAAGTCAAACCTGTGATGGAGTAAGGAACATCTCCCCTGCTCCTGGATCTCTATCCTTCCTCTTCAGATGTATGTAGTTAGAAACTTGTGAGTGCAAGCTCTCTGTGAGTTAGTACAGACATGTTATTGCTTTCTAGCTGGTATATATGTCTACTATCAAGGAAAGTGTAACAGCAGAGGGTCCAATGTGTTTTTTATAGACAAACTAATGGGAGGTTTGAACTGCAGTTTCGCTGTCAGTATCACTCATTTTCAGCCATCCGAGACTGATGTGGGTGACATAGCTGTGCTGTGATTACAACCCTTCCTTCTACTGTGCAGGTGTATGTGTGGTGAGTGTTGTGGCATTGGCAAAATTGGCCTTGGGTGGGGAATTGATAGCAGCAAATGATAACAAGAAGAATTGAGATAATGAGCAAAATGGTCCTAGGATAGTCCAGAAAGCAGGGTGCAAACCAAGATCATGATTGAACCACTGTTCATGATCATGAACAGAACAGAAAGGGCAGAAGAAGTGCTGATGCCTATGCTACTGGAGGTAGAGGAAGATGTGAACAACAGAAGCCCATGTGTTTCATCAATAAACATGTCATAATGCCCCTGCCTGGTAAGGAATTGGAGCAGAAGCCAAATGTGAAGGCAAGGGCAGCAAAAGGAAGAGCTGCCACTGCGGTAGAGAGCACATTGAAGATTTTCAAAGGACGATTTTCATTAGATAGACTTCCACACTCCTTTTTCCCTTAGTCTGGTTGAGAAGTTCTGCAAGGTCTATTTCATTACAAACTGTCACATGTTTGGGCTGGGCATCCAGACTACTCACTACTTTCAAAATACACCTGAAATGTTGGGAAGCCTGGGGGAACTGCCGGCTTGCGCTCATGAGAAAGGAGTCTGAGGAGACGACTTGCCTCTTGGGTCTCAGGGCATGAGTGCCTCACGGTGGTGAGGATGACCACCTTCTGCTGCCTCATGGACTGTCATATTTTTGTGATACTTCCAATCTTGATTATGCTGGTAGCACTTCAGTGGTTTTGTAAGCCACTAAGCAATGTTCATGAAGCTGAGCTCAGTTCTGTATTTGTGCTTTAGAAAAGTTTCATTATATTTTGAGGATGTGGTTTTGTTTTCTTTTTGTGAACCTGAAAGCTTTTTCCCTGTTTCTACCACTCTCAGGTTTCAGACTATGAGATTAGTTTAACAATAAGGAAATTACTAGCATCATGCTAATTTTAGTATTGTTCATGCATTGCAAAGCGACTTGCTACACAAGAAAAAACAACACACCACATTTGAGCAATATTGGTGCAATATGTCAGACATGTAGCAATATTCTCTGTGATTATCACCCCATACAATTTTAAAGCAGTGATGAATTGTGACAGATCCTCCTCTGAAATAACCCATCATAGTTTATGAAATCAGTGGAAGTATATCAGCTTACATCAGCTGAAGATCTGGGCTACATTTCTAGCTTTCTGCTAATACTTTTTTATGATGGAAGTGAGTACCTGAGACGAATTGAGACTTAACCTCTCTAGCTGCACTTTATATTCTTGTGAGTAGCACTAGATACATTTCAAATTCACTTAAACAAAGATTCAGCCACTGAGTATTGAAAATGAATAACATGTCTGGCAAAGTCCAAGATAAATATGGTAGAAACTTCACCCATTTGTGGCAACAGAAAGAGGACTATACTTGCTACCTTTTTCTTTCTCTTTTTTTTTTTTTTTTTAATAAGCAATTTGGTTTTACCTATTCTTTTTAATAAATATTTATAATTTCAGTGAAGTTGTAGTAACATGGGATAATACCATCAGTGTAGTTTTAAGCTTTAGCATGAAAGAACACCTCTCTCTGTGTGCAAGTAGTGGAGCATGTGGATTAGCAAATTCTGACCTAGTGCAGTTCTGCTGACAGGCTAAAAAGACACATATCCCTTTGTCTTGTCATTTAGAGGTGAAGAGGAGTTAATTCAGAAAAGGCCAAGTTAGTGACACTTTTAATAATAAAGTAATGCTTCAGAACAGTGGCGTGAGATGTACGGTTTGTAATGACCAGTATAAAGCTGTGAGAGAGACACGTCACGAGTTTGTCCCTCTGTTAATGTGTCTGAGACTGTTCAGTAGTTACCATCCTTTAGGAGCTTTCCTAGTAATTTCTTTTTATTTATATGTTTCTTTTTTTTTCAGATCTGCCTAAAATGCTATTTAAAAAGACCACACAAAGAAGTGATCTACCTTACACAAATGTCTGGTGGAAAATAGCAATGTAAATTTTGATTTACTGAATCCATGAAAGAAGGAGGCCACTGCCTAAGAAATGGATGACAGCATCTGAAAGTGGTTCCAGCATTTTAAAAGCAATTATGGGGGGTAGATTTATGCATGAAACCTGCTCTGTACATTAACTAAATTTGTGGGTTTAATCACTGGAAGGAGAAAACCAGCTATGAAATACTCAAAGTAACAGGTCATTGTAGATATTCCCCTGAGGACATAATTTGTGTTGGTGTATGTAGACAGGACTGTGCATATGTGTTGCAGAAGTGACAAAGGAAAGAGTCAGTGAACATCTTCAAAAAGCAAATACAGGAGAATGCTGGAATATATGGTTTCCTGAATAAAGAAAATAAAGCTGTGACTATGTGAAGATTTCTTAGTATGGGAATGGCAAAGGAGTAATGCATTCTTCACTCCAATGGAAATTAATGGAGCATGCATTCCTCATTCTCAGTCTATTTGAGGCTGCAACAGGGGATATCACATCTGGCAAAACTACTTTGAGTCTTGTTATACCACTTATAACATCATCTGGACCTTAGGAAACAGCTTTCTGAAAATAAGGAATGCTGTACAGTACCTGACATTAGCCCTGTTGAAAGGTACTGATAAGTTGCAGAGGCCTAAGAAATTAAGGGTCGCATTTGCATGGAATTTCCCTGCAGTTTATTATAGTCAATTCCCTGGTTTTGCAATTTTAACTGCCCTTATCCCTTAAGTGTCTTCCCCAGGGTGAGTAGGGGGTGCTCGTTTGTGAAAGGGAACCAGTCAGAAAGGTAAGCATCTGGGGCAATAACAGAACACTGCATACCCATAAACATTGCAAAATCTGGTATAAATTGCGAACACTCATTATTAATAGAAATACTGTTTTCAAACTATGTTGCGTTTTCATCTCTGAGGATTTCACATGCTATAGTCCTGATCCTGTTCTCATATTCCTAACTCCCAGAGTTAGCCTGATCAGATTTGATAGAATTAGTGGTGCAAAGAGAATGCACACTTTATAAAGCTTTGTGGAACTTGGCCATAAAAACAAACAACTTCATAAAAAACTTAACTACTGCTGGGTTGGAGGCCACTGTCCTCTGGATTTTTCCATGTATTCTGCCATTACATTGCAGAAGAGGGGCTGTTTTGACACTGTTTTTCAAAAGCACGTAGGACTTGGATAGCATTCACAGAGCAGGACAGAGCCATGGTTTGTTGGTACGTGCCAGTGTGAGAGGCCCACGTGCAGCACTGCTTTGCTTGTGCAGGGTTTGCATTTACCCCCTTATTGCTGTGCTAGAACAAGTGTGAAATGGCAACATTGTGATTTCCAGGAACATCTGAAATGAATGAACAGAGTCCCATAATACAGGAGGTGGTCAGAGCTGGCTGGTGTTCGTAAAGCAAGCGGATGGGAGATTTGGAAATGCAAAAGGGAGAAGGAAAGTCTGAATGTCTTAAAATCTCCTACTCGAGTACATTGACTATAGATAGCTTTAGTGTTTGCCTTCAAAGCAGAATGTGATTCTGAATCAAAGTACCATATCTGTGCAGCCCTACGGATGGTGACCCTTAAAACCAACATCTCCATCCAAATATGTTCATTTGGCATCATTTGCCACCTGGCATCAGCTATCTTAATCATCCCAGGAGATGATCATAAACTAATGCAGAAACTCTTGTATTTTGGGGGGGTTGCAGGGTGAGGCACGGGTCAGTGTGTGTGAAGGAGTAAAAGGTTACCAAGTGCTTTGTTCAGGGGTCAAAAGATTACAAGCTGAGATAATTATATAGAGTAGCAAGAGGTTTACCATGCAAAGTAAGCTTCCGCCCTTACTACAAATGTACAGCTATGCTCATTTCTGCTATAGGACTATAACATACAGACTTTATAATTGTTTCTTTTCTTTAACGTTTACTTGTTTCCAACACTGGTTATAGAAAGTCCTCAGTATCCTGTCCTGCACCCATGATTATTAAAATATTTAAAGTCACAGAATGGATATATGGCTAGGCAGACACATATTTTGATTTATGCTATACTATGGTTGAGGCACACATTTGAAGGCAAGGTTTTTGGCTGACAACAGCATCACAATAGCAGTCTTCCAGCCATATATTATAGTGATGACCCCTGGAAATTATCAGGGTTTAATACAAGGCTATAATATAGGGTTTCTGAAAAGTCTACATAAGCAATAGACAACATAAAAAGTCATATTACTATTTATGTGCCATCAAATCACATTAGGAGGGATTTGACCACATAAATAGTAAAATAACTTTTTGGGAATATGGAAATGAAAGAAAAATGTTTCAAATAGAAACCATAATTTACAGAAAAATCACAAATACACAACCGTGTTTTGAAACTAGGAAAGTAAGAGGCAAAAAGAGAAAGGAAGACTTCTTGGAATATTTTCCATATACCATAAGATTTTATTTTTTTAACACACACAATCAAAGATGCATCCTGTCATGTCATATCATTATTACCTATATTATTTTGTATTATATTTTTAGTTACGTGGGAGTTGACTGATATCTATGTTGTCAGCTGTTTGCCAGCTGTTTGCTCCTGGGATGAGCGGGGTGAATGTTAGCTTCTCAGAACCATCAAAATAAACAACATCATTTCTCTTTGTTCTTTCTCTGCTGCACAAAAATGTTCTGTGGACAGAAAAAATTCCCAGTCCCAAAATCTTACCCTCTTTTCTTGAATCAGTTATGAATACATATCAGTATTTATCTGATGTTCATTGTTTGGTGATGCCAATAAAAACTGTTGAGTGAGCATGAATAGTAACTGTTGCAGCTATGGAATATCCAGAGTGTAATGAGTGCTGTAAAGGCAAGTGTGAAAGTAAGGGGCTACTCCAAGTAAAAGTCTGTTACCCAAAGAGTGGTAGCTGAAGTTGATGAAGTTTTTACCATTTATGTAATTGTGAATTGGGTCAACCTTTGACCGTACAAATATAATGGTAGATGAGCTGTGGCACTGCCACAGGTTCCCTCTGTGGAACAGCATAGCACTGTGCAGCTGCAGGCTTAGCCCATAGTGGACATCATCCATGTAACCCTTCATTCCTCCTCCATGGGAAGAACACAGAGGAGACTCAAGTTTGCCTCCAATGACTGTAATGCACAAACCCAACACATTCAGAATGCCAGCAATTATTGCCTCAGGTTTTTGGGATGTGAGGGTGAAGAAGGATTTGTTATACTTCCTGTGATCTGGTTTCTTAGATGAAGGAATTTCTCTCCTATGGTCCTGGTTCAGTAAGCGGTTAACACATGCTTGTCAAATGGAAGCAATGCTACTGACATAAAAGTGAATTTGTCTTATGGTATGTGAACATAACTGTTCATTTTCTAACTTTACCATGTGCCTAAATTATTTGCTGGAAAGATGATCAATATTCTTAGATTATTTTTAAGAAAAAAAGGCTTTTATTTTGAGATAGTAATAAATACTAAATTCTGGGAAGATTACAGTATTGAGGAGGCTTTACACATCACTGTTGTGCAGGTATCTCTCCCTTTGAAGTCAATGGAACTTGTGTGTGGCAAAGGGCAGAGATATAGGGTGGAGATATAGGGTGGGAGAATTTCACAATATTGTGACTTAAGAGCCAAAAGCATCAGAAGATGTCTAGAATATGAACTTTAAAATGCTTTTGTGCTCTTTCTTCTTTCTTTTTATTGTTTTGTTTTTGTTGGGGGGTTGTTTTGTTTTTAGTTGTTTGCGGGGGTTTTTGAGGAAAACAACCTGGAACTTTCTGCTTTACCTAGAATGTAACAGTTAACATCCACTTGAAGGAAAAGTTGTGTTTCAGGGAGCTTCCCTGATAGTAAAACAGAACAGCAGAGGTTGTTTAGAAAAGCTGATGAGAACCTTGGGCATATACAAAAGAGATGGGGGGCAATCTAGAGGCAGGAGGAGATATTGCTGGAAACAGGAAGGTGAGCTCTTGAGCATAAAAGAGAGATAAGACACCCAGGAAACAGAATGATCTTAAGCCAAGGGAAGGTGTATAAACTGTCCAGGAGAACAGCACATCAGAATCTACCTCTGGGAAATCTGTTGAATCAGGGAGGCCGTGACTGTTTTGCACCTTGGATTATTTGTGTGTGCTCAAGCAAGAAAACTATATAGCTATTTACTTGCTTGCTGAAAGAAAACAATTAGATAGCATTCTTATTGATGCTCTTAAATGAGAACATTATTTTTGTTTTACAAAACATTGCTCTTATTTATTGACTTTATTTTGGAAGCCTGCAAAAGTTGGATTTCTCCTTACGTTAGGGGAAGGCTTAGAGCTCTTTATGATTCCTTCTTTCCGCATGAGCTACATCTAGGAAAGTGCTGAGGAAAGAACGAAGGGTGCTTAGCAGCACTCTCCTGCACTGCCTAGCATTGTTATAAGATTGTACCTTTCAAGAGCTGGGTTAGAGACTGTGAGGCTAAGCTGTTCAATTTCTGCTAACAATAGCATAATATTAATCACTTATTAACAGTCTTGGTCATTTGGCTTATTTCCTCATTTTCTATCGACCTTCTGAAAATCCTGTTTTGCTCTTGATGGTGCCTCTCTTACAAATGGCATCAGCAGCTGTACCTCAGTTTGAAAGGATGTGTGTGTGGAAAGGGAAAGGAAGAGGGATGACAGGCTCTAGCCAACATACTTTTGCAAAACGACTGCTAGCTTACCACATTGCGCTCTTCTTTTTTCCTGCTAATTACAGGAAAAATGATTTATTAATATTTGTGCAATGGTAACTTCTCAGCTCACCCACAGCCTTTTCTAATCCAGCCAATTATTTTTAGTATTACTTTTAAGCTCTGACTTTAATTAATGGGGTGCAGAAGTTTAAAGCATATGGGGTTGCTTCTCTGAAGACTGAGAACAAGCAGAGTTTAAAAACCCTGCAGATACACTTCTCAATACTGCACTTAACTCTGTTTCTGAAAATGCTACATATAAGTTGTCACATTTTCTTCAGCTTGACATAAAATTCTGTGACGTGTCACATCAAATAGCAACAATCATGAAATTTTTAGGGATGTGTCAGTTTTGAGATACACACTTTCTTGCTTTGATCCACCTTGGTTCAACTGGAAGATAAAATAATCACTTCCATTTCTTACTACTTTTTTATGAAAACATAAAATATATATATTTAAAAATTTTCAAAGTATTTGTTCTGAAGCCCCTTTAAACAGAAAACTCTTGTTGCTGCTAAAATCTGCTGCAAAACCAACACCTGAGTTTCAGTGATGTTTTTTTGCCTGCTCCAAAGGAAAGCTTGAAATGTACCATCATTTATGGGATACCTATGGTCATGGATGGGCAGTCCAGTCTTCCCACATCTGGAGCATGACCCCAGCACCATGAAGTCGGGGATGGTGGCAAATACTCAGTACTTTGTGATCCAAGTCTGTCTGAATAAAACTTCAGCTGCCTTTTTAAATGACCAAAGAGATAACCTTCCAGAAAATCCTTGGTTGCACACCACTCTTCATTCAGCAACAGGTGGAGTGAGGAGCGTGTAAACTTTGCTAGGATTTCACAAGAAAGCCACATAACTACAACGTTGCCACTTCCTACCGGGTGAGCTCAGTTGAATGAAGCAGCAAACAAACCCTGTTGCCCTGGGCTCCCCCCATGCCATCCCCCCAATCCCTCTTGAAGGGTCATTCATCTTGGGCGCCCGTCATGGCCGTGGTGGGTGGCAGCCCACATCTGTCAGAGGACTGGAGCACAGCTGCGTGAGAGGAGAACGCACTGACCGGCAGCCCCATCCGTGGGTGATTCATCAGCAGGACGGCTACTGCTGGGAAGAATTCCTCCCTGGTGGGATGAACCTCTAGTGACTCTTCTCAGGAGCCAAGTACATCCCCCTCCCATGCAGACAGGGCCATCACTCAGCCTGGGGTTGAACTCTCTCTCACCTCCTGACCACCTCTTCAAATCCTATACTTGCACCAACATGTGAACTGGGGCTCTGTGAGGCCCAGAGGCCTCCTATCCCACCTCTGCTTCATTTCCACCCTCATACAGGACACCTAGGGCTGGAGAATGGCTGTCCTCAGCCCTATAGCGTTATCTCTGTCTCCCCTCACATACTGCACCAAGCTGAAGAGACTTGCCTGATGAACCCTGATGGCAGTGTTGTCCCATGCGGAAGGGTGCAGCCACCTTTTAACAATTTAGTTAAGACTGATCTCCTCATGGCCTGGACCCCCTGTACCCTCTCAGGGGCTCTCTCCTGGAGACACTTTGATTGTCCCTTGATGCACAAACCAAAGGAAATCTGTGGAGTCACTCACCGGCTGGTGTCAGATGGGGATGTCCCCTCCATTTTGGAGGAATGAGTGGTGGCTTTCACTTGATGGCTCTGAAAGCCATTGCCAGGCTGGGGAATTGTGCTGACATCCCAGGGATGTATGACAAAGGGTGCAGAGGGTGCCAGTTCCCGTTTCTGAATCATCTGGTCTGACTGTATTGTGCTGGGGGAGGCAATAAGGAAACAGAAGCACAAGGACAGCAGCTAAACCTTTGTGCTTTTTTTCCCTTTTTTTTTTTTTTTTTCCCCTGAGGAAGCTTTCAATGTGCTCACCTGCTGGGTCCTCAGGGAATAACATGCTCTGGCAATTTATTACACTGTCTCCAGGCAGAGCCTACCATTTCTATATCAGGGAATTACTTAAGGAGTTACTCAGGTCCAGGTGGCTGTTTGAGAACTTATATCAAGAACTTACATCACCTGCTTTCTCTTGTAGTTAAATTTAGGTTCCTTCTTTTGGCTCATTTCTCCTTTTATCAGAGCATAATTTAACCACTGGTCACTGGAGACAGAGAGAAGCGTAAATAAGCTTCAGAGTACACCTGAGAACTCCACTGGGGAGAGCTAAAAAGCAATGTTTTCTTCCAAAAATCAGTGTTCTTTCTCAGTGACTCTGGTAGCTTCTGCCCTTCATGCTGGATGAAGGAAGTAGCAGACAAGAAAAAAAAGGAAAAGATAGCATGACAAGAGATATCAGGAAGATCAAGAGAAAAGTGGAGAAAAGGCATTTGTTTACATCAGAGAAGAAGAGGCAAAACTTAACATTTCTTTACTTTTAAACTTCTTGGCTAAGTTCACTACTGCATTCACAGAGACAGGAAATATATAGAGAGTGGCATGAGTGAGAGCATTTCATGTCCCAGACTAGCAAGATGAGTGCTCGGGTTCTTCGACACTGTCATTGAAAGCCAAGGGAGCTGACTAGGGTCCAGAAAGGAGGATGTGCAGGGACAGAGTTCTTCTTAAGACCACAGAATGTCCAGTTCCAGGGGTTGATGGCAGAAACTCTACGGAAAAGCAGCTTGGGCATGCTTTATGTTTGTATTGCAATGAAACGCATGTTTGAGGGCTTTGAACATTTTTGTAAAACTACAGTGATGAATATAAATGTATATTAAAGTACTTATGGACACTGACTGCTGGGGGCTGCCTCTATGGGGACAGGTGGTAGAGGTACCTCTCTTTCTATCCTGTGTCAGTCTCCATAAAAATCAGCTAGCAGTTACAGTGAAGCATTTTAAGGCAAACCAACACCAGTGACTGCTACAGTCTGCCCTATAAACTGCAGAGGTTTTGGAGCTGATTGACAAGAAGCTTAGACATCTGGACACCAGGAGCAGGGTATACAGCTGGAGCTGCCAACTTTTTCAGCTTGTCCCCAGATAAGACTGTCCCGGCTCATCAGTCAGCACCCTTATATTTCTTAGGCCTTCAGATTTTAAAGCGGCTATACTGACCCATAAATCTAGTAAGATGAATGGGTGTATTTTATGATTTTTTGGCTGAATAATAACTCAGGGGTTTGAAATGTTTGGAGTTTTCTTTGCTCACACCTTTCAGTGTGTAGAATGGGATGTTTCACAGTAGTTTTGCTTTTTCCTTTCATTCTGTTGGAATCAAAAGCAATGAGTGTAGCAATTTTTGCCTTTAAGTCAAGTATGCCATGTGTTTTTTTTTTCCAAGGACTCTGTAATCACTGTACAAACTGGATAGCTAAGGCTATGTGTTACTGTAGGCCAGTAGTCTTTCAGCTCAGAAAACATATGGTCATGTTTGGCTATGAGATGTTCATAACTGTCCTAGATTTGCTTCTCTCCTTAAAAATCTTTGTGTCCATTACAAAATGCATTACAAAAATTTAGTGCATACTGTAGTGTCTTTTCAACAGAGGGGAGAGGAGATATTAACAACTATATCTGGACAGATTGAGATATAATGAACGTCTTACCAAGAATTCAATGTGTCAAAGACTTCTGAAGACCTTCATAACCTATTTCTGAAATTTATCCTAGCCAGCAGCATAGGCAGTGTGATACACCCAGAACCTCAAAGTAAGACCATGTCATGACAGGCCCCTCCTGGTGCACGGCGCTGGTCACACCCCTCCATGCTTGAGTAACGTGGTTTCATCATTAAGCAAATTTCTCTCTCCTGAGCAGAAGTAAGTCCCTTAAGTGATAACCTACTTCATTACTGAGGATTAAAAAGGAGGGCTTTGAACAGAGAACAGACATATATATTTAACTGCAGGGTTGACTCTGGAACTGAGGGATAAACTACAACTTTCTTTCTCAGACATAAGGTAAAATTGGTGGCTAATCTCTCTCTGATCAGCAATTTCTGTTTAGTTGTCTGTGTGCTGTCTTTCCTTCTGTGTCTCATGAGCCAAACTGAGGCAAGCGTAACCTAGAACATCTGTAGTCCTGCTTACATGTATAGACATACATGTATTGATTTGACTCGGGATGTACCAGAGCCTGTTCTCATCAGTCTGTTTTGAAAGCTGTCTTCCATTTAATTTATTTGGTCATGAGAATCAATAAATGGTTATTGATGATCCTGACCCATGTCAGTTGTATCAGTCTCATTTTCTTGGTGGGCCTTTGCAAAGATACCTTCGTGTATCGTGACCACAGCATTTCATCAGTGTGATACTGAGATGTGAGAGGTCTGCAGTAAAGTGGGCATCAATTCTAAGAATGTCTGGATTGACACGGGACTAATCATCATCCTGGCATGAAGAGGTACTGTCTCAGAAATGTATTAATAATATATCATAAGCGTTGGTCATTTGTCAATCTAGTGTCCCAGAAAAGACCATACCTAAACTAGATTACATTAATCCTTTGGAGACAGAGCTAGAAAAAATATGCATAATTGTGTTGACCAACACATCTTGAGTCTCTTCCATTTCTGGGCCCTGTTGGGGAAGTTAGATTAAAACAGGGGAAATATTTTGCATTAAAATGATTTTCATGGAGTAACAAATTGAAAGATAGTGCACAAGTTACAGTTCATCGATCACATTGGTGAAATAACATTTGATGGATTTAATAAAACTTACTTAAAACTTACTTTCCTCTTTTTCCTGGAAATATCTATCTTTTTTCATATGTAACTCTGCAGCTTCATTATGATCTTCTGCAACCAGTGCCTCCTTATTATCAGGTAAAGAGCAAGCCGAGTGATACTGCCTTTTTCCTTCTTCAGCTACTATCAAAACAGTGCAACAACCCCAGTCACAAACTCAAGAGTCTTTTGACAGCAGCAATTAAGCAACTTAATTAATGAGTGAATAAAAATGATAATATTTACTGAATGGGAGCATCCTGTTTTGCATTTTTATTCAAACTGTGCACCTGAAGAATACCACTGAGTATATTACCTCCTCCCCTTCTGCTTGCAAGCTGTCTTCATTTTTTTTCCTCACACTATTTTGACTTTGCAAGCATCCAAAAACTATTGCATGCCTAAACATAGGCATGATGCTGAGGCATCAAAAGACTCCTTCAGGCAGCTGAGGGGAACATGTTGCTATCTTTGCTGTGGTTCTGCTGACCCTTAAAACTTGGCTTATATTTAAGGGAAAATTTCCATGGTGTATTTGTAAGATTGAAGTTTATATCAAAGAAGGTGATTAATTACTGATAAATGGCTAATAAAAACATTAATGTGTTTTGTAATTAACAAACCTTGGAATGACAGTCCACCCACTTTCTAGACATGTTTCACATGCACGTATACCGACTTCTGCTCCCCCATATTCTTTATGTGACTGTTAATCTATGTAACCCTCATATATTACATGCATACATATAAATATATATTTTAGTCTACATATGAAATATATAACCCATCTCAAGTGCAAGTAAAGGCCCATACATAATTATTTTGGAATGACAGACAGTGAATTCCTTAGCTATTATTTTTGACAACTCTGTCATGGATGCCAGACATATATTGTGGTAAGAGCCTGAGAAACTTGGGAAAACCCACCTGGGGAGCAAACTCCTTTTTTCTTTATGGAAAGGTTCCCCAAGTGACAGGCCTGCAATTCTGGGTGAGCTTAATTAAAGTCAATAGAGAAAACTAAAGCGTTCAAAATTGCTGCCTTTGGGGCTTCCCCACTCTTCTTTTTCTTCATTTGCTGACACTTTTAAAGGGAAGGTGCATTTTAAATTCCTTATTTGGGGCTTGGGGCTCAGTTCATCACATTCCCCTTCTATTCTGCATCCCACATTAAATCTCTCTGACACTTCAAAGTGTTGTTTCTCATGATTTATGGCTAACTAATGCAGGTGCACTGGGACTCCTGTGACGTGCTGAATGTCCTCTTTGACATCAGTGTTAATGAAAGAAGTTTTGGCATACAGAGCCAGGTGAGGCATATTACCTAAAAGTACAGATAGGTAAACTGAGGCATCCAACAAGACAGCAATGAAGCCAAAAAGAATTTAACCTTACTGGCTCCCAGAGTTTTGTGGTATTCACTAAGCCTCTTATAGCATGAGGTCTGTTTTATAGTATCTCCTTGGGTTTTTCCCAAATCTGCCTAACCAGACTTTGTGTCCGTAGTGCTTCCTCATTCTTTCTCCTCTCCTGCCGCAGTTTTCTGTCACAGGCCAGAGACACACAGAAGCAGCAGAGCTAGGAGTTCACATGGATAAAAAAAAAAGTGTGTGTAATAGGATCTTGACCATCTGCTGCACCTGCCATTTCAAGCTCTTGTCTGTTTTGAATCATACATTGTCAAATGCTACAAGCGCAAGCAGACCTGAAGCTTGGATTAGTTCTTTAGCTTGCAATCCTTACTTTTGAAATGAATGGCAAAATGTCTACTGACTTCAGCATAAGAAGGGCTCATTAAACAACAGCTACAATCACCTTAGTTTGGACCCCACCAGCAAGAACTCACTGCAGTGAGACTGGGGCTGGGGCATTTGTGACAAACTGCCTTTGGGGTTTGCTTTTGGAATAAAATCCTCCTTTACCAGCCTCTCATAATGAGGTGGCCACACAACTTAAGAGTGAAGGCATTTTTATGAGTGCCTAATGCTAGATATCCTAAATGAGGTTTGTGGATTAGGAAAACACTTTAAACATTCCAGTGATCAAAATCCCTGATCATAAGAGATGGGTGTCAGAAATTTCACAGTTCCAGTTATTGGTCCTATAGCGCTTATATTATTCTCTACATGTTAATCTAGGGTGTTTGTACATTTATTATAGAGTTAGGATGGTAGTAATTATGTATTCTGCCCTCCACAGAACTCAGAAATGTGAGAGGTATGATATGTCAAGATCAGGGCTAAGTCAAAGTACAGTAAGTACTTTGGGTTTAAAAACAGAGCTGCTTGTCTTGTTCATGGAGCTGGAAGGGGCTGAGGTGAGGTGATCCACTCAGATTCATAGCAATAAGGGCTCTGTGCAAAATGCTACCTGGAATCTCAATTCCAAAAAAATCCCCTTCCCATCCTGTTTTGGGCTTGTGGAATATCTAAATCCAGCAGATCCGGTTCTGATCTGTTTGTATTTTAATGTGTGGCAGATAAAGTATCACTTCCTTTCCTTATTCCTCCTTACCATGCTCCCTTGGCAAACAGCTCACTTCTTTACTTCCCTCCTGGAGGAAGGATATCAGTGCTGAAAAGGTTAAGTGTGCTGCCTTATGAGTTGGGATGTTGTGAAATTTACACTCATTAGCTTCTCTGGGTGGCCATCAGGAATTTAATTAATATCCTTGACATGGGTTGTTGTAACTGATATTGTGGCTTCCAGATGCCCATTGCTAAGAGAGACAGAGATTGCACTTGTGAAGAGTGACAGCATTCAGGAGTATGCAGAGGCTTTGTACTCCGTCTTGCAAGAAGAAAGACAGCTCTGGTTGCCACCTTCTTCCTGTGGGAAAAAAGGGAAAAAAAACCCAGCAGCCTTTTTGCAGGTAGCCTCACTCATGACAGTAACATCACGTCTGTTTCTGCCCTTGTCAACACATCTCACTGTCCACAATCACTCATCATCTCCAGACAGACAGGACTGGAGGAGATCATCAATTGCCAATGCAATTCAGCAGATACACTTCATAAATTTTAATTACATTCCCACTGAAAATGAATGGTCAGAAAATATAAAACATCTGCCATCCAGATCATTTACATTTTTCATACAATAAATCATTGGCAACATCCAAAACAATGGATTAAATCATGTGGAGTGTGATAGGTCAAGAAAGAAGAAACGGCACCCATTGCGTGATTACTGTTTGGACCAAAGCCATTACACAGTGTACAGTATCAAGAAAAATAAAAACATTAAAAAATAGTAACCGTTTAGACTTGTCCCCATAAATAAAAGATCCCTGGTCTCAGATAGACCCTGCTAATGGATCTATTACTGTGTCTATGGAAAAATGAGGGACTGTTTAAGTAAAAGAATATTTAGTTAATTAAGATAGAGGGAAATGAGCTTTTATCAGTTGAGTGTCTGGGTTATTTAGCTTGTAAATAGAATAAAGAAGTGATGTCAGTGGAAAGTAATCTGTTAATCAGGTTTAACTAACATCGTTACTGTTAAAATAACTCGATCAGCCTTTTCTTCAATAGAGTGGTGTGAAATTCTAGTGTGAGATCAACAAACAGTGTGTCCAAATTACGTATTTCACCTGGAAAAACATCAGAATACAGGCTTAGCAAGCCAGGTGTGGGATTCAGAGGGGATCTACTACATCTGTTTGGCCTCTCTTGTGAGGGTGCAGTGACGCTCGATGAGCCCTGCCCCAGGAGGTAGGAGAGCTGTGCTCAGCTCATGTTCTGTTTCAGCTACTGAACTGCTGGAGAAACATGCTAAGGCAGCAGGATCGTGTTTCACTCCATAGAGGGTCCGAGGCAGTGCAGCCAGAACTACAAATGCAAAATGCTTTCTGGTCTAGGTACCACAGATTTCCTCAGAACTGGTGACATTTAGGTGCCTCAGACTCTTGGAAGTTTTTAGCTCTGAACTGTAGGTGCTTTGTGTTATTCAGTATTGTATGTAATTTTTTATCCTGAACAATGATATGTCACTTTGTGACATATTTGTCACTTTATGTCACCTTGTGTTGAATTTTCATCCAAATGATATTTTTTCTGCAACCGTCATCACTACTTGTGCTGTTACCAAATCTGGAATATTGTCCTCTCTTCCTTGAGCCATTCTTATTTTGTAAAAACTGAAGGTAATTTTGGTTGGATCCACCTCAAGGCTTGTTTTTTTTTGTCTTTTAAATAGTACCAATAAAAAAGCATAAACTTCCATGGCAGCAGCAAACTGTGAACACACTCAGTCACCAGCTGGCGGATACAGCACATCTTTATCCCTAGAGCAGATGAGAGATTAGTGTGTTTGTTAACCTCAGTATCTTTCCTGTTGAATGAAATGGGTGAAAATCAGGTATACACTGAGCAAATGTTTATTTTGACTGGAAATCCTGTCACTTTGTATATTTATGTGAAATAGAGGATATATGCTTAGCCTGAGGAGGTAACTGCACTCTTCAAAAAAAAGGCCATTGATGAATGGCTGTAAAAGTTATACTTTTATCTGTTTTATGTTCTTCTAATGCTGCTAAATTGTTGTATATTAGGTTAAAAAACAGTTCATTCTGATGTTACAACATAAGCATGTCTCGCAATGGTATGTGCAATCTAAGCCTCTTTCATTTGACGATTTACTGCTGTTAAAAGGAAATAAAAATCTTCATAACATATGAGAGACCAATGCAGCTGAGAGATTTTTCAAGGTGTTCAGCTTGAGTTCCTTGAACTAGGAATAATGTTTTTTTGACTCAGTGTATCTGCGTATTTTTAATTCAGTTACACAAATATCAGAGGGAAAGAGGTAGCAATTTTTTCCCTCATAGAGATGTTTTACTTCATACTAAACTCCTTTACAACAACAGTAATTATTGAAAAATATCACAGAAGTGCTGCAGCAGGTTATTATTATTAGTTACTATTTATACAGTGACACATATTGCTCTACAGACAAATAAAAACAATGTGGCTTTTCCTCTCTTACAACGATGGCTTATGGGCTTTTTATTACAAATTTGGACAGCTGGTTTAGATATGACAGGTAATTCACCCCGAATCTATTCCTTTTGCCCTAAGCCCCACCCCAAGAGGATAAGCTTTTTAAAATCAGAGTGTTTCTGCCATTTAGTGTCTGCTCTTCCCACCTTTGTGCCCCATCCCCACACTTGTCCCGTCTTCCAACCTCTCCTGTTTTTTTCTCATTACTGCCATTTTCACATCTGTTCAGTCCAAGAGGGGAAGCAAACACACCAAGCTACAGGACAAAGTTCCTGCTATCTCTGCCTAGCCTGGAAATAAAAGATATCATCAGGGCAGTTTTCCCACTATTTCCAGTCTTTGGCCTCAATGGTGATTATCTGTAAATGGGAGGATACAGGATAGCCCATTGGACAATTGCTTCCATATGGCTTTGCCCTTCACCAAAGCACACTCCCCACATTTCCACTGCCCATTGCTTCCTCATAGACTTTCATAGGAGTGCCTAGGAAAGCCAGACTATGCTCCCAATGCATTGGCTGGCCCAGCATGTAGAAGAGGATATATGCTACATATTCTTAAAGAAAATAACAATTATACTTATGTTGTTCAGGGAGTGCTATAGTCTGCTAAGTGTAACTCTGTTAAGCCTTCCTTATACCACAGATTTGCAGTTTTCAGGAGGCCAGTTGAGGGCATACATTTCCAAGAACTCATTCAACCAAACACAGAGAACAAGTTTAGGAAGTTTGTCCAGTCCTTTACATGACCTGAGCAGTTCTTTCTCAGGGTACCTTCACCATTAACTGTTTCCTGCAAAAATTACAGAGATTGAGTAGAAACTTAAAAAAGGCGTGTAGACACCTAACATGCCACTCGGGCAGAACACAATTGCCTAAATTGAAGTCATGCATCTGATTTCTTACACACCTGAAGATTAGCTCACACAGGGTACCTAGAAGTTTCTGACACAGCTTTAGCACTGGTGACTTGCCTTGGGTCAAGTGTGTGGTGTTGATGCATGCCTCCAGGTCATCCCCACCAGCTGGCTTTGATTTGCATCCGGGAGCAAGGTCAGAATGCACTAGCTGGGTACCTCTTAGGTAAAATCCATCTGGAAAAAGCACTCCAGGAGCTTCCTGAGCATGGCTAAGGCACAAATGGCTGCCTCAGCCTATGGGCCCAGGCTGCAGCTAGTCCAGGAAGGGTGCCCTGAAGGATGGATGCTGTGGACATGTAGTGCTCACTCCCAGCTCTTTTGCTGTACACATATGCTCCTATTGGTCTGTATGACTAGTGCAGGCACAGCCACTGTAGCCGTGCAGCTCATCTCAGAGCTGACTGCATGCATACACATGTGTGTGCATCCACGTCACCTAGTCATGCATGCGTGTGAGAGCACACATGTGCACACGTGTAATTTATCATTTTTTTGTGTAATACACAAAAAATAATGTATGAGCTCCCTCTGCTGCTTTATACAAAGAAATTAATCAAGAAAATTGCTTGCAAAGCTGAGAGCATTTTATTCATATCTTGCTGATAATGCTGCAGCACCAGTAGTACTAAAAATAAGTGCATATTAGGCACTGTCCAAACATTAAATAATTAAATAAACAAAAGAATCTGTGTTGGCTTCCTTGTCTCATAAAGTATTTCAAATATATCTGTTTTTATTGAATTAAACATGCTGACATTTTGGGAAAAAGAGTGTTTTCTGACTTCCAGAAAGGTATAATTAAAAACAGTGAAAGCTTTTTTGAGAAGAAAGACACATTAAATATAGCTAGGTCTTTTTCCTTTCTCAAAGAGAATAAATAATTTTTAAATGTTTAACAGTGATATATCATAGTATTAGTATTTTTTTGGATGCCTTTTGCATTTTGTTAAACAAGCTTTATATAGTTAAACAACATGACATAAGCTACTTCTTGAAGCTTATCTGAACTTTTAAGACCCATAGAAATAAATATCAGATTACTTTAGTGATGAAAAGAGAACCATGATGAAGAATGTTGTTCTAAAGAATTTAAAAAAGCTCTAAAATATATCCTTTCTTTCTTTTCTCCTCTTCCTAATTCTTCTGCTTTAAAAGTGCTACAAGAGCAGTATCTGAAATACATTCTTATTTTATGTATTTGAAAGGTAATTTTGATAAATTGGCTTGCAAAGAGGTTATTTCCTGAAGAGGCAAAATCAAAAGTCCTATGAATATTTTCAGAGAAAAACTTAGAGGCGGATGAAAATTTTCAGTCAATTTTTCATCCTGAAAAGTGTAGATTTAGTTAAGCAGGAAAAATTGATATGTTTCTGTCAATTTCTGTATCAGTTCACAGGATCACTTTGAATGACTTTTGAAATATTTTTTTGACATTTTGAATTGCAGAATAAGAGACTGAAGGTACCCCTGATGTCATGTGATCCCTGCCCATGTTAAATTGCCTCAATATTGCTTAAGTGAATGTACTTTGGAAAAAAAAAATAAAGAAGATATGCAGAAAAAACTCCCAAAGTAGATGAACATTCTGAAGTACACTATACAATGAATGTATCATAAAGCAATGCTTGACTTTATCTTTCAACGTGCTGAGAATTCAAAAAACATTTTACCAAAAAAATAAGACAAACCAAATTTATTATCAGAACTGTCCATGAACAATCATATGTATGTACAGGGCTGAGCTCAAAATGAAAGACAGCGAGAACCAAGTAAAAGAAGCTTTTCACTGGGATTGCACCAACCAGGTAGGATGATGCACTCAGTGGAGCTTCTGGCATATTACCTAATCACAAAATCAATAAGGTTGGAAAAGACCTCCAAGACTGTCAAGTCCAACCTTTGACCAATCACCACCTTGTCAATTAGTCCATGGCATCAATACCATGTCCAGGCATTTTTTGAACACTTCCAGGAATGGTGACTCCACCACTCCCCTGGGCAGTCTGTTCCAATGCTTAACAACCTTTTCCGTGAAGAAATTCTTCCTGATGGCCAGCCTGAACCTCCCTTGGCACAGCTTGAGACCATGCCCTCTTGTCCTGTCGCTGGTTGCCTGGGAGAAGAGGCCAAGCCACACCTTGCTATACCCCTTTCAGGTAGTTATAAAGAGTGATAAGGTCTCCTACAGACTAAACAACCCCAGCTCCCTCAGTTGCTCCTCAATATTGCTTACTCTCTAGACCCTTTACCAGAAGGGCAACAAAACTAGTGAAGAGTCTAGAGAGTAAGTTGTATCAGGAGCAGCTGAGGGAGCAGGAATTTGCAAGAACTGTAAAAGAAAAACTTCAGTAGTTTCAAGTTTTCAGAAATTTTTCAGTATTATGACTACTTCTGCATTTTGACTTACAGGACTGAGCATTTCCTTAGCTTTTGAATAGTTGCGTATTTAGGATTCTTTAGGATTTTTTCAATATCTTTACTTATTTGCTGCATGGTCCCCATATGGGTTAAGTGTGACTATTACCCTGTGGCAGGTGGTTGGAATCCCCCAGGAGTGGGCACTTACTTGAATTCCTGGGGGGCTGCTCTCCCCCGGCCCTCTCCCAAACACGTTGGCCCCGTGAACCCAAGGAAGGCCACACAGACCACGCGGAGAGAGCCGAGAAAGAGATTTATTGCAGGGGGAACACAGCTATATATCTAAGGGTCATTTCCATATGACCAATGGGGTTAAAGGGAAGGGGGACAGGGACCAATGAACAAGGGTTTTACACGGA
>JAWWEU010000081.1:93675410-93713842 GCA_035583155.1 Acropternis orthonyx | reverse complement strand
TGTCTCTTCATTCTAATTAATATTCCATCTTTGGCAAGAGTTTTATTCTTTAAAGTGTTTCTTTTTATCACTACATTACCCTTTCCTTAACTTTCCTCCATATAAGTCAGCTGTTGCACCACAGACCTGTAACTGAAAAGGTGATTAATTCAGCCACTTGTAGTTTTGGTCTATTATCTCATTGGTCATAACTTTTTAAACATCTATAACTTGTTTCTCTATGTGTATACAAAAGCATTAGCACACACAATTGATAGCAAACTAGACTAATCATGTAGATATCCATATTTTCTTCACCATTAATGACTTAGGAAGAATAAGATGTACTTGAGATCCTCCTTTTTTGTCAAGCCTTGCTCCAGTGAAACTACTAGAAAACAGTGTTTCTATCTGACTGTTGAGCTGGGATTTTGAGCTTTGCAAAGTAACAAGTATAACAGAGTCCTTCTTAATTGCTGTGTGTATTAATGGATCATATTGCTCAGTAACCATTGGGTAGCTGCATTGAAAATGGGTGCACCTCTCACAAAAACTTAGCTTTAATAAGCCATCCTTATTTGTCAACTTTTGCCAGTCCTTTCTGTCATGGCAATCTCTTTGTAAACACTTCTGATAATGTTAGTCTCTTTCTATTTCTATTACTGCACCAGATTTGGGTCTAATAAATACACTATTCACTGATGGCGCTGTAATTATCCAATCTGCAGGCTTTGCACATATAGGAGTTGTTGAATCAGATATTCTAACCCAGGGCCTGATGTCTCTTCTGGCAACTCCACCACCTCAGTAGTTTGTGTTTTTCAGCTTTAAATTGATAACATTAAATGTCTTTAATAGCTTATTACTGGAATCCTTTACACGGCAGAGAGGTGGTGAATACAAATAGAGTGCTTGACAAATCGCAGACTGTAATGGTTGGCAGATCCCATTGGCAATTCAGTAATGTGCTCAGGATCACAGATATTAGAGTTGGAAAACACACATTAGGTGAAATTCTAGGTCGACTGAAGAAAATGGCAGAATTTCTGTTGAGTTCAGTGGAGCCAGTTCCATTAATAGTGTTGCATTATATCACATTCCAGTATTGATTACAGCAATCCAGTCTGTGTGCAGTTCTACAGGGACCTCCTAGAATCCAAGCACCGAGACTTGGTAGAAAAGTATGTAGCCATAAGCTTTATTGATTGCTGTATTCATTTAGCATTGGCCAAACTCCCAAGGCGCTACCTGTGGACTTATTCAAAATTTGCTAAGTTTCTTTTTGTTGTATAATCCTGGTCAGGAATCCAAGAGGATGTCCCTGGGACATTACACAACACAGCTTGAAGTCACTCAAAACTCACACAAGAACCAGAATGACTTCTGCTGAGCTTTCCAGATGTTTCCAGCAAGCACAGCAGGCTTATATAATGTTGTGTGTTGGAGCCATGGACTCCTTCTTAAACCTTGAGTCTCAATATTTTCCATTGTCATCAGATGTATAAATCAACCTCTAAAGAGGCAACCGCGTATGCCTTCTATAACAAGGTCCCCTCAGATGGCAAAGAAGCAGGAGGCTACCGGGAAATGAGGCAGTTTGTCCTCATGGAGACTGAGATTAAAAAAGCAGGGAAGGGAACTCCAGTGGCCTACAGTAGAAGGCATAATTTAGAGCACCCTAAACTTCATTTGCCCTCAGGTTGTCCCAAATATTCCTTGAGTCCATTGCAAAAGTTGAGGTTCAAGATTAATAAAATGGATATGTGATTTGGATTCACTTTTCCACTTGTGGTCATAATGAACACGAACTAAGAATTGAGTCCCTGGGGTGGCTGCACAAAGTTTCACTGTCATTTCAAGGCTCAAGCGTCTGTCCTGCTGAACAGAAATTAGAGGCCAGTCTCTAGACATGAGCCCTCGAGAAGAAAAGCTACTAACAGCTGCAAGACTTTACCTTGGCATGTAACTGGTGCACTAATATATTCTGCTGATAAAATCCCATGGTCATGTATCATTTCAAATCCTTCCACTGACTTTCAGGCAGTAACTGAAAAGCAAAAATGCAAGGTGATCATTGCCTCAATAAAACCCTATCAAA
This sequence comes from Acropternis orthonyx, assembly GCA_035583155.1. Taxonomy (NCBI): domain Eukaryota; kingdom Metazoa; phylum Chordata; class Aves; order Passeriformes; family Rhinocryptidae; genus Acropternis; species Acropternis orthonyx. The sequence continues at coordinate 93,711,765 of JAWWEU010000081.1, read as the reverse complement.
GCCAAGTGTGAATGAATGCTGTAAATTGCACATTTCTTTCCCCATGCGTCTCACAGATCTGAACTCTGAGGATCAATCAGTTGCACACAGGAGTCATGACCCTGTTCTCATTGCTCTAAGGAACTGTTGTCTCACTGCATGCTATGACCCTTGGCATGAACATGGTAATACTACTACTTGTGGGTCTATCAACAACAAGCCCTCTGTGGTCCCAATGTGCTTAAGAAAACTTAATTCCTCTTGTTCCAAAGGTAGAGATCTCTTTTGTGCCAATTACCCTTTGACACTGCTATTCAAGCTTACTTTTCCAAACACTGGTACCATGAACACTGCTCCTTTCACAAGGAGATAGACTAGCAATGGCGAGGAAAGCTTGTGCAAAAATGTTTTCTTTTGATGTTCTGATTTTGGGATGGTTACTAAATGTATGCCACTGCATTTTAGGAAGCTTTGCGTAATGGCTGGATAGCTCACTTCCTTATGACTCAATCTTCATTTTTCTTGTAGGCTTAGCAGACAGTTTGTAAATGCTTTATAGTCCTCATGGTAGTGTTAGATCTTCCTGCAATCTATGGGTGAAATCAGATTCCTACAAAACATTATTCAAATATACCTTAGCATTGACTGCCTGGGTGGACAGTCACAGTCTCAAAGAAACCTCGTTTGTGGTTATACTAGCCTTGGAAATACATATTTCAGTTATTTTCACATTCTAAAACTAAAATCACATTCCCCAACAAAGAGGTGAGTCTTATCAAGCCACTTCAGGTCCTGCAGCAGCAGCAGCACCATTAATATCCAGAGTTGCTCTGCTTGCTGATTCTGTAAAAGGGACATCAGAGTGGTGCACCTACATCTGTTAGAACTGTTTACATGGAAATGATCCATCAGGGGCTAGGAAATGAAAACTTGATACAGAACACACCAGAGCACAAGGGAATGCTTGGCCTTCCCTGCTAACTTCACTGATGGCTTTTTGTCTACCACTCTGCTTGTTTACTGAACAAATAAATAAATTAGTCATTGGTTTCGATGGTAAGGTCCTGATGCCTTTTCCATCTGAGTGACAGGTTGCCCCACCAGTGGGCAGCTGGGCAGGATGGTTTAGGCTGTCTGTTTGCCAGGTGGGCAGGTTTATGGTGCTGGGATGCAGCTGCACTGTGAGACCTGAAGGAGAGGAAGCACAACTGATGGCAGCTGATAGCTTGATGGCCTGGAGGCCTCTCACATGCTCTCACATCCAAAGCACAAATGCCACTTCTGGGTCTTGAGAAGGGCAGAACAAGCTTAAAAAGGATGAAGGCTGACATTGTAAGGAGTGGTGTTGGGGAAAACTGGACTCTCTTCTGCACTTTGCTGTAACTCACAGAGCTAGACTCCTTGCTCCTCAGGGCAAGGCTTCTGCTGCCAGCCCAACTTCTCAGCAGGGCTCCTTAGGTTGTACTCAGCCCAGCTCCTGCCACACCAACATGGCTGGCCCTTGCCTAACTGGGGAGCTCCTGTTCATCTGTGAGGAGCCCACAGCCAGATGTCAGCTGCCACTGCATATGAAGAAAGCTGGGTGTTCATCTCGTGTTGGGGGCTGCACTTGGGAGCATCCACTGTGCAAACAAGTAACTCTGCTCAACTTGCCTCTTCAGCAGCTAAAATGGTAATGGGGTTCCTTCTTGCATGGATGAAGGCAAATGGAGGAGAGAGCTGCGGTACTTAACAGCAGGCAGGATCTGTTTCTCTAGTGCCTGTCATTCCCTTGCCCAAACATTACAAGGATGGCCTGTCACCCAGTTTACTGTTTGCTTTTTCTGTTCCTCTGATCCTTCCGTGAAAATTAATGTTTCTTTGCTGTTGTTGTTGGCATTTTTAACAGAAAGTCAGCAGCTTGGGAACGGGTGGTCTGCCAAAGCAGTCACCATGCACTGCAAGGTAGGGCCTGCCTGCACTGGCTATGGGCTGGACAGGCTGTTAAAGGGAGCAGGGAAGAATGAATGGAAGTGGGGGAGGGTTGTAGCATCAGATTCACTTGTTGAGGTTATGCTGAATGGTCTTTACTGTTGCAAAGTTATCTGCTTCCTACTCCCCAAGATGTTTCAGTCATGTCCCTTGGGGGTGCTCAAAAGAGCAACAGTAAATTTCCTTCCCTTATCAAGGGGCACTGGTGAAACCATGCTCCCATTGGTGGCTGGTATAGTGAAGAAGCTACTGTCCTGGTCTTAGTTTACTGCCAAGTCCTGTTGTGGGCACACAGCAAAAAGAGAGAGCTTTTATATATACAGTCACTGTATTGTAGATGGCATTATTTTTTGCTCAGACAACTCTTTGCCCAAGCTGAAAAAAAAGTGGGGATACCCTCAATCCTGAGGAAGAGAGGTTTGGAAAGTTATGTGCAAAGGAAAAACAGATATACCGCCTATCCACTGAATTTGTATGGACTGGGTTTTTCCTGACATGCTAACTAATGGCACTGAAGTTTTAGTGGCCTTTGATCGTTTATGCTGATTATAACAATTCAATTTCAAAGGCCTGACTTGGGTTGTCTATTATTATTATAGCAGGTTTAGTGTTTTTGTTTGAGCAGCTCCGTTAATTTTAGGTGAAAAAGGCCTTATTCTCCTGTGGTTAGCACTTTGTGTAGTCACTTCCTGAAGAGCTTCCTCTCTGATGGCTCCCTTTGGGCACTTATTTCCAGTGAGTTAAGGTGGGCTTTTGGATCAGAGCTTAGAGAGCTGTGAGTCAGGAGAGAATCATGGATGATGTATTTTTCTCAGTCTCTCTATCTCTGTACTCCTTTATTTCTGGAAAATCAAATATAACAGTTTAATCAAAAAGGAAGTGGGAAACAATGTAAAAATACTGCCTAGCTTTTGCACAAATAAAGAATAAATGAAATAGAAGCATATTCATCAAAATCCAAGTCAATACTGAAATAAAGTTGGCCCCTGTTGGTAAATGCAACATAAAAGGAAAAGAAAAAAAGTGGGGAGCAAAGCATTTATGAAAAAGGATTTTTTTTGTGTGTGTGTGAAATAACTTTCTTTCAGAATATAATAGCAGTAATACACTCTATGCATAGTGTTACAAGGAGGAAACTTTGGGTTTAAACCAGATATTTTTCTTTTTATGCAACGAGAATATCAGATAATAGCTCTGGATACATGTTGGGACTAGGAATTACAACCTGGATAACTTGAAGGGGCTGAATTACAAATATCCAATGTGATTGATGGTAACAGGGCAGATGGGCTCTTCAAAGTCCTGAAAAGGCAGGAGGTCACACTTGTAACACCGCAACAGGGACCAGGAATCCACCCAGGGGACTGGGAACTCTCCCAGACGCTCCCAGCCAACAGTCTAAAATGAAGTTCTAGTGCAGAAGGAGCATGAGAAATGCCAAAAAGGGACTATGAGTAGAAGTATTTGTTTCATAGTGTCTGAGGGTAACCAGTGCCTGGTTTTTATTTGTTGCTCTTTCTCTTAGTCTTGGTTTGTGGAAAAACTATTCAGGAGTTTTCCCTGGTCTGGCTATGGTGCTTGGCCTTGTTATCTCGTGGAAAAGGAGTTGGGGCTTCCCCCATCAGCTACACAGTGATCTCTAAGAGGTGACCTGATCCCCACCCAGATCAGTAAGCACTCGTTCAGCTCACTTGCACCACCCTCCTACAGAGCTCTAATACTTTAAATCACCACCATGCCAAAAGGCATCCATCGAGGATAGCAAGTGATTCTCTCAGATGCAAGGACTCACCTGAGAGCAGACCCTAATAGGTGACAGTGACTCTTTGCCATGTCAGGATAGTAACTTAGTGATTGGGAAAACTAAGTGGTGACCTGTTCCATCAGATGATCACTGGATGCATCAAGTTTTCTCATGGCTTTAGGAAATTGTATTCCTTATAATTTGTTCTGATCTTGTTCCTTAGGATTTAAAGATTTTGGAACTGGGGTATACATATTTTTGTATAAAAACTTGGGTTCACTCTGCCAATATAATTCTGCCATGCTTTATCTGTGTTATCTAAGTAATATCTCTTGATGCCAAATGAATGATTTCTGTAAAATAAAGTTGTACAGGTTAAGGCAAACTCACCTTGCATTTTGTCCAAGAACCATAAATCCAAAGAAAATTCAACTAAAGTGAAAGGCAGGAAAGAGCAGAAGCTCCTCAGATTTTCCCCTTCCCTTTTCATTGATGTCTTTATGATAACCAGATTTTATGAGGAAAAAAGATCTGGGACCCAGCTTCCTCTTGGCCTTGAGGGGAGACCTGAAAAAATTCATGGAGCATTTTGCAGAAATTGGAGTCCTGTATGGTCATAGGGGTTACAGAAACTCCAGTTTACTGCAGTTGGGAGGAGACCAATAAGTGGATTACATCACCAAGTGGTGGTGGTACTGGTAAAGAGATTCCAGTTTAAGCACACTTCCCATCTGATGAAAGCATTGCTTTTTTTAATCATTCACAATGTGGTCCTCATTGGATGCAACCTAACTTCTGCTGCCAGAGATACGTGGTCTGTTCAATACAGGATGCAGAGACCTTTCTCCATATTGACCTCTTCATTCAGAAAAGGAGAGAGAGAGACGTAACTTTCTTCTGAGTACGTTGGTCACGTAAAAGTATGGAAAGAGAAGTCCAGAGTGTCAAGGGAAGCAGAAGAAGAGACCAAATCCATGATACTCTTATGTAGTGATTTGCTTCATCTAAGTGCCTGCCACCCTACTCAAGAGAGGTTATGGTGCAACTAATATCTGTGATATCTTACCCTTACTGTCCATGAATGCGCTTTGGCAGACCTGCATTTTCTTACTGATTTTTTTACCATGAGCATTGGAAAGGCAGATGTGTGGTTTGCCTCTTGGGCAGGAGAGCAACTGCCTGCAGAATGGTGTTAGCTGGGTGATTTAGCTGTATAAACTGAAGTTCTCTGAGTGATGATTTTAGAATTGGCATGTTTTCCTTTCAACTTATAGACCTCTTTTGGTATTTATATAGAGTCATAAAATATAGCAGGAATGTTTTAATATATTTACTTTCACAGGACAGCTACATATATCCTGAAACCTAAGCTGTTATTTTTGTTTTCTTTACTTGTTATCCAGTAATATTTAAATTATTGATCACATCTACTCAGGCTTAGTAAATCTTTCATTCACATCTACCTTTTTAATGACCTAAATAGTGAATTTTTCAAGTCTGTGTATAGTAACATTAATGGGCATTAACCTGCCTACCAAACAAATATGTCTGCTGTGATGCTGTCATGGTTACCTTTGAAGTGTAATCAGCATCTTTTTGCACAAGAAAGGAGGGGCAATAAGATCTGGAAAGAAGAGTTCAAATGACAATGATATTGATTTCTAAGAGGAGATTCTGCTGTTATGGCTGCTACTTTGGCTTTCCTGGAGCTGCTGAGGTACAGTTGAGGGTAGAAATGGAAAAAAAAATAAATGTGGCTTATAAAGGAGTTAAGAGTGTTCCTTATTTATCTAGCAAAGAAAGAAAGGAAAGGGGAGGGCCCTCTGAGATTGTAATGTATTTTCTGAGAAAAAGACAGACAAAGGTAGAGTGAATGGAAAGTTTTGATGAAGTTGGAAAGACTGAATAAAGGAAGTTCCATTCATAGTGGGAAGTATGGTCTTCAACATCACCACCAGTTTGGCTCCAACTCAAATTAAATAATAGATGTTTTCCTTGACCTTGTGCTACTTTCACAGTGTGTTACATGATATGTTCAAAAAATTAAACTAGCTCTTAATAACAGTCCTTACTTTGGTATTATTATTGGAGTACCACATACAGACTAATTCTCCAGGCTTCACTTGGAAAAAACTGTCAGTATTTTCAGAGCAGGCTTCACAAAAATGTCCAAAAAAAGCTTGTGAATCCTGTCTCATTTCAGAGCACTACTACACATTCCCAATGCTCACTGAAATGGTAGCTGAAACAAGGCTGGAAATACCACAGCAGCGGTGTTTGGAGATGCATCAGCATTGCTTGTTTTCATTAGTCTGGAAATACTGAGAGATTGGCTGGATGCAGCAAGAGATGAGTGAGGGAAATAATGGGTTAAGGTGGAAGATGCAGATGGACTCCCCTTGGAATCAGTTTGTTCATCCCTGGCCCCTAGAAAACATGCAGTACTGGGCCAACACTATCAAAGCCCTGTAACAGTGAGCTCAGAACTCTTTCAGATCAGCATAGATAGGATCTGTCTGTGCTTGTAAGGATGCCTAGTCTGCATTTTTATAGGGGCATAAATAACTTGGCAGACTAAATTAATGCACAAGCCAGGTTAAGACCTTTATAAAAGAAAAAGATTGTTGCATTATTGGCATTAATGTGATTGAAAGGGTGAGTGTAGAGATATAATGCCATATGGTGGCAAGCATGGCCTATGGCAAGCTTTCTGCTTCCTGGGCACTGGGAAACAGGGTGTCAAATTAGGGAGGTGGAGCAGAGAGTGACTAGTGTACCGCTTATGAAGATGTTCCTCAGGTTTTCCATGTCATCATTGCTAGTGAAGGAATGGAGGACTATGCGTATCCCCACCAGCTGTAGAGTTCAGAGAATTTATAGACTTTTCCTTTAGAGCAGGAGAATTGCTGTTGTACACTGCACAGTGCTTTTCCTTTATTTGTGCTTTGTCTGCCATCTCCAAATATGCTTGCCATCTTAACCCCAAAGAGATTTCCAGTTCAGAAAATGCTGCCTAAAGTGAAGAATTTGGAAGAGCTCTTGAAAATACACTTGGATGTGATTAAGGTTTGAAATGGGTAACGTTCAGAGTGTGCACAGAACACTAGAGGGAAGGACAGAGAATGAGGAAAAAGCAGAACTCAGTGTTGTCAGAAATCCACAAGACGTTTGAATTATTACCCTGAAAATTGAAACTACTCTATCAAAATTGATGGAAGTGCCATGTAAGGTTGTTCTCCCCTGTACCTTATTTCCAAAGTTTGCACTTTGAAATGTGTTTATCTGTAATTCAAACCTAGAGGTCTGACTCAAAGTGACTTCAAGTTATTTTTTTAAGTAGTCTCTATTTACTTGACTCTGTGCATGATGACCCTTTGGACAGAAAGACATGATGATGTGCTTTGAAATCAAAATGAATACAAACCTAGCCCCCCACTCCCCCCCCTCCCACCACGTGCAACTTTCTTTCCAGCCCCTCCCCATGTGGCAGCTCCTAGAAATTTGTCTGTTCTCTAAGTCTAAGAAAAGATCACAGAAAAGTTAGAAAAGTTGGGATGTTATTGTTAGAAGAATGCACGAAACTAATGCCATAGCTACCATATTATGCATATTCTTAAAATACACGTATGTGCACAGTCTCACATGCCCATACTGTGCAAACATAGTATGTTGTGTGAGAGTACTCCAGAAAAATCATTACAATTTATCATGTATTGTGACCCCCCCATCCCTACTTGAGGATGAAAGTTTTCAATACTAATGCTGCAAAGTAGGTATTATGTTGATTTATGCTAATCGATTCTATAGATGCTGTCATAATATATTATTAAGTGATGACATTGGTGAAGTACCATTGCTTCCGGTGTTAACAGCCCACCAGTGCTAGTTTGAAAACAGCAGGAGAGCTACAGACTGCATGGTCTGTTAGATGCGGCTGGGAGCTGGGGACTTCTCCTGTTAATCCTTTTCTTACGCCTTTATTAGCAAAGCTTACTACCAGGAGGTTAAAAGGGTGTTAAAAATCAGACTTTTCTCAATGCCTTCCAGCTTATTACTATTTGGCTACAACTGGGTCCATTACACTGGATTTGAGACCTTCCTTGGGCACCCACCCTAACCTAGGAGCTGCAAATATCTGTCCATATGTCACATGATAGAAAGTTCCACGAGAGCCAAAAACTTCTGTACCTTAATGTCCAAGACCTTATTTGTGCCCATAAGCAAAGTTGTCTAATCTCTCTTCAGATGGGGAGGAGGATGGATGTTGCTCAAGACCTCCCTGCTACCTGAAGTAGTGGGACTACTTGAAAGGACTGAAGAGAGAGGGGTGAGGGCGAGGAAGTGAGATGATTGACTGCTCTTCCTTGGCAGCATGGGCACACTGACTCCGCCCTCTGCTGCAATGTGCAGGCTTTTGTGTTACCGGATGCCTTGTTTGTTTCCCTTGTCAGTGCTTAAGGGTACAGAGAAAAAAAAACAGTCTTAAAGCAGCAGAAAAGGATGTCTGTTTATTTGTCTCATCCGTTTGGGGTATGATCTCAATTATGGATAATAGCACTTTTTGTACAGCAAATGACTGTTCTAGCTAAGAGGCAAGGAAGGACTGCTGTTATCATGTCAACTCTGAAGGAAGTGTTTTAATGAAATGGAAATAAGTCGAGTTTCTTTGAACTCACTTTTGTGTGATTTTGTGTTTGCCATGTCCTGTGCTCAGGTGCTCAGTTGCAAGACCTTCATAAGCAAGTTCAGTCCTTGATTGTCACAGATGACCTTCACTGTCCAAAGTGGAATATGGAAATGTTTTGTTTGCATTTGGCATTTTATGTTAAATAGCAGAACATGGAGGACGTACGGGCCTCTGCTAAGTGTGTAACACAGCTGATGTTGAACAATGCAGTAATAGAACATTGCATTATTTTAAAACAATTACTTGGGTCATGCTATACTGTGGCTAAAATGACATGACCTTCACCTACCTATCTGTTTTAAAACTTCACCTCAAAGGATGCATTCTAGCTGTGTAATTTATCTTCCAAGACACTCCAGACTTACTAAGCCCAGCCTGAACTCAGTTCTCTGCTTTTGATCAGTATATTAATTTAACTGAAGAGCCTCTAAAACAAAAGGAACATTGATAGAATGGAAGCAGAGGATAGAGAGAAGACAGCAGTACAAGCCATTGTTGCAAAAGGAAGTTGCCCTGAAGAAGTAGCAATAGATCAAATACTCTTCATCACCAGGCATGTCTATGGTAATTGAAGTTAACACTAGGACATTCTTCTTATTGACACATCGTTTGTTTAAAAGGTAAACTCAGTTTGACTCATAGACTGTAATGATTAGCTTGTAACATATGGTAGAAAAAGGCTGGCTTGTAAGTTTTTTTAGCTTTGTCTTGGTACAAGGAAAGGTTTGCAAGAGGGTGGGGCAGGGAAAAGCTATTGAGGCACAGAAGGCAAAACATTGAGCAGTCCTTGTGAGAGACTGTAAAAGTTTCTTGGTTTCCCCACTATTTTGTTTCTGAAACTGATGCATAGCAAGAGGCTCTCAAAAACATCAGCAGTGCTTCTGACTGCTGGTGACCATATTAGGGACTATGGCCTTAAGTACATGGTTTAATGACATGGGGGAAGAGACCCCCATATCGCTGAACATTCCTGCATAGCCCTGCAGGAGCATAATATATCTGCACTTCTTACAGATAGGATAGAGACAGACATGCCCTCATGCAGGGCCATGGGGCTACTGCTGTCTCTCCCTACAGACACATTTCTCCTCTGTGCCCTGATTACTCTGATTGATGCGTGGATATCAGCACTTCCTCAGAGCTTGGTGGCAACCTGTTTTTCCATTAATTATCAAATTTCTTCATTGAAAGGATCAGTGATGCAGTGAAGACTGGCAGTAACTAATACTATAATGATCCTTAGTTATCCTGTGGGGGATTGTCTCCGCACCTTTTTTGCCTGAGGCATTTAGCACCTCTGGCTATGCCCATGAGTGTATGCCTATGTGAGAGTGCATGTGCTTGAATGTGCATATTTGTGTATGTGTATATGCTGGAATGAGTGCCCAGAGTTTGCTGTGCCCATTTTCTTGTACAAAAGAGGCATAACAATTTGCTTTGCCATCACTAAAAAGAGCAGCAGCAGTGATCATCTAAGAAAGAGAGCACACTCCTCACCAGTGAAATAGCACATTTGTGCTGATTGCTGTTATTGAAGCAGTCTATTAAGTATACAAGAAAGTCCAGTGCAACGCATTCAGAGGGAAAGACAGGTTGTAAAGGCCAAGACAACAGTTTTCCTGTGAATCTACTTATTATGAAGTCATTTAGGTTCATCACTACTTTACAGGGAAAATAATGTTTTTTGGGGGTGGGGGAAAAAAAGAAAGATTTAAAAAACAAAAAAAAGGAATTTACAAAAGCCAAAGGGCTTGATCCTATTTTCCTCCTTTCCCTCAGCTCAATTTTCTGATAATCTCTGGTATTCACTGAATCAAATGGTGACTGCTGATTGTTTTGATGATAAATTGCCTGCAGTGCATGTGGGACTAATTATGAGATGGCACATTTCATTCTGCCACCTGTATAAACTAAATTTTAGACAGGCACAATAAGGGAACTATTCCCAACAACACAACATTTGACAAAGCTGCAGACCTTCTTCTTGTTCCCTTCCCCACTCTTACTAATGGAAAAATTCGTAATAGAGAGTTGAGTGTTGAGTCTATAACATGGGGAAAACCTGAGGGAATACAAGAATAAGGGAGAAATCAACCTGGAGGATCTACAGGAAGGGAGAAATGGCAGTCTGGGAGAAAAGAAAGAGAAGGGCAATATGTTCCCAGAGAAGGAGAGATCAAAGGGAGGAAAAGACCTGAAAGCAATAAGATTGTTTTGGCACATGAGAGGGAGATGATGAGACTCAGAAAGCTGGCCTGGGGAAGTAGATGTTCTCAAGGTACAGGCAAAGAGCTAAGAAGAAAGGGAGGAAATCTGGGTCAGCCTCTCCTTGGTGACTGAGGGCTGCTTGATATGGTTTGGAAAAGTAAAACAGAGGGTAAATTTCAACCTTTTCTGAATCACTGGCATGGCTAGGACAGAAGCATTGCAATCCACATGAGGCCAAAAGGGAAACCACAGATGCTTTTTGCCTAAGCTATCTCGTTTCTTTTTGCTTCTCACTTCTGGAAGTGAGCTGGTGTACAATTTTGATTAGTATTCTTCAGAAGGAAGAACACTTTTTCTTTTGTGCAGGAGAAAAACTCTAAATAATTATAAACCATATTATAACCTCCACTTGAAATTTCTCTCAGTGGGAATAAAACAGTGGGCTACAACATTCAACTTTTTCTTATTTTTGGAAACAACAGTCCTTATTTTCTATAGTTTTCTGCAGATGATTGTTCTGACTTTCCCTTTGCTCTCTGCAGGTGTTGAGAGTGAAAGTGTGCATGAAGGTCCTGCAGTATGAGAGAGAACAAGAGTATGGGATTATTTCATCCTGTGTTTTACACAGTGATGTTGTCATGGACCCTTATAATAACAAATAAATAATTTTCCTCCTGTCTTCTTTGTTCCAATACTGGTGCTTGTATCTTCCATCTTTTCCAAGGGTCCCAGTGCAATAGCTGACACATAATAGCACATCACAGCTGCTCCTCCATGCATGTATGCATGTATATGTATTTACACATTATCACCACATTGGCTGGCTGGAGTCAGCTTTTGGCTAGATAGTCTTCAAACATTTTAAGTCCCTTATTGCCATTGTGTTTTGTACAGTGCATTACATCCCACAAGGATATCACCAGGATACCAGCAATATCGCTTTGTAATATGCATTTAATCGCCCAGAACAAGTATGTGTGACCTAATCTGTGTGTATCACTCCTTTCCTGACCAATTGCCATTCTAGCAAAACCACATTATTTCAAAGAGAATTTTGTACACATATATTTGTTCTCCCTCTTGGAAGAGACTGGTAACAGTCATAGTAGTTCTATGTGCTTTCCCATAGCACCACACCATATATGTACAAGAGACAGCATTTCCAGTGAAGTAGACTCTTGCCATTTTCCTGGTGTTCCTGAGAAGAAACCAGATTCATTGTGAGTGAGTTAAGGGTCTATCAGACCTCTGCTAAAAACTCCTGAATGCTTTGGCCATCTTCAATCAAAGCAAAATTGAGGGTTTGGTGGTATCAGAGTCCCACAGAGTTTATGCACATATGTCCTAGATAGAAGAAAGAGACACAAGTTAGTTCTCCCATGAAAGATTGCTTGAAGAGTGAATGCATTAGAATGAATGTCATTAGACTTCAGAGAATAGACTCAGGAAAAAGTGGGAGCAGACTGTGCTGGGAATGGAGAATAATGATGAAATATCCTTCTAGGGGTAAACTTCTGTTTTGTCTTGCCCCTCAACAAATACAGGTAAATCTGAACCTGAGGCTCAAAGGCACAGAAACAGTCTGTCTAAATTTCACTGGCAATGATACTGTGCAGAGCTTTTCTTTTGTCATCCATCCATCTAGCTAACCAGCCAGACACATGGTTATACTTTGGAAAATCATAGCCATTTGCAGGGTTTTTTTTATACTGTAACACATTGTAATTCTGCCTTTAACTTTCCTTTTGCATAAGACTGGTTCATGAAATACCTCTACAGATGAACTATTAGGAGTGACAAGGAAAAAAAAAAAACAAACTTGCAAAAGCAGCAGGTTGGTAGACAGGTATCAGTATGAAGTCCTGAAAATAAATTAATTTATGGTAATACTATAATCTAGGATTTGATGGACTTCCTTCACCTTCAGAGGTGAGTGTATGTGAGACAATTTGGAGTAGAAACCAGTGTATACATCTGGTGATGGACACCTGTGCAGCACAAATGTTGCTTCCCATTGAAGGGTTGAGCTTGTAGGTGTGGGGTGGAGCAGTCTTCTCCTTAAACAGACACACAGGAGAGATGGGGAGCTGGGGACCTACAAAATGGAAAGTAAGAGTAAAAAAAAAGAAAGCTATGGAAGAATTCTAGAGTCCTCTAGGACCTCAAATCTTCTCTTCTTGTATGTTTCTGATCCCTGAAACCAACCTCCTGTCCAGTGGCTGCATTTCCTTTCTATCTCTGTATCAAATGAAAGCAGTGATGGCACTGAAGTTGAATAAGCCACTTTTTTACAGTTAGAACCAAATAAATCTGTTTAAAGATGCATTACTACTTTTCTTGAGGGATAATTTAGACTATGTATCAAAAAGAAAATCAATAGTTTTTTCAATTACAAATAATTACCTGTTTGACTCCTTCCCACTTTTTCATTTTTATTTATTTTGTATTCAAAATACTTCTACTGAAAGCGTCTTCTGTCTCATCTCTAAAACCTAACACTTTCAACACAGAAGCATCAAAATCATCACAGGAAGCCTTGCAGTGGGGGTTTCAAAGGCTATTAATGCTCTGCAGATGGTAGCCAGAGATTCAGGAGATGGTCTCACGTTCACCACTCTACAGACTGCAGAGAGTGAAACTCATGTGCTGTAAAAATGAACATAAATGCTGTCACGACACTGGGGAGATGGCTCCCCAGAACTGGGCTTCTTGCTGGCTGGGAAAACTTTAATTTGGATCAAGTGAGTTTTCTCAAGTAGATATTTAGTTTTCTAGGCAAAATGTTTAAGACCGTCTGAGACAGAAAGGAGGGGAAATAGAAAACAATCTGAATAATGTCATGTTTTTATAAGTTCTCCTTGGTAGGTATCTATGAGAGAAAAGACTATGCTTACTAATAATTTTAATTTGGTAAAATTTGTGTTCTCTTTCCATTTTATTGATGAAACAGCAAAAAGCCCTGAAGTTCCAGAGAGGAACAATAAACCAAATAAACAAGTATTTTTACAAGAGATAATGCCTTGAAGAACATTCTACAAAGTCAAAGCTGGAAGTAGCCAATAACCTGACAGAAACTGTGTGGTGTACTCTTTCCTAGTCTCTTGTTCTTGTCAATCTTGTCTTCATATATTTAGCCTTGGACTGTTGGTAGGTCTCTGTTTTTTCTTTTGTTTGTTTTTGGTTTGGTTGATTTGGTGTTTTTAGATTTTATATTTGATGTAACTTGAAATCTTTTATTGTCAATGTCATTAAAGCAGCATGACTGTGTTGAGATGTTTCAAGTTTGCCCCTTTCTGCAATCCAAATCTGTAGCTGTATTTGGGGTAATTATATCAACACCAGCTTTTAAACGTTAGCTGAACTACTGTCAGGAGTATAGTTGGTTTCTCACCTTGGACCATGTCAACATGTTTCCCCAGAATGCTCAGCAAGCTGGAGCTCTAACTCCATCAGGCTACACAGCTCTTACAACTAGCCTGGATATGCCAACAGGAATTGCAACTTGAATTTTAAGGTTGTTAGCATAATTCTTATGTTATTTGCAGCGTAAGCATAGTCAAAACTGTTAAAAGTGCTGAAGACTGTTTGGAGCTGTTTAAATGTACTCGATGTTCACTTCATGGCAGCTCAGAGACAAACTCATCTGTGAATGATGTAAGCTTGCTCTTCTGAAACTCTACAGGATTTCAGTCACAGATTTTGTGAGCAGGCGAACATGACCAATCCCATTTCCTAGGGAAAACTTTCTCTTTGCATGCTCCATTTGTGAAAAAAACATGACCTTGTTGAGCCTTGGACTCAGTGATGCTTTGTGTAGCTGCTGTTTGCCCATGCGTTTGCCCAAGTACAATGGTGTTCATCTCATCTGGTAAAGGCTCAGTTCTCCAAAGGCAAAAAAGAAGCAAACTTTTAAGTGTCAGCATCTTGCATTTCCCAACTGTCTGTTTAAGGTGATATTTAACTCTAATGAAGGATAAATAGTTGGCAGAGTCACAGTCTTCTCACTTTCATGGGAAAAGGTGTGTGGGAGTGGGGAGCTAAGAAAATCTTAATGAAAATTCGCACAGTTAGAGAAGACATTTATTTGAGCATTCTTGTTTCTTCTTCACTCTCTTAAAAGTATTTGAAGTGACAACAGGGAGACCGCTAAAAATGGATGGTGAATAGGAGGCAGAAGTTGTTACATGCTAAAAAGAGCATTTCATAATGAAGAACTACTGCGGGATCTAAGACTCTTGAATGTGCATGTTAATAACACCTTAAACAAGTGCCAAACTATAACTGCTGAAAAGGGATAGAAAAATATTCTTTCATCTCCTATCAAGATAGGGTTAAATTCTTCTCTTCAAAAATAGATCATAGTGTATGTAAACTTTCTTATGAACAAACAGGGGGCAAATCTTCCCATTCAAGGCTGGATATATTTTTATTGCGAAGTAATATTAACTTCTAGTGCTTTTTTTTTTTTCCATAAAAATAAAAAATGTAACTGGCAGCAGAGGTTGTTGTAGTGCCAGTTCTGCAAAGCATTTAAGAATGTGCTGAAGTGCTTCCCTATGCAACAAAGCCCATAGCACATGCTTTATTTTAAGCATGTGCTCAAGTCCCATTGAAAGCATCAATGTTTAAACATGTGTCTAAATGCTTTGCTGTACCAGAGCTCCGGGCACAATTCATTGTCCTTTGAAGCCAATGGGAATCTTTCCAGTCTTTTCAATAGGTATCCCATCAAGCAATAAATCTCAAATGTTAAAAAGTCAAACCAGAGAATAAAAAAAAATCTGGTAAAGGTAGTTGCTGACTACATTCAAATAAGAAATAAATATAAAAACCCCAGGATGTGGTCACAGTTATTCTAAAAGCAGACACAAAGAGAGATGAGTTTCACTCAATAAATACTTTGTGCAGTTATACATTGAGCATGTTCATTCTGCTAAGCTATAAACCTGTATTTACATATTTTTGATGTGTCAGTTCACTGTGGCCCTGATTCAGCAAATTACTTAAACAGGTGTTTTACTTTCTGCATCTCTAAGTCCAAAAGTCAAAGTGGATCCACATGTACTTGTGATCTAGCAACAAAATGGATAGAAGGCTTTGCTGCACGTCAGATCACAAAAGCCTTCCTCCACAAAGAAACTACTATCCAGAGAAGGATTCAATATACAGTAATTTTACAACCTGTATCTTCTCACAGTCTGACATTACAAGACATATTTTGTAAAACAGAAAAGTGATAGAAAGCAAACAAAAAGAAGTCAAGATAAACCAGAGCATTGTACTCATTTGACTATGGTTACTTTATTTTTTTAGTCTGGAAACATTTTAAGACATGGCAAAAAAGCTAGTTTGCTCATTATAGTCTTCTTGAAAATGATACAGCCACTCCATCAAAAGCAAGAAACCAGTTAGAGAGCATCAAACTATTTTCTGGATGGTAACAAATATAATACAGAAGGAGATCAGATTAAAATAAATTTTTCAAACTGGACAAAACCAAAACTCAAGTTTTTTTAGGTTTGATACACAGTGCTCAGCCACCATATGTTTTTTTATTGTTATATAGAAAGTGTTAATGTGGCAGAAAATTTGTTTCTTAGTAATACTAATGCCTTTCTTGTTGTATTACTTAACATCTGTATCAGAGTAGAAACTTACATGGTACCTTTATAAAAGAAATTGACACATTACATTAGCCTTCAATATGACAATTTTACATTCTTGACACAGAAGGCATGACCACAACCCACTTTACTCTAAAGCTGAAGCGAAGAGAGGTATGCTGATAACTATTTTGTGTAGAGTCAGTCCTTGGTATTGCATCACCTTTGGCACTTGGGCTGAGTAAACCTTAGCACTGTTCTCCTACCTTCTACTGACAGCCCACCTTCTTCCCTCTTACTGTCGAAGAAGGGACACAAATTGCTCAGGTGGCTTGGCCATGGTCACAGGTGGAAGTGCACGAGAGGCAAAATTGGCTCATGACATCAGGACATCTCCAGGCTTCTGACCACTCAACGTCCAGCTGGTACCCTCAATTTACCTAGCATATTGATTGCACATTATAAGAAATTTCAGGGTGAAATCCACGTGCACTGAATCATTGGCTGTGCATCAGAAGCATTTTCTACCTTTTAAGACAGTTACAGAGCAGAACAATGATTCTCCAAACCTTCCCTCCCACATACCAGGTTTGAGATCAGAGCACTTCCCTTTAACATTTCATAGAATTTCTCTCTTACTTCCTTTAGCAGTAAGATCTACTGAGTGCACCCAGAAAAGGAATCGCCTTACATGAGGGGAGAAGCTCTGAAAGCCTCACTGTATTTGTTGTGTTTGTGGTGCTATTGGTCTGAGGCTGGCCAAGCTAGTGTATTGCTTCAGTGTTGGACGACACTTCCAGCTTCTTTTGTCTGTAAAACAGGGGTGGAGACGTGTAATGCATGGAAAGCTGATGATGCATGAAGCACTACAAAAATGAAGTGCAATGTAAAGGCCAAGTCATTTTATAATTGTTTTCTGACTAAAACTGAATTAGATTCTCAATGACAGAGCATTGAAGGATACACTTACACAGATTATAATGTGGCAGGCTAACACAGTCAGGTGTTGATAAAAGCAAACTGATATTCCTAATCAGTCAACTTTATTAACCTCATATAAAAGAACACAGCAAGTAGATATTGCCTTTCCTTTGTATTTTGTTAGCAACCTGCTACTGCCGTCATAACACATTATGAGTAAAACTGCACTGCAGATAAAACATCTGTTTTGAATAAGCAGGTGTATGGCAATTTCAGAACCAAACCCCAAATCCTAATTAAAGGTTGCTATTCCCATTTAACAAAAAAGTGTTACTGAAAGTTAACCGAAGTATAACAGTAGCATATGGATGCACACACTCTTCTGATTATCAGGAGTCACCTAATAAACAAGTAAATCCACAGCTTGCACAAGTTGTCCAATGGTTTTGCTTTTTCCTTTTCTTAATGATGTATTATAACATGATAAACAACATCACATTTTTAACAATTGGAAAGAGGGTGTTGGACACCTTTGTATCTGGAAAACTGATATTTGTAAACCAAATGCTGACCATTTCATGGCTACTAGTGACATTTTCTATTTACACCACTGTTAACTCTTTCTTGAATTAATGACTCTTGCTGAACCTGGCTTGTTAACAGCTATTCTAAGATCAGTGAAGGATTCTGCTGCTGCTATAAAGCTTTTGATTTCTCTTGTCCAGCTTGAAAGGTGAAGAGTGCTTAGCTCTGCTTGGACATCTTAGTAATTAAATCTGTTTCAGAAGAGTTACTGACTAGTTTAGAAATATGATTAATAATGCTGTTTCTTAAAAAGTAATTAGGAGAACTAGAGTATTCAGACAAGTCGAATACTTTCCTCTGGGTGTCATCTGGATCTAGAAGGTTAAGAAAATACAGACATGACCTGAAAAGCATACATCATAAAGCAGGAGTCCTTTAGTGCTTTTGAAGGAGAGGGAAACTTGAGAGCTAGGCTAAAGTAGTCTTCCATCAGCCTTCTAGATCAACTTCACTACAAAGTCTGTGAGACCTTGGAAATAAAGCTGTTGAACAGAGGGCTGAAGAGACCATGAAGATAGTTTAAATCTGGTGTTAAGATAGGCAGTTAAGTGTAGAAGTTATAAATAATCCTTTCCCTACTTCCATAAAAACCTGAGATATTTTGTACAAAGGACCCAAATGTACAAAAGCTATTATGTGCTACTGGAAAAGAGGAAGAGAGAGTAGATGGTGGTACATTGACTGCTTGTACTGTAGCCAGATAATGTTAAGATCTGAACCTATCCCAGATACTTTTAGAGGAATGCAAAACTACGTAAACATAAAGTGGGAAAGTCAAGCTTTGAATAAATGCTTAGAAAAAGATACTTCTCAGCCCCTAAAAATGATGCAATGGAAGACTCACATTGTATAATCAAATATGAGTGTGGTACAAATACTCCATGCATCCTGGAAGCACTCCTGTCCTATTCATCTTGTTCATCAAGCTCCACCTTTGGACCCGGTCATTCCTCCCACACACGCATGCATACATTTGGAGTACTGGTTTAAAACTTTGCTACTTTCATGGCTAATGCTTATTTTTGTTTGTAGGTTAACTAGTACTAATGACCACCTTATACTCTTTAAAATGCCTCATATGTTTAAATTAATATCAAACAAAATCAAGTTCTTTCAGTCCTCTGTTATAATCTTTCAACTCTCTGCTGTTCTAGTAGCCCATGGAAGAAACACTCTGAAAAGAGTAGGGTATTTAAAGGCACAGTGCCCCACAAATAAAGGCATTTTAGCAAATTCCAGTTGATATGTTATTGAACTTATTGCTTAAGAGTTCCTGCATCTGTCTTGCTTGGAGTAAAATCTCCTTTACATGTATGCGACATGAAGACATACCATTCTAATCCTTGCTTAATACAATGTGTTTGAGGTGTGATTCTTGTTGTGCTCAGTGCTGTACAAATGCAAAGACAAATCTTGTCTTTCTTTAAACTTCTTACAAACCATCATAATTTCTTTAAAAGTTAAGCTTTTTTTTTTTTTTTTTTTTTTTGCATGAATGAACAGAAAACATGTATATTCAATGCAGTGGGAATTATAGCTTGAAATGTCAGGACTGATGGAATAAGGGAAAAGGATAAATGTTCTTGTTAACTACTTTACCATGTTCAAGTGAACAAAGTGGAATGGAAATTAGTTATCCAAAATGATGTAGGGTGCGCCAGATTTTATGGCAAGGCATAAGATTCATGGCTGTTATAATGTTATTCCATTTTTATTGTGCTGGATGCCAAACAAATGAAGGACACGGAATATTTTATTAGTGCTTTACTTATAGGTGATTCAGTCCAAAACCATGCACCCTTTCTTTTCCTTTTTTTTTTTAAAAAAAAACTAGTCATTGAACTGACTTTAGAAAACTTACTGATCAAGACCAAAATCTGGTGGCAGTTCTCAGTGTTATTAACAAAGAGTGAGCAGGGCTTCAAACTATAGAAGATTTTTTGAATAACATTGTGATAGGCTTAACATCTTGCTGCTTTTTGGGCCCTTGGGAAGCACCTGGCTCACATTTGCAAGCTTTTATTCATGGTCAGGAGGGTGAGAAACTTACACTTCAGAGTCAAAAGCTTAGATATGTTTACTCCTAGCATGGGTCCTCTCTATAGCAAGAATATATACATGGATACTATCTATATATATTTATAAAATAAATATATTTGCTTATAATATATACACTCTTTTAGGCACAAATGGCCCCAGCAGAGGGATAAGCAAACTTCTGAGAGTTCCTGTGAGTTAAATATGGAGCAGCTTTTGGCAGACCCTGAACTCCAGAAAGTGTATTGTTCATTTTTTGCTACAAAGAGGTCAATACTGCAAAGGAAGGGGCAAGCAGAGCTGAGTACATCTGTTGACAATCACCAAAGAGAAATTAGCTAATTTTTTTCGGGGTGAATTTTCAGTCATACTGAATTTTGTCCTACAGTCTATTTGTATTTCTATTGTAATCTAGCATTGCTAAAAATCTCAGCTATGCTGAAGACTGCTATTGTTATAATACATAAACAGTATGGGTTATTTTAATGGACATATTGCCTTAAACTGAATTTTCACCATCTGTTCTGCCCCTAATTTTGAATGCAAAAGAACATATTTCACAATTACATCTGTAAGTAATGATATAAGTAAGTTAAATGCATGTATATGTTCACACAATGCAGCAGACAGCTGGGATATTTTTTGTTTCAGGCAGAAACCAAGGGAAGAAATCTACTAACTCCTTATATAGCACTTCCCCCCTTCCCTTCTTGTTCCCCCATCTAGTGAAGCTGTTTTATAGCAGGCATAGTCTTTTCAATAAGCCAATTGCTGTACCTAGGAGTTAAAAGCTTGTTCAGTAAACTAATGTGCAAACCCATTTTTACAATGTTTCCCCTGTCTTCATCCAAATCCCCTCTGGCTTGAATGACAGTTTGGCAGACACAAGGCATTAAATCAATCAGTTTCAATAGATGTTCAGGAGGAGACAGGTCAGGCTGTGTGGGCCAGTCTGTCTCTGCTTCTAGCTTTGCTTTCAGGCCATCCTTTCACACAGGACTTGGCAAAAGTATTCTTCTGCAGGTGAATCTTGGACTAACTGAGTTGCAAGCTGCCTGGCCAGAGACTGGGACTCACTACAGCAGAAGTGGAGCACAAACTTATTGGAACATGATAACCACAGCTATGTGGAAGGCTGCTATAACATAGTACAGTAAGGAGATAATTTTGGCTCCTATTTGCAAAAAGCTCATTTTCAAAGAAGACCTTTGACTGGAATGTCATTCCAGTCATTTGCAGGGTCATTCACTACAGATAAATATTGACCAAATTTCTTGGTGCTTTGCAAAGAGATCTATTAAATAAGAATTTGAGAGGTATAAAAAAAGTATTTCTTGAGGGTACTGTTCAGGTAAAAGTTGATTTTACAGATTTTATTCAAAGGAAATAATGAAATCTGTAACTGTTGAATGGGTTTGGCAGCATACTTGTGTCCTTCATATGTGTCATATGCATTTAGTTACCAGTAAGTGCTTGCCAATGCGTGTGTCCAGCAGCAAACTGAACTGAGCTACCAAAAAAGCTCACACTAGCAGGAATAGAAGAAGAGGCTATTGTAAATTCCGACAGAACAAAATTTTAACAGGGAGTTTATTCCCATTGTTTAGTGCAAATTGCTACTAGGGATTAAAGAGGCTTTTATTTTCCATATTATCACTGTCTTTTTATGTTGCTGTATATTTACTACTGCTAGCTTTTTGCAATCTATGAAATAGATAACAACAGTGGATTTGCATGGACCTTATATTGTAGTTTGATGGTATCCTCTACAACTGTGCCCTTTGGACCATACTGCATTTCTTACTTTTTAACTGATAACATCTTTTTTATTGTAAAGAGGTGATACCAGAAACAATGAAATGCTGATTTACGACAACTGTCCCTAAAAGCTTACAGAGTTGAGAATGATGGAGGAAAATTATCAGTGAATATTTAGGTAAGGTGAGAGGAGTCAAGCATTAGGAAAATTGGAACTGTGTTGGAGATATTAGGCATTCGGAATTTCTTACAGTATCCTTTGGAATTTATTTCATTTTAGCAACTGGCTCTTTTCTCCATGGGAGTTGGGTGATTGGGTATGTAACTACATATAAGATGTAGTCAGATAATAGCTGTCTGGCTACTGATATGCTGAGGAATTAAGAATGCTAGGTCCAGCCTCTGATTTGAGTCACATTTGGTGCTGCAGCCCCATCAGTCCAAAGGCAGTGTAAAGAATGTACCCATACTGTGCTCTCCATCCCTCCATTGGCTTCATATGACCGAAATACACCTCTAGACTACTATTTGTCTCCAGGGTTGGAGCATGTCCCATCAACAGAGAAAGAGAAATTCCCTGAGCTTAAGTGAGGGCCATAAAAACTGATTTTTCAAAATGATTGAACAGACAAAAATCCAGATTATCACTGGATCTGACACAGGGTAAAGAAGTTTTTTTAAACTCAGCCTACAAAGAAAAAAGAAGAAACTGCTTTTTCTAAGACCTGAAAATAGGATCTTAAACACCTGAAACCCATAAAATTATTAAGGCTGCAGTGAAAAACCCAGCTGAAGTAAGGAGTGCCGAGGGGTTGCCTCCTACTTGTAACACCAGATGATTTTTCTATGCAGGGCAGTTCTGTTAACAAACAAAATCCATAGCTCTTAGTTTCTAAACAATTAAGACAGTCTGTTTCAAGGAGCTGATGAATTAGTTTTCCTTTGGGGAGGAGAACAGCTGTACTCCTCACAGAGCACCTTTCTGGTTTATTTTTTGTGAGTTTTCAGATCAGTGTATATGAACAAATTTTCAAAGCAAATCTTCTCAGAAGCAAGTGGTAAAACAAGAGCATCCTTTGGGAAGGAGAGGAGGTGAAAAAATAGATGCCAAATGAATGAATAAAAAAATAAAATAGAAAAATTTGACAGAAAGAAAAAGGGAAAATATGTACAGTAGAAACCTGCCAAATAAGGAGAGTGTGGTACATGAGATTCTCTGACATATACAACTTTAGTGCTGGTTTGAGATACAGAGTCAAGGCGATAAGAATCAAACATAATTGCATTAGTTTGCTAATTAAATAGCCACTGAACCTAATATGAACAAGTGCAAAAGTTAAGCAAAACAATGGGAGAAAAACAAGCTTTTAAAATAGAAGGATATTGTAATAGGA
Organism: Acropternis orthonyx; assembly: GCA_035583155.1. Lineage (NCBI taxonomy): Eukaryota > Metazoa > Chordata > Aves > Passeriformes > Rhinocryptidae > Acropternis > Acropternis orthonyx. The sequence continues at coordinate 93,688,878 of JAWWEU010000081.1, read as the reverse complement.
ATTGACTATCTGAATGTTTCAGTCTACTGGAGAAAAGGGGAGATTCCAAGCTGGGGTCATTAAACAAACTGTGTCCTGAGCTCACTCATTAAAATGGACCATTTAGAAATTGTGATTCAAAGATTTCGGATGTTCTGACATAGAAATGCGACCTTGATGTAAAACTGTGGTTCAGACCCTTGTTTAGTGAAATCTTCATTCCCTAGCTTTATCAGAGACTTTAATGTCTTTTAATATTCTTAAGCATATAACCTCTAAACAGAGAGATATATTGAAGGAGCAGGAGGAGGAGATTTTGTTAAAAAATAGATAACTGGGAATATAAAAGACTAAAACGCAGATTCTTTTTTAGTATTAATTATCTATAGAATGAATCCTCTATGGCAGATATGCCAGCCAACTCTCTCATCATCAGTTTCAAGACTTCAATCAGTGGATGACTCACAGTTAGTGAAAGAAAAATTGTTCCAGCTACACAATGAGAGCATAAATATTATGTTTCACTTGGTATCATAATTAACTGTATGCTTCAGATATTTCTTTCATGTCTGCTTTCACAATAGGTAATATAATTTACTATTAATAGGATTAAAATGTCTTAAAAAAGTAAATACTTCATTGGTTTAAGAATGTTTTCTGTTTGTTTTGTGCAGATACATATTTGGCTACAGGCACAGTATTTACACCTCACTGTAGAAAATAATGAAAAAAAAAAAAAAGATAATATGTATATTCCAGAAGCAAATACACTTTTCTGTCTTGCTTGGCATAATAGTAAACACTGATTTTCCTCTGAATTCCTGAAAATGAATCCTGAAGTCTCAAATCATCTACATTTTAAAAATATTTCATGCTAAGGAAAAAACTCCAAAATACTGCAATGTCAAGACACAAATGTTTATGTTGGGGATGTAACAGTAGTAATGCTGGAACTCCCAAATTCAGAAGTGCCTGTTTGGTACAATTTTCTGAAGTGAGAGTCAGGAAAAACCACCAAGTCTTCAAGGAAAATTAATCCTGTCATGTGGAATATCAGTTGCTTCCCATTATAATATCAAAACATATACCCATTAAGAAAACTGAATGGAGAAAATGCAGGCAGGTAAATGAAGAAAAGGATGGAAGGGTGAAAAGAGTATTAAGATTATTATTAGCAGCATAAGGTTTAGATTTCAGAACTCAGCTAATAACCACATGAATATCCATCAATTATTGTTAAGTTCCTGTTCAAACGTATTTTTCTAACATATTTATGATTTTTTTGGTTTAATTTAACTTCTAATTTTGCCAGATTTTTTAAGTGGTTTTTATTCTGGTTGTTTCAAGTGGAATTCCTCTGACTGACATCAGAGTAAACCAGAAGGAAAAAAATGTCTCTCAAATATCGGTACCCTATATGATGTATGGGGTTTTTTATAGGTAAAGGGAAACTTTTTTATATAGGTGACATTATTGCATCTGCTACTTGGTTTGTATAGAATCTGCTTGGAAGAGATTTGGTCTCCCTGTTCACTGCAGCAAACAGAACTTGGCATAAACATTTGAATGTACTCACTTAACTGCTGATCCATCTATTGAAGTTTCATTAGGGAGCCATGTGCATTTGCAAAGGATGAATGGTTTCATTAGCACTGAGACTAATAAACTTATAAAAGTTAATAATGTGAATATGTTTGATTTGGAATTATGCACATAGACATTTAGAATCACAAAAAGGCAGTCTTAATAATGCCCAGTTTTTTTCTAGACTTACACAGCTGGGGTATTTTTCACTTTTCTAAGATCTTTTAACAAAAAACACACATTGATTTCTTTCACATGTGGTTGTATGATATTATCAACAGATTCTAGTATTACATTAAGTCTTCGATCTAAAAGCACAAATTTTATCCTCTCTAAATATTATTTTCAACATGGTTTGCTGTAGGTTTTTTGATTCCTAATTATAGCAATTTTTTTCATCAATAAATCAAGACAAGTGCATCCAAATTATGTTACACTCACAGCACATCCATTTTGAAGTGTCTGTAAAGGCATGGAGGTCATATGTAGTCTTAATGTATTCCTTTTCTTGAAGGCTCCCGAAAAACTTTGTGCTATAAGACAACCTCCATGTTCAAACCCCTCAACTTTTAGCACAACATGGTTCTTGAATTAATTCCTGGACTGGTTCTGTTGTTAGAATCTCAGTGACATAGTACTTTGGGGCCATTTTTCTTCATTATCATCATCATCATCATCCAAAGGAAACAGATTTAGTTTTTCTCCCTCCCCAGCTTGTTTTTCTGATACCAGTGTTACCTGATCACCCCTTTCACTGCACTGTCTGCATCCTGATTTCCATCTCTGAATATTCATGATGAGGTCCAAGTAATCAGCTCTCATCCTAGGAGCCTGACTCAGCAGTTGATCCCTAATGGTTACCTCCCAAACTTGTAGATGTGTATCATTCTGGGTTTTTTTAAATGTGGAAAATAAATTCACAGTTACTGAAATTACTCCATTACAGGGTGAAAACAATGAAATGTGGTGCAGAAAGCTCCATGTTAGGACTGCAGCTGGCTGCAGTACAAAAGTTTCTGTACATAGTGATGCTCAGATGGCTATAGGGTTTCTAGGACCTTAGCTCACTACTGAATTTAGTTCACAGGTCCCTGAACCATCTCTGATTGTAATGTGAAGAGCCTAAGTCTTTTATCTGTCTCCAAAAAGTTTAAGCAGATACAGACACAATGAGAAGGACCTTTCCCAGCCTGGTCAGCATGTTTTACCCCAGATCTATAACACTATGAGTGTGTAAGTCTCTTGCTGCCTACACATCTTCCCTCTCCTGGGAGACTACCAGTAATTGCACCACTTCTGATAGAGATGTCTGTCCCCTCTCCCTGGGACCTGGACTGAGACCATGTCAGGTTCTACCACAAAGGGCACTGAGTGGTTTGGGGAGGAACATATGCCAGGCACACACACCTGTGAATCTCCGAATTGAAGATGTATAGTTAAAGATTCTCTATTGGCAATAACTTGAGTCACTATCTATTTTCTCTCACCACTTCCTTTCTATTAGAAAGAGAACTTGTCTCTGACAAATCTATCAGTGGCTCCATTCTTAGACCTAACTAATAGCCGGTCTGCAGCTGCAGGAATTATAAATACATCTGGCTTTGTACTGCCTGGTACAACACTGTATTTATTATTATGATCTGACATACATCCTAACATCTCCTTCAGGTGCTGGCACATCATTTACAATAATCTCAGGTAACTGATGTTGTGACACCTCTCCTACACGTGTGCTAGGTTGCTGTAAAATGACCATAAAGTGAGTTACTAAAGGAAAACACCATTGGAAAAGAGCAAGACCAAATTCAGACCTTCTGTAAGTGGGTGTAACTTCACAGACATGACATATTGCAGCTTGCAGGACAAGACAGGGATTTGACCTGCCATGGTATGTGTTCTTTTCATATAATTTTTACCAGCTAGAAGAAAACCAATACTCCCACCTTGCTGCAATTAGTAATAAGGGTGCTGGATTGAATGGCTGTGACCTAAATTATCCTCCCAACTCTTCATTAGTTGTCACCAAGAAGTAGTAGTGATGTAGGACGTTGTCTGAGACAAAACATACAATGCGAAATTTTGGGGTGTGTTCAGAAATTAAGCCAAAAAATGACCAAACTAAAGTTTCACTCTGGACTGAACAGAATGTGAAAGGTTCTCCTTACAACTAAAACTAGGAAAAAATGTTACTGTATTCACTCACTGACTTGACCCACTGCTACAGGCTGTATTTCAGATATGAAAGGCCTGACCTAGCCCAAACTGAAAAAGGAATTAGGGTGATTTCTTTTTTCAAGAGGTCTTGAAAGTTGAAAGATATATGAAAAATTAAGAGCCAGCAGATCCAAGATAAATTTCTCCTCTGCCTAAGAGCAACCCCTCAGCTCCCACCTCCACTTGGGTATGTGCACTCCCACACTATCCCCTTGACACTGCCCCACTTCATACAGATAAATAGACCTGTGAGTCTCATTTTAAAAATAAACATTTTTTTTGTCATGTAAGCTTTTTCTTTAAGACCTGAAGAAGGGCTTGTGTGCCTGAATTCATCTGGGATTTTTTCCATCCTGACACCTGTGGGATATTCTTCTTTTGGTATCGGAGGGAAGAGGGAGTTCCCCATGTCTTCCACAGCATGGGAGTGCTGCGGCTGGTAGGGACTCCTGGGTGAAGGACATGGGACTATCCGTAGCTCTGAATTCACTGCTGCTTTGTACTGCAGCTGTAAATCAGTCTTCCTCTTCTACCTCAAGAAAAGGAGGAAAAATCTCCAGATTTAAGTACTTGGGCAGTGTAAAACTTGCCACGTTGCATAGGGATAGGTAAAGGACTGCTTTTTAAGAATTTTCTACTTGCCCAAAATAATAATAATTATTTAATGACAACAACAGCAATAATAACAACAACAGCAATAGTGACAATAATAATAGTAATAGAAACAAAAATAATCCTACACATCTGCCAGGGTTACCTTAAACCTCTGAGGACTACCTTGCAGTGAAATTTGTGTTTGCAGGACCTCGTGAAGCCACTTAAGTATGAGTGATACATAATCCCGTGCATGGTCAGAAACTCAAGACAGCTTCTGAAAGCCCCATTCCCTGGCCACTCTTCCCACCACTTCCCATCGCTTTAGAAACAGTACCTGTGGATTTTTTGGGGAAAAGGGCAGCAGTGTGGAGCAGCATGTGATGCTGGAGGCAAGGTAAGGTAGGGGATGTGAAGGCCAGGGCCGAGGAAAGGCATGACCTGTTCAGCTGCTTACGGGTGTCATGGATCCTGGCAAGGGATAGGTAACGTTTGGAGTGTGGCATGGTAGGGGTGACTTCTAACTGTGGGTCTGGAAATTTGCTGTGGTTTTAGCAACCAATGTGTCAATCTAGCCTCTGGAAAGACCTCTTTGAACAATTTCAGAAATTCTGTGTGTTGATGAACCTGCGATTTTTCAGGGCTCACAACTCTGTGGAACTAAGGCAGATTTTCCCAGTGACCGGCTACAAAAGCTCCATCCCTGTCTAGAGGCAGCTTCTCTGTCAAATTGCAAATCCCTTGTCCAAAGTCAAACATCTAGCTCTCCATAAAACAGTTATAAATTTATTTCTAATTTGGTAAACTGTATTTTTCCTTTACCATATCCTCAGAAATCTGTAAAAAAAAAATAAAAATGACATATTAGAAAGACAACTGCCTGAAAGTCTTCCAAAAACATTCTTCCCTAGAACGGCAGCTGAGGTAGCTCATTCCAGCACAGTTGAAACCAGGGCAAAATTCTAAGCAGTAAAGCCAGAGTTCTATAATGAGAAGTGCTGTGCAAATTTTGCTGTAGGCAACCTTTTCAGATCTATCAATATTACAGTTAAACACAAATTGACAGATGAAACTTTCAGGATGGCCTTATTAACAAGTGAATTAGACAAAGTGAAATCATACTGAAAAACTCTCTCTTAGCATGTTTTTCAAAACACCTGTATTTTTGTTTATCATCCTCCAAATTCAACACATTACCACTTTTGTATACCTCAGAAAGCCTCAGACAGATTTATATGACATTACATGTGAACTGTGAGGAAGGGTGCTATCAGTGATTGTGGGCAAAATCCTGCCCATACATGTGTGCGTGATTCCTGTTGGGTTTGGTGGAGTGTCACATGCATAAATAAGAGCCGGGTCTGGCCCTTAATCTGATGACATTTTCTCTGTACAGCACAGCAGGTTAATAATAAAATAGCATTTCTTCATTTCCGCATGCCTTTTTTTTTTTTTTTTTTCCTTTTAAAGAAATAACTGCTATGTCTTTGGATCAGGTGTTAATTATTCCCAGTAAGGTTTGATGGGTAACTAGTGATGCAGATATCAAACCACCCACTCTCTTTGTAGATGAAGGGAAAGTATCAGGAGGATTTCTGCTGAAGTATTCATCACATCTCAAGTCTCAAATTGTCCAAACCATTCAATTATAACACTTCACTCAATGCATGTCAGCATGTCTGGCACTGTGTTTCAAGAATAAGTTGAGCTGGATTTCTCAAAGAGGCAGACGTTGGCTTGTCCCCTTGAGGGACAACAGAAATAGAGTCTATTGGCTCAAAGTTGAGACTGGTTCTTGGATCAGCACATGGGAACTATGGGAACTATTACAGCTTTCTAACTTTGTAGCCTCCAGACTCAGTTTGCACATACATATGTAAGAGGCTCAGATTTCCTGTGGTAACAGCACAAGCATATTATTTGCCACTGAATAAACAGGTAAAACACTGAACTGATGATTACATGATAAACAGGTCTGGGGATGTGGGTCCTATCCTCACCATGTCTTTAATCGCAAGTGGAAGGCAATGCTCAAAAGAGAAGAGGAAATCCTTTGAGTCCTTCAAGGGTTATATGAGACTGTGTTGTTAACTACAGAGATACAACGCATCACTGTCAGGAAACAGTAACCCTGAATTATGGTCACTGATGATAAAAAAGGCTTTCAGAAGGAGATGATGTACACCATGTCTATTATGTGATAGAAAGGAAAAAAGGGTGGCCAGAGAACTTCTAAGCAAATGAGGACATCCCACAAGCAGATATCTCCTTAAGCTCTTTGTGTTTGCTTTCTGTGCTGGTCTGGGCTGTACATGTTCCCAGAGCAACGAAAAGGCTGCTCACAGGGTTTTTTGTGTTAATGTTCAATTTGATGTATCAATATAGTTCTGCTTGCACAGGCTATAATGAGCTCAAGATCATAAAGCTCTTATCAGCCACCCTGTTTAACTTTAAATGGAGCTCAGATGATTCAGGCTCCTCTTTACTCTCACTTCAGTCAGTTTTGACCTGAAGCTGTGGAATGACATTGGTGAAAATTAGCAAGGTCAGTAAATATAATTCAGGAGAATATTTCTAACCCCTCAGCTGAATTCAGCCGATATCAGAGTCTGTCTTTGTGAGCTCCATCTACAGCATGCTCATGTTTGTGTCATCTCTCTTATTTTTAGTAGGAATACTAACTGTGAAAGTATTTTGGCTATTAAAAATAAAAGGCAAAAAATTGTTTTCAGAAAGCCTTGTGTCTGTACTCAATTCAGTTAATGTGCAGGGAGGTAATGCTAACATAGGGCTCTTTCCTCTGGCAGCCACCTACTAGCCAAAGCCCATAAAAATGAAGGCTGGGCATTTCAAGAAAGTGCTAGTCATGCGCAGAAACTGAGCTGCATCTGGTCTCTTGTGTGAGCAGAGGAGTTCAGATCTGCCTGCTCGTACCTGCAGATATGAGTCCTGAGTGATTTAGGAGCATATATCCCACTAAGACAACTTCCCACTCAAATCACCCACCCAATTAAAACCTATTCACAGGCTGTGTAGAATTGGTTGCCAGCCTGACATAGTTGTCAAAATGGTGTCTCACACTAAGGCTATGTTGCTACCACACATTTGTGCTACTGGGGAATTTGGTGTACCTGGTTCATGAGCATGACCCGCTAAAATGATATGTTTTTAATTAGGAGAGAAAAACAACGAGACAACAGACATCTGAGGGCAGTTTTGTTAAAAGCTAAATTGATGATGTAAAGCTTTCACTTTTTGAAACCATTCAATAGCCAGGTGTTTTCTAGTGGTTCTTCAGTGCATTTCACTGCTGCATGTCAGTATTACTTAGCACTATCACATTTACATCAAGTCAAATGCTGTAATGCAGAAAGTATCACCATAAGGAATGAAATGTGTCAGCCTGCATACAGGGATTCTTGGGAAATATTTGCCTTTCAAAAATCCTGCAGCTTTTATACAAATTCTCGTCACATGTTTGCTACCCTAAAATTCACAGGTAATTACAATGGGATGAATAATCCACATTAATCAGGTAAGCAGGTATTTGAGATCCAGCACATCTCCTATCAGACAATGCACATGAAAATACAGTAATTGAAGCTGCTGAGAGAATTCCCCACTGACAATGTCTATGTAAATCCACTGTAAAGAATAATTCTATGATTATGTAAAATTTGAACAAGTCCTTTTATCTTTAAAAGAATGCTGCACCTTATTTCGCTTAGCACACCAATCTGGAGGCACACAGAGTAAGAAACAAATTGTCACAGGGTCCAATCCTATGGGATTCACACAGAGCCAAAGCCATTGCTGGTGTAACGTCGGTGACTACTCTTTAGTCCGGGTGTCATCTTCCTGCAGAAAACTCCTCTGAATTAATGTAGCGTATTTGTACTGGGTTTCACAGTCCCCTAAAGCTCTTTGTCTCCCTCTATCCCTCTGCCACCTCACATCTCGGTATTTCTGACTGTAATCTTTCTTTCACTCTAGATCTTTATTGTAGCAACTTTCTGTCTGTATTTTGGTTATTTTCGTATGGCTGAATTCTCATATTTACTCACCGTGACTCAGCTCTTAGATGACATGGAAGGGTCAGTATGTTGTAACCCTATTCTAGTAAGCATCCTGGCCTTAGCAGAGTCCACCTGACATAGGAAATTGCCAGTCAGGAGTTCATAAACAGATTGAAATGGGACCACAAATCTAGTAGGTGAGACAGGAGCTTTTCAAGTGTCAGCAGAAAAAATGCCACAGGAGATGGAACTTCAAGGGACGTTTCTGGTGAATCTTGCAACACGTAGCTGATCTTTCCTGCAGTCAACTTTCGGAGTCCTTAGCCTACTTTTGCAGGAGGAGAGATGTGAAAAGGGTTTTCCCTCATTCTCTGAAGGTATGTGTACCTCTACTTTTCATCTCTCAAGCAAATACTGCTGTGCTTTGGGAACTTGTGTTGAACATCTGGTGGGCCACAGAGAGGGGCTGTGAGAGGCAGCGCTTCCCAGTATGAACTTCTCCGGCAATGAAATCTGGATTTTCACCCTGTTTGAGTGAACATTCATATAATGCTTTGAAAAATTCTGCCCTCTCTTGCTCTGTGTGCCATAACCATAGGCCTGGGAGCCACAAGATCTTGTTCTGACTTGGGATGAGTGTCACTAGCCGTGATTCATGCTAGGCATTGGAGGACCTTACAAGATTCTGCCATAATAAACAGGAATTGTGAGGTTTCAAACATTGAATATAAGAGATGCAGTAGCACTAAGAAAGTTTTCTGTGTGTCGGAAGCCTTTTCCCAGAAGCAGTATGACACACAGGAGCGAGGGAGTATGGTGCCACTGGAGTCATGTGTCAAGTCCAAAAATGTTCTGCCTCTGCCCACAAGCCAGCTTCCTGAAGCTAAGTTCAGATCACAGAACCACAGAATGGGTAAGGTTGGAAAGAACCACTGTGGGTCATCTGGTCCAACCTCCCTGCACGAGCAGGGTCATCCTAGAGCACATTGCACAAGAGGAGTTTGTATCATTAAGACCGCTCAACTCTCTTGCCTCTACTACTGCAAGTCCTGGCCAAGGAGGCAGAGAAGAAACATGGCAAAACTTCTTTTCTCGTAAGAGTTTTCCAAGTGAGCTGTCTGCAGGAGAAGTACGCTGCCTTGTCTCTGAAAGTGGGATTAACAGCTCATCCCTCAGGAGACTGTGACAAACAAATTAAGTATAAAAATAAGAAAATAAACCTCAACTTTGTTAAAAGGCAGATGAACAACTCCCAGAGAGACTCTGAGTCATCACCCCAAACTTGACTTTTTCATTTATAACCTTGCTATAGCAATACATACCTGTTAGCGACTGTCACATGAAAGTTGCACTCGTGATCATCCCATATATCCTGGATATATTATGTATAGCATCTCATGCAGTCTTTATTGTGATAGAACTTAAAACCAGTGCACTCCTGCAGCAAAAATAATTTCTCCTTTTCATGTGTTTCCAACTTTGCCATCTTGCCACAAGCTGTGATTTAAAAAAATGCAATGAGAGGGGGAAAGTGTGGTACTGTGGTAGTAGTTGAAGTTTCTTTGGTAAATAGGGGGAACTATCCTGGATGCACAATGAGAGGATTAAGACAGGTACCTCATCAAACAGCAGGTTTACAAAGAAGAGAAAAATCACCAAGAGAAAACACTGGGGTAGATATATTATTCTCAGAACAATACCTGGCATAAGCATAAAATCTTAAGACACAATCTGAAGTGGCATAATCTGGCCAGAGACACGGGCACCTGGAATCAGTGGGTTTATTCAGGTATATAAGGGCACAGTCAGGGCCCAAATTTTTCCACTGATATTCTGTATGCTGCAGCTCATTGCTAGCTGAATATGACAACAAAAAAAAAAGCCCTGAAAAAAGTTGAGGTTTGTAATAAAACTATCTCATCTACCTTTCACCAGGGACTGGCTGCCGGCATGTTGTTCTACAGCAGCAGCAGCACTGGCGACTTCTCCAGCTTCACATCTTTGGATTAAGTGTACATAATGACATATCACTGCAGCAAGGCTTGAATGATATGAGGAATGCGATAACCCACTGCCCAATGCCTATGCTATCCAGGCAATGCAGATTGTGCTGCATGCATGCTGCAATGCCATCCATGTGCTCTCAGAAACAATAACCAAGTCTGTTACAGCCAGAAAGCCTGCCAAGGCTAGCAGTGGCAAAATCACAGCAACACAAAATAGATTAAGCATATTTTTTATCCTGTTTTTGAAAAATTTTCTCTCCTTTTTTTTTTCCCCCCTCCCCATTCCTGACTCATCTGCAGCCTGAACCTTTTCATCTTCCAGCCGGCTACAGAGATCCTCTGGGAAAGGGAGTAGTTCCATACACACACAGAGAAGTTCCTGCTTCTCTCGCCTGTGCCACAAATAAACACTCTCAAGCCCTTCAATTTACTTCAGAATCATTGAGCACAGTTTAAAATTTAACTGGGTAATGTATTTTTAAAGGGGCTTCTTAGGTAAGGTTTGTGCATGTATGGACATGCATGTCTGTGTGCATGCAAGCATTTCTGCCTGCTGTCCCAGACAAAGCTATCTCCACATAATTTCGTTAGCAGCTTCCCTGAAATGACCGTAATGCCCCTGAAGTGTTCAGGCATCAAAAAATACTCGTATCATAGATGGACTGATTTCAGAGGCAAGATGAGATCTTTGGGTGTGTGAAATTCTTTGTGGGTCTAATTCACATGGGCAGTCAAAGCAAGTAGGTTTATCGATAATATCAGATTGCTAAAAAATTGCTTAGCCACTATAATGACAGGCAGGTATCCCTCTATATTAATTCCTCTACCAGGCATTGCAGAGTGAAAGCATTCCTAGTTTTGTCAATGTTTTCTAGCCTATTTTTTGATGTTAATTTCCACTTATCATTCTCCTGCCCTGTCACTGAATTCTTCCACAGTCCTTTTGCGGGGACTCATCCATGAGGATACTTACTTGCATCTTTACTGCTTTTAAATTTCAGCTTTCCCTTTTACTCTGCTCTATTTCCATATGTCATTTTCCTTTTCTGCCTGTCTGGGAGTTGCTGTACCTAACTCTGTAAAGCATTATCTCTCCATCTCTCTAAAGTGTTTTGTGGTACTTTGTGTGAAGGATGGCATATAAAAATAAATTGTATTGCACTGTATTTTTGGACTGGCATCTAATCTTTACTGAGCTCATTCAGCCTATTTCTGAAAAACATTGGATCTTAAAGACTCTTTTGATCCAATGAATCTTGATGACTTTTTTGATCCTAGAAAAAGACTGTCTAATTTTCAAGTCATCTCCTGACACCAACACAGAGATAGGAGTCAGGACAGTAGCTTGAAAAATAGGGTTTGGCAGAAAAATATTCCTGGAACTCCTCCTTGTCTATCGTGTGTCTTAACCTCACCTCTGTCCTCCACCCCACATTTTACTTGCAAATGTCCACCATTATGAGTGCTAGAGTGGTGGGGAGCGGGAAGCAGACTGATGGTGTACAGCACTCATAGCGAAACAATCCAACAGCTTGCTTATGCATCTATTTGGCTTAGGATGGAAAATTAGAACAGCTTTAATCTGCTAGCAGCATCAAGCAGGGAAGCACTCCCTGGAGTGAAAGCATTAGGAGTATCACAGCAGGGGCTGATGAGAGACAGCCTGCCATGGTGTCACAGCAAGGCAGTTATACTCGATGCACAAAAGTCTGGGGTGCTAAGAAGGACCCAGGTACCTTACTGGGAATTATAGGGGGAGAAAGAATAAGCCTTTTGTATTGGGCTCTTCTGAAATAGGAAAATGCTTTCAAAGACCTGCTCCCATCTTACTGTCTTTGCTTGCTCTTCCTCACCTTTTACACCCTGCCACATCAAAGATTTGGTCCCTACTTTATCAATCCCATTACACACATGGCCTCCAACTCCGTCATGAGAACCCATTTGATTCAGAGAACTTCTTCATAGGTACAGCCATGACCATATACGAAGTGGTCAGGATTTGACCTCAGACTGGAAAATGTAGGGACCACCAGCCATACCTTTACATTTGTTATGCAAAATCCAGATACGCTTGATTTCTACTAAATATTCATAACAACAAAAGGGAAATATCTGAGCTACTAGGGGAAAATGTAGGGTGTAGAGGTCTTCCTTGCTTACACTGAGACTCACTGAACTTTGAAGGACTGCTCAAATGCCTGGATATTTGAGGGAAACATTTAGTTTGTGACTTTCTGTAAAAGCATCAGATTTGAAGAATATGACATCCTGGAAAGTGTTCCTGTATAACCTACTTGTTGCATTTGTTCTTTGTCAAGCACCAAATTATTATGTATGGCTGTCCACTGCCCCAGAAAGTAACCCTACCCTCATTTGAAAATGTGTTTAACATCACTGCAGCTTGACTGCACTCAGTTGATACACATGTGAATGTAAAAGTAGGTATAGCATATACATTTACAAGGTGAGAGCTGAGACCGGTGAAGACAGCAAGACACATCAAGATCTTACCAAAACAAGGAATACTGAAGTTTGCAATATAAGATACCCACTAGCTGAACACTGGAGCTAGGACCCAATGGCAAGAAATGCCTATTTGTGTGGGGTTTGTTTTCATATGTGTGTTATATTTTTAATGCATTTGGACAACCAACATATGTACAACACTAAAGCTTAGGTGTGAACCTTGGCCAAAGTTGACTATTAACCACCTGATGTGTGATTCTGGAAACAGAATATATGATCTACTCTGTCTGGAAGGTCTTTTCCAGCCTTCTTAAAACTTCTGTTCTTCTTGGGATTACTGAGATGTTACCAACAGTCCGAGTCCTGTCATTCTGCAATGTTGGATGTGAAAAGCAACTAGGACTTCAACTGTAAATACAAATGCTTCCTAATAATTTTACATTTCCCTGAATATCAAACCTGGAAACCAGCTTATATACAGTTGTTATGGGTTTAAAATCTTGGAATTTTCCTTTCATCTACCAACCCTGCGCCTCAGAGGAATCACCTTCTGTCTCCTCTTCAACCGTGGAACCTGGAAAGAGACTGCATGCCCCATAGAAAAGAGTT
>JAWWEU010000081.1:93659975-93675310 GCA_035583155.1 Acropternis orthonyx | reverse complement strand
TACTTAGGAGGGCCAGGTGGTGCTCAGCACAGGGATTGACAATCACCATTTTGTTTGTACCCCAGGGGTGCTGGGTTGCACACTTGTTTTTGGGGGTTAAACAGACCTTTTTCCTCTGTACCCTTGTACTTATTGTGATCTTTTTACTAAACTGTAATTCTGACTTCTAATCTGTTTGTGAGTTCCTCCTGCTGGTTTACCTTTAAACCAGCACAAAAGTGTACAGAAACACCTCATTACCTTGTCCAACCTTACATAGGACTTACATGACCCATTTCTTCTTGGAATTTGTCCAAAATTGTGTTGATGTTTCTTGGTCTCTTTTCACTTCAGAGCTGCTGACAGCTCTTTCCTCCTCAGCTAGTTGTTTGGAACTGAATCTGAAAGTGAAAAGACTACCTTCTTCTCAAGCCCTTTTGTACAAAATGCACCTACAAGGTGTCTGATGAGAAATAGTGATTCATTGTTTGTGTGATTCTCTGAAGGTGTTGTGGAAGATGGTAAGTTTGCTGTCCATATGCTGAAAGCATCAGGTGCTTTCTGGTTCCTGTATAGGCCAGAAACTACCAAACTGATGTGTAGTGAAGAGTGCATGTACATGGGTAAGTGTGGCATGTGGGCTATGCCCTTTTCATCAAAGAAGGTCTAGTTGCTTGAAAGAGTTAGAAAAAGCTGCTAGAGAATGATACCCCTGGAGAATTTATTCTTACTCCTTAGGAGAAACAAGAGGGATTGGCTGGGTTTAGCATAAACCTCTGTGAAGTTATTTTAGTATGATGTACTGCCAAAATGTCAATAGCAGTCAAAAAACATCTCTTGTATAAAATTGACTTACTTCATAAACTGTACGGTGTGGAGGCAAGTTCAGCATGCTCAGAAATGGCAACATGCACTTGAGACTGGAAAGGTTTCTCTATAAAGCCATGGCCACTGCAGAACACAGGAGCATGCTGGAGTGGGTGTAGTACAAATGACTGGAGCACTCTTGAAAATGAAAGCTCAGCCAGTTCTCCTTCAAGCAGTTTGTACAGATCAGTGCTAAGAAAAAACAGATAGCCCAAACTTGCCTGCTTCTAATGACTGGATGGTTGATATGAGAAGAAACAATGACAAGGCTAGCATTCAGCAGTATCATCCTGATCCCAAGTGTTCATAAATATATTCAGAAATGCACTTTAGCATCTTTCAGAGACACTGTCATCATACTTTCAGTGAAATCTCTACAACTCCATCCCAGGCATCAAAATAATGTCACTTAGAAAAAATATTTTTTTAAATATTTTAACAGCTCATGTGCAATATTTCTAAAGATTAATGACACAAAAGACACAATTTATCCTCCTTCCCTGAACAGGAGTTAGTAAATAATACTCATCATTAACACCCAATATAAAATAATCTAGAAAAGCAGAACATCATAGCTGCTTCATTTATGGATTTTCTGACTGATTTTAGTATTGTGGGGTGAACCTAAAACTGAAGAGTTCTTGCTTTGATTGTTTCCCAGTTTCCAAAATGCCAGTGGTAACTGTTTTTACCTAATTTTCAAGACTGTGAGTGCTGTCACTGAGGTTCACAGAATCACAGAATAGTTAGGGTTGGAAGGGACTTCTGGAGATCATCTACTCCAATCCCTTAGAACATCATAACAATACTAAACGAATATGCAATCAGTACCATCAGAAACATATTGTGATTTTTGGAATTTGAACTGATATGATGACCTTACCCACTGAGAAATTTTATAGAAATAGTAAACTACTGCTTTAACAATGTTTATACAACCTTACCCCTCCTATCAATTAATTTTACTGTGCTAAATTCTAAGGAGACCTAACTCTGACCAAGCTTTCATATACAACCTTCTAAACCCTACTCCTAAAGGTTCCTGTACTCTTGAATTGTCTAAACAAAGTAATTTGGATCATAATTTATGTGTTTGTAATGCCTATGAACCATATTTCTTCTTTTATTTGCAGTATCTTACCATTCTTATGAACCTTTTATGTTATCATTTTCTTTTATCAGACTGTACTTACATGCTTTTAAATTTAAGATTTTTAAATTAATAAAGGTTGTAAAAATACCTCACCAAGTAATATATCAAAAGGCAGTTAAGACTTTTTGTAAGTCAAACCTCATGAAATGGACTAGGCTAAGCTTTTCAAATATGTTCTCTACCTAACACCCAGTGGTGTTAATAGGAAGACTTGTATCCACCTTCAGCATCTGATCCTAATGCTCTAAAGTTAGTAGAAAGACCCCTGTTTGTGCCAGAGCTGTGGTTCAGGCTGTCATTGCTGGAGAGTAATAAATTCACTTGAGCAGATGTGACTCAATCAGGAGACCAAGCACCTATAAGGACCTCTCCATCTGGTTCTCCATGGTAGACATTCCTTCATCTTGTCTCTTTTTCACAGGGAACATCAGTGATATCCATTGTTGTCACATTGTACTTTGTTTTATGATCCCCTTGTAGAGTGGCTCATATGCTAAAGCCAGACTGAAATTACCACATGTGTTTGACTGAGCAATGTGAGTGTGAATCGTCAACCAGGCATCACCCTCAAAACTGTTATGGAGTAATTAGCCTATGATAGTGCAACTGGCAAGCAAGTAGTTTTAACAAAGGAATTTGCAGTTAGTTGTCCAGAAAACAGAGAATGCTTTATTATTCTACTCTTAGATGAAAGCAAATAATCTTTGCCTTGACGATAAGTTCCCTAGTTGGGATAGGAGATGCTTTAGAACCAAAACAAACCTTCTTATCATCTTCATCCATCCAAGAGCCCAAACTTACATCAGGAAATACTTCAAGAAATACCAAAGGTGGGGCCATTGGTTGAAGATGTTCAGGTGCTGTGTCATTTATTATCAGCTACGGTACTTTTATTTCTTGAGCTGTTGTAACTGTTATTATTATTGACTTTATAGTTTTAAAGAAGCAAAAGTTAAGCTCCAGAAGTCTAGGGTGGAAGCTGACCATCTGAACTCTCTTTGGCCACAGTAAACAATTTGCCCAGTTTCTATATGTATCTGTTGTCTTGCTGAATCTTTCTTTGATCTCTAGGCATGGCTGTGTCACAGAGAGCATTTTTAGCTTGTTGGATTAAATGAATGGAATAGGGCTGTATAAAGAATGATTATATCACCCAAGAGGACTTACCCCTGATCATGTTCAGGCTACCCAGTGTATGTAACAGCTCACAACAGGTTGCTCATCCTGGTTAAGCCATTCTCCTGAATTTATGAAGTATTCCTGGAACTAAACTTGTGACAATATTACATGGAAAATATAATTGTGCATAATTAATGTAAATGTTCTTTTATTTCTTGCCAACAGGTTCCTTGTCAGTTTTTCCCTCCTGGTCTCAGGACAAGAAAGTGCTAGCTGGGATGCAATGAGTGGACTACTCAAGTCCTGAAATACTTACCAAACAACCCATGTCCTTATGAGAGACAGAAACAACTATGATTTGTGTGCATCTGCACACAGCATGGGGCTTGGGGTATTTAATTGCGTTTATCCACACAACATTTACATGAGACTAAGTGGCTGTCAGTCCTAGTGAAGCTGACTGTAGAAGGCTGATTAACAGGTTATCTGGATCTGTTAATCAGTTGCTGGGTTGGTAAACATTCCTTGTGTTTACTTTATATTGTTATATTGATCTACTTTTAGTTTTGCATTTGTGGTCTTTAAATCTGTGGAATTATTGCTTCGTTGTTTCCTCCTTTCTTAGCTCATATGTTGAGTAGGACCTTACACTACTGCTCGTTTTTTTAAGATTTTCTCATTTTATCAGATATTGAATAGGGAAGTGGTGAATCTGCTAGGCCTTTCTAGCAATCATTTAAGATCCTTGTGGTTTCTATGTTCATTTGGCACCAGCACAGTTGAAACCGTCATGAAAGTAGAGATGACTTAGAGACAAAATAAGTTCTTTAGTGATCAGCCAGCTGAATGTTCAAAGAAGGTCTGCAGAATCTGAGACACTCAGGAAGGAAAAAGCACAGAAGCAAGAGAAAAAACTAATTCTTATTCTGTTTTGTTCTGGGGGAGTGGGAGGGAGGTTGGGAGGAAGCCTCACCACATCTGTGTATTCTCTGTGCAAACTACATATTGTGAATTTTAAACTCAGGGTAGGAAGAAAGTTTATTTTGATGATCAGGACCTTGCTGCTGGCTAGTATATACAGGGCAATTATCACTAAGAAAACCCAGCTAGCACTAAGAATCCCAAACAAGTTTTGGTTTGCATAAACTGGTGACCTCCAAAAAGTACCCTCAGGCAGTACAATTGATGTAAACTTCTTTAAAGCTCAAAGTTCAAAGACCTTTTTCAGCCTATTTGTGTGACTACAGGGCAGAAACAGGAATTTGGCTATCATCTGGATTTCATTTCACAATCTATATATCCCAGCACAAATAGTCACAGCCAAGAAATCCATTACAAATTCATGGCCTGTAGAGCTTCACTGTTCAACTGACAAAATTTATCATGAGCTCTTTGCAAAATCATATGAGATTTCATAACAGGTGTCCACTCCGCACAGGTCATCACCACTGTGGCCTGTGTCAAAATCCATTATCCAGTAGCTGAAAGGTATACATACGTGTTGCCAGCTACCTCTTTTTGCAGTGTGGTGCAGTGCAGTGAGAGATAAGCAGAAGACAAAGTTTAGATCTGAACTTTCCTTTACTTCTGAATTTCATCTCCAAAGTTGAAAATGACATGGCAGCACTGAATGCAGAGTTCTCTTTTCAATCAGCCTTCTGTTGTGATACAGAGAGGTAAAAAGAAAAGTACCATGTGCATAAAGTTTAAACAAAAATCAACACATTATATTTTTCTTTAGTGGCCACTTTTAAACAAACATAACCATGTAAAATTCCACTAATTCTTCCTGAATTTTGTTCCAGTCTTGTCAGGCTGGGCTGTTTTGATGTGTAATGAGTCTCTTATCTGACATTTCCTATTGTCCCTAATGGTTGTAAAATCATTACTCCTGAGAAAACAAAGTTTATGTATTGTTAAGTGGTGAAGGGAAGAATAAGGCTGTGATGAGAAACTGCAGCTACTCTTCTCACTTCTTTCTCATGCTCTGTCTTCAACAGGAAAGTCACATTCCTGAAATTTAGAGAAAAGTTTCCAAATCCTCTATTTGGGAACATATTTCAGTTTCTCCTGGGAGGTGAAAACAGTTTGCTGTGAAATGCCTCGGAATCTCACAGTGATTGATTTTCTGCTTCCTCCTCTTGGGGTAGAATCAATGATGGTGGGGTAGGTTCCAAAAAATTTATTGGAATAGGAAAAAAAAAAGACAAAAATAGTTGAACCCATTTAATAGCTGTGATATCATTTTACTGGCTTCCCCTACCTGCAGGGTATATGTCAGTGGTTGATTTTGTGCTTCGAGCACCAAAGGAATGGTCTTTAAAGGTTTTTTCCATTCCAGTATCAAAAAGGGCACCCCAGAGACAGCTATCCCTGATGTGATTAACCACTGAAATGGTACTTGCAAACAGGGTGATGAAAACCTCTGAAGTCTGCAATAAAGTGACGAGGCTCAAAGTCACCTTGAGACAGGGGAAAGAGATTCCTATAATTGGGAGAAAATATCTGAATTATTTATATGAAATATAATCCAATAATATATTAAAAGTAATATTGGAAAACATTCTTATTACATTGAGCAGCTTTTTAAAAACTAGATGATTTACAATCGTTTAGCTTAAAATGGGCATATAAATAGTGATTAGGATCTGAAGAAAGGAGCATTAATTTTTTTTCAGGTTCAGAATGCATAGATGTATTTGCATTGCATTGCCTATGCAAGAGAATTATCTGTGAAATTAGCAAACAATGCTTGCTCTGTCAAATTCAGTTTTCACATCTTACCTTGCAATCTTGGTCTTTCCCAACTCAACCTGCATGAGCTCCTGTTATCACAAACATCAAGGAAGTATGTTTTGGAGTATACTATGGCATTCAAAAGGCTTGGGCTTTCTCAGACCAATAAAAATCCCAAGGGAAAGTCTTGTCCCACCAACCATTCCACATTAAAATCAGGGCTCTACACCTTTGAGAGCTTCAGATGAACCTAATTATTATGTGTCATACACAAGAAGAGAGACACCTATCAAAATTTAGAGACAAAACAAAACATCTTTCTCAAATGATGAAGTTTAAGGAAGAGTTAATTCTGGCAAATCATGGTGTAAATCTCTGAGTACCACCAAAAATTTATCCATTTTTTCCATTATATAATGGGCAACAGGGTAGTTTCCATTATTCTGCCTCAGGGATCTTGCAAAGAAAAAGCTTTCCTTCTTAAAAACAAATCTCAGATTGAATATTATTTCGGAAAACAAATACTATCAGCAGATCTACTCAATGTATCTTTTGTCAGTGAACCTGGCACTTAACACCAACTCATTTTGGAAATTCCAGTTATCCACTTCACAAACAAAATAAGTAAAAAGATCCCAAGAGGAACACTATTTTGGAGAAATGAAGCCTATCTGCTTTTCCCTGTCCTTATTACTTCATACGGCTGTAGCATTAGAAAGTACCTAGAATCCCTGCTGTCCTGGAGACAGGACCCCATCGGAAGAGCTTGAGCAGTGACCCCCAGACCATTAGCCTGCTGGCAGCAGCACCAGGACACCCTGCCATTCCTCCTACCCTGGAAAGAAGGGAAAAATTGTTTTCCATACCTCAAGCAGGCAGAGGCAGTCACTTTGAATAGCTGTAGTTCCTCAGCGTAGACGAGAAAAAAGGAAGAGAAGAATCAAAAATAGCACCTTCTCTGAGAGCACAGGGTTTGATTCTTCTACAGCGTGCTATATCAATGCCACTCCACAAAATGGCAGCTGGCTGGCGGGCAGCAGCTTCCCAGAAAGATGAAGCTGTACTCCCTGGAAAATTAAATAACTGGTATGGAGCTGCAAATCCTGCAGTGCTGGCTCCCAAAATGTTGGCTCAGTGTGGGAATGAGGTGTGGAGGGAGTGTTGTCATGCAGGCCTGGATAGCCTCAGGGACGTTTGCATGAGAAAGGAAGGAGATGTGGAGCTGGGATAGGATCATGCAGGTGCTTCTCTCAAGTCTTACAGCCTGGTGCTTTTAGAGCATTTTTCCTGCTCCAGCTCCTGAACTAAGCAAATTAATGAAGTGCCATTAGTTGACTACTTAATGTTGCAAACATTTTCTCACCTTACATGTATTTTTTTTAAAAGCAAAAGTCAGATGCAACCAAAAGCTGCATTAAACCTTTACCCACTTCTTGAGAAAATGAAAAGTGCAAAGGGTGAGGGAGAGCAAAGCAACATTTTCAGTTCTGTTTGTGTTTTAATTAATGTGTCTGTTTCCAAGATTTACACCAATTTCTTGTTCAAATGGAAAACTGCACAAAATTCACAAATTCCATCTTAAAATAACCCTGAAATTAATAAGCTTGTGATGTTGATGAGGTGTTACAGACTTTTATTAGGCAGAATCTGAACTGCTTTTAGTTCATGCTCCCATGTCTTCATACCTGCACTGGGTGCAGGTCTCAATGTGAAACTTTGAACTCAGTAATTACAGCTAAAAATTGTGACAGAAGGTTTTAAATTTCAGAGCAAAAAAGAAGCAGAGACATATACTACACCCATATGAGAGACAGTCATTTTGCCTTTGCTTGAGAAATCCCAATGAAAAGATGAACTTGCACTTGGGTAAAAAGGAATAAAATAATGGAGCAGAATTTGGCCTTGGTTCTTGGAAAATCTGCCCTTAATTTAGCCGAGAATAAGGACGCCTCCTTTCTAAATGAATGGGGTATGGCATATTCACTAGTGTGAGAAGAAACTTGTGTAACATTTTAGCTACTGGGCAATATATCCTCTGCTAAAAAAAAAAAAAAATCTTACAGTGCCTCCTTAAGTGCAAACAGAGGTAGCCAGCAGACAGTGTACAACATGTGTAACTCTGGGCACTGAGAACTTTGCGAGTCTGCCAAAAACTCATCTCATTAGTGTGCTTTGCAGCTGTAGAACAACCGTTTGGCTGAAATGATGTAGACTGAATATAAAACCATGTCCTGGAGGTGAAAGGCCCAGTGGAGGGAATATGCTGGAACTCTGTGCACCAGAATGATGTTCTAGGAATTCTCTGGTCAGGGTACGAAAATTCATCTGCACATCTTGATACTCCGCTTTGACAGAAAAAGGTATATCCTCTGCAATGAGATCTTTCTTTGCAGCTAGCTCAATCCTGGAACTGTGAGGCTGGAGCAGTACATCTTTTATACATAACACTCACAGACCTGATATACTTGCATCAGGAAGGAAATTAAGACAGCTGCCTGTCCCATAGGAGCACAAATTAAATGCTGAAGCCGAATACACTTATGAAATGTTTTATACACCTCCAAAACACAAAAGCTGTCAAGTCACAATTTTGGTAGTTTTTGAATTGTTTCTTACACACTGTCAGGGTTTCATGCACTGTTCTTTACATTTAAAGAAAGCAACACAGACTGATTTCTGACATGCACCCTCCTATCACATCTATCAGTGCAGTACAGTGAGTGTTAAATGAATGTCACCACAGAGCCTCTCTCTCTCTCTCTCAAGTTTTAAATTTCCCTTGCTAGTGTAAAACTTAATGAAAGCCCTGGAGTATACAATAGCATTTTGAAAACAGGAATTTGTGACTGCTGTGAATCATCACTCACAGCAGGGACCCAGAAATGTGAATTGTGGGAGGAACAGGCTCAGTCCCCCTCTCTTTTTTACTGGGAATTTATTACAGGCGTGTCATTATTTACAATGCACCATTCACATCCTCTAAAGAGCCAATAAACTGGCTGCTGAATATGCATTTTGCTCTGTGGTGAACACAGATGTTTCCAGCTAATATCCATTTCATTTAATTTCTTTTCTTTAAAAAAAAAAATAAAAAAATCTATCTTGCTATTTCTGTAGCAGCTGGGTAACTATTTGCCAGTCTTCGGTTTGGGAATCACTCCTCATATTTATTATAGTTGGTGCCATTTGTGTTGCTCAAAGTGAAGGTCTGTCCATATTACCCGTCTCTGCCTGTGTTTGCAAGGGTACCAAAAGCAGTTGCTAAAATTCTCTCACAGTTTAAAGAAAAGGCCGCTTGAGGATTCAGCACAGGTTTGAATTTCACTAATGATATGTGGCAAAAATAATGTCAGATGTTTTTATGCTCCAAGAGCACATCAGAAACCACTGGTGTTTGAGGGGGATTTGTTTTGATTTTGCATTCCTGTGAGTAAAATATATTGTTGATTCAAAACTGACAGGTTGGTGGTCATTAATTTACAGTCCCTTCATGTATTAGTAAGAGAAGGCATAGGGAATGACGGTGAACTGAAAAAGGTTTGTAAGTTCAACTCAGATAATCATTCCTAACTTTAGATACTTATCTCTGCTAGCACTGTCCCCTGGGAATGCAAAACTGGTCTGTAATTTCTGTGAAAAAAGACTCTCCTGAGGTTTTAGTTTCCTGCATCTTGTCCAGCTGGAATCTTAAAGTTCAAAGGTAACTAATAAATACATTTCTGATTATTATCATCATTATTATTCATAGTGCTATAGTAATTTTTTTAAAGCCTCAAAAGAACTATGGTTTTACACAGTTTGAAAATGGATAATAGCTGGGGAGGTGGCAAAGAGGGGCTCACGTTTTATCCAAATCAGATTGTTTAAACTAGATTGCTATTCTATAAATTCCTCCCCTCCTTGTGGTGTGGAAGGCAGTGTTATTGGGAATCACCAGATGGCTGGTTACAGATGGTGTTATACATTCTATCTTCAATTAGCTCTTGAAGAAGTGCTTATTGTTAGCTGTGGTGCAGTTCTTCCTCCACACAAAAATACTATTGCTAGGACCTGCCCTGCCTGAACCTCTCTAATGAGAAAAGCACTTTTAGATGTGAGACTGCACGAAAGACTTCTCAAAAGCACTCCCATGAGAAAGCACTGGAAAGCCAGTGCAAGTGGATGACCTGCAAGGGAGCACTCCCTGGAATTTTTACCTTCTACCTTCAGGTTATATCCTGTTAAAGGAAATAAAATGCTGTTTGGGTCTAGACCATGGGAGGTGGGCGGAGCCATTCAAAAGCTGAAGGAAAAGAATGTCGCACTCTTGCAAGGTGACAAAACATATCAGGCTTTGCTCTCCTGCTCCAGTCTCCCCCCTCCACCTCCATATGCACAGTCTGTGTTCTCCTCTACCAGAGACTGTGTATCCCTGCTGAGTGGTGGGGAAGAGGCAGCAAGACTGGAGACGTGAGTCGGTGTGTTGACACTTCTGACTCACAGGAAGGGCATCTGAATGAGTTAGGATGAGGCAATTCTGGTCAGAACACCATGCCTGGAGATGCTGTCCGCATGACAAAGAGAGGAATCTGCAGCCCACGTTATCATGGTAGGAAGATCTGGTTGGACTATAAATGGCAAGTTTCTCCTTGAAAAGAACTGGAGTCAGTGTTTTTGTCAGACTGTTTTCTCACTCTTTTGGGGCATCCTTCCACTTGTAAAAGCCCAAATCAGGAGTCTCCTAATATTTCCATGTAGTCTCCCATATGAAACAGCTAGGTGTGGAAGGGACCCAAGTTAGCTAATATACTGGACCAAGTTATTACCTCCCCTATGCCTAAGAAAAACATCCACCCCTATAGGTCCAGAGTGGTTGTAAGGTGCAGATCAGTGAAGAATCAGGTTCTTTTCAGCTGAAAAAATATCTAGCAATGTGTATTAATTTAGTACATGTTTCCAATGAAGGAAAAAATTTTGGTTTTCATCAAAGTGTGAAATAGACAAATACTGAGGATTATTAGATAGACTCAACCAGGGCCAGTTGCACTTTGAAGTAAAAGACAGGAATGCTCCATTGTCATTGAGAACTGGGTCAGATGGCAATGCCTGCCAACATCTGACAGCAGAAGAAATGACAATGTTCATAAGGTAATTTGTGATTTGGGTAATTCTTGGATCTTGCTTATAAGATGGACACAAGTCTTGGTCTTTCATGCTGCAGAACATGCTGCATGAGCAGATCTCCGTGCCTGTGTGGAGGGGTCCTTGTGTACCTGGGCCTGGGCTCCCTCTCATACACCAAGATGGCAAAGTGTATTTGGTCTCTCAGTGATACTTATGTGCATAGGATCTTATAAAAATGGGGTTTTTTAAGATGCTTAAACATGGGACTTCAATAACAGCAACCAACCTGGTGTGGAAATTAAATACTACATGCACAGAACAGTCCCTAAATGTGTATTTAAATGCCAATAAAAGTTTTGCAAATTCCCTGGTGGTTGTATAATCTGGCTCAATGGCTTCTGCCTCCCTGGAGCCCCATCATGTGGCAGACACAGTGGGTTTCCCTTTGCTTCCCCAGAGCAGAGGGTTGGAAGGGGCACAGTCATCATCTACTGCACAGCAGGTGCCAGCTTGGCTGGTGCAGGATTGCAGAGCCACTGGCCAGCCCTTTGGGGCCTGTGGTATTGAGAAGGGGATCCAAGAGTTCCTCTGTGGAAGCTAAGTGAAGTCGTGGGGTGAAAGCTGCAAAGTCAGTAGTAAGCAGATACCAAAGTTGCTGGAGAAAGAAGTAATGGGGCCTTCTTCTCTTCTCTCTCATCTTATGGGAATAGGGGCTAGGAGCCAGCAAAATGAAAAACAGGCTTTTAAACCTTATTCCTTCTTTAAACAAGGTGTGTTATGCTTCCTTTCTGTTTCATTAATCTTGCTTTTCAGTCTGCTTGCTCAGACTTCAGAGTAATCTTCTCAACTTTTACAGGAGTGGAGATCTTTAAGAATTTTTCACTCAGTTTTTAACTGGATTTAAATTTAGCCTTAGCCTGGCAGTCAAACTTCCTATGTTCATAAGGTAATTTATGATTTGTGTAATTCTTGGATTTTGCTTCTAAACAAGCAAGCATTTCCATGCTTTTTCCTTGGTCGTACTTGGTCATCTCATAACTTCTTCCCTTCTGGCCTCTTCCCTCTATCATACCCCTCAATTCTGCCATTTTTCTGCTTTCCTCCCCATGTTTCTTCGGAACAAGGCTCGCACAGCGACACTGTTAACAAGGAAATCACTGAAAAAAGCACGATTTGAGATTCAACAAAATCATGCACGTAACAGTGGTTAATATGAAAAAAGGGACAAAGGTGTGACCAAATCCATATAGGCCACCGTTCATAGTAACCCCATTCTCAATTCTGTTCATGGTGGCAGGCATTTTTTTCTGGTTTCCATCCCCAATTTGCTGTTATGTTGTCCTCTTCTGTACAATACTGTTCTGCACTAAGTCTACATCCCTCTTACCTGTGGTGAATACCAAGGAAGGAGAGATGAAACTGGCACAAGGGAAACAAGTTATAGTAACACAAGTCACTCTATTTGTTCCAGTTTTGCAAGGCTTTCCTAATTTGTCTCTATTCAATCACTAATTATAACTGGAAAATATAAATATTAAGTTGGCAAAACTGTTTCTTTTAGACAACTGCCTAAAGGTCTTATACAAGCTGACAGAAATCTATGGAAAAAATTCCATTGACTCCAGGGGACTTTGGAATAGTTTCTACATATTTATTCACATAGGACACAACTGTTCTTTCAGGTAGTTAATACACATTTCACAAGCTTCTTTGAGGGCCTTTCAAACCAAAGCAATGAAAGAGAATAAAAACGTTTAAATAAGATTAAAGTTAAATGCACTACACTTTAGTACCACTTGGTAATCAAAGGTTGCTATCTAAGCTCTGGGCACAGTATGGGACATTTCCCTTCCTTTTTGTAATGGAAAGAGGCATGAAGGATTGATTTAACAACAGTTTTAACTCTCAAATTCTTGTTCTCTCTATTTGCCTACAACTCTATACCTTGTTTACTGATATATTTTTATACAGAATATCCATGTCTATAGAGCATATGTGGTATGTAGAATATGGTGGAAGATCACATTGTGCTTTTCATCTCTCAATCTGTTAGTGAGTGAAATAAAAATTGAAATACATTGACATTCTATTCAAATGAAAAGGCTGGTTTTCTCCATAGATCTTCATTACACCACACTGGATTATATTGTTCTATACAATTAGGGAGCGCCAACAACACTTCCTGTGAATGAGCCCTGGATCATTTCATTCCCTGTGGCCAGCAATGTTTAATAAGTACAAAGTACACAGTTTAACCAGTACCCTCCAGCTTTTGCACTGTAGTGTTGGCAATAATTTCTAAAAAAGGGGTAGAAGAATGTGAGTGAGGGTGTGCATGTGTGTTGTATATGCCACAGCAGGAGCATGTTCCATATAGACAGAGGTCGTCCAGCACAACACACTGGGGCTGCACTTAACTCAGCGTCTCTCTGAAGCAGAACCAGGCACAAACCCTAATTAAACCCAGGGTGTGAATCCCTGGAGGGCAGTGATAGAAGGGTCTGTGTACTAATCCAGCCTGTGCTGACTAACAGCAGCACTGCACAATCACTGCTGTATGAATATATTCTACTGGCAGCTGCATGGAAACAGCAGTCTTTGCAATTCTGATGACTTTTCATTTTTATGACACTGTGTTTTAGCTTCAGGTGTGAGTGTGAGACTCCCAGTTAAGTGGCTGTTCTGATTATTTTAAGTAGTCACTAATCAAACTGCTGA
Organism: Acropternis orthonyx; assembly: GCA_035583155.1. Lineage (NCBI taxonomy): Eukaryota > Metazoa > Chordata > Aves > Passeriformes > Rhinocryptidae > Acropternis > Acropternis orthonyx. The sequence continues at coordinate 93,661,635 of JAWWEU010000081.1, read as the reverse complement.
ACAGAGAGGGCCATGGGAGAAAGGGGAAAGGGATGAAGGTAAGAGATGTAAAGGAATGTGTGAGGGTCAGAAGGGGAGGGAGGAGGGCTTTGCATCTGATTTTCTTAAGCAGGGCAATTCTTTAGTGAGGAAGGTAAACCTGTTACTACTTGGCCCCTGTTTGCTGCAAGTACTTTAACTTTTTAGCAACCCAAATGATGACTATAGGGAAGGGGAAATGACTGGAAGGTTTCTAGCAGCAACAGCAGAAGCAACAGCAGAGAAATACATTGTGAAAAATCAGTTTTAATAAAGCCCCAGCACTGACCTTGGAAACAAAAGTATTTATATTATTGACTACTGTATGAGGTTATTTTTTTAAAAAAGAGGGGAAAAAAAGAAAAGAAAGTCTTTCTGTTCTTGTCTTGAGACCTCAGGAAAAAAAAATAACTAAAATTAGAGAAACTGGAGATATAAACTCAGTGAGTAGAATACAGCAAAATACCTCTGGGGTGTTCATCTGCCATAGTAGTCATTTCATATCTCATCTGTTATATGAATGTCATAGCTCCTTCCGTTTTTGATAGGATCATTATGTAGACTCTGCAGATTCAATTCCATTTACAAGTCAATGGTGTGAGATTTTATGAAATTCTTTTTACTGGGTTGACTCTGGATGATCTTCCTCTAACCAAAAAAAAAAAAAAAAGAAAAGAAAAAAAAAAAGGAAAGCAGACAGTATCATTTTGATGCTCACACATGACTGTTCTGGATGCACCAGACATTGCTGTGACAGATCTAACACTGCTGTCCTATCGTGAATACACCCAGATGTTCTTAAGCCCTGACATCAATGCTGCCAATATTTAAAGAGGTCTATGCCAAATAGCATTTATTGCTGTTGTGGCTGCATGGAGGAGCCAGTTGCTTTGGGCAGAAAGAATAGCAGGTTTCAGCTGAACTTGTAGGTCATACCATCACACATGATTTACTCATTATCACTCTCAGGGTGCCTCATTCCCTAGCCCTCCCCTCAGCCCTTCATAAGGCCAACTCCATCCTGGAGCTCTGCAGAGCTCATGCAGGGGTGGTGAACATGGCTCTAAGCTTCACAGAGGAAGAAGTGCTCTTCTCTGAGTTTCTGCTCTGCCTACAACAGCTGATCTTGGTCCCAGTGTAGGCTAGTAAACAGGTGCCTAGAAACCTATGTTATGGAAGGTGTGTACAGGTCCATAGTGTCCATATGCACACATTCTGCTGGGAAGGTTTTAATTTTGCCTCTTTCTGACTGCAGACTGAAGTTTCATGGAAAGTGTGGGTTATATATCTCTGGGATTAAAATGAAACCCTATGCTTTGTGCTGTATAACTGGAAGAGCTAGACTGGTGAAGAAGTGGACAGTGAACAGTCTGTATAGAAACATTCTCACAGTGAAATCCCTTTTGCTTAGCATGCCATTTCTCTGTGTGCATTGTCAAGGTCTATTCTGTCACAGGGAGGACCCACTGGAGTAATCCCCTTTCAATGGCAAGAGCAGAATTGGAAGGCAAATACCAATGTCTCAAACACAGGAGGAGCTGAAAAAAAACATACTCTCTTTTGCAAGTGTTATGGGTTTAAAATCTTGGAATTTTTCTTTCATCTACCAACTCTGCACCTCAAAGGAATCACCTTCTGTCTC
>JAWWEU010000081.1:93647126-93659875 GCA_035583155.1 Acropternis orthonyx | reverse complement strand
CTGTAATTCTGACTTATAATCTGCTTGTGAGTTAGATTCATTCCTCCTGCTGGTTTACCTTTAAACTAGCACAGCAAGGATATGTCAAGTCAGGGGGGAAAAAACCCTAGAAAACAAACCCTCTTGATGTCCTTTCTGGGTTTACCTTTACCCTGTAGAATATAAAAAAGGAAAGGAACAGAGTGCTAGTGAGACCCTACCAGCTCTCTGCAAGTGAATTTTTGTTAGGGCATGTCTTCATACTATGATAAATAGCTTCTGTGGAAATGTTTTACTGTTTCAGTGCATGTTCTGAATATGCATAATATATTGTGTCCCTTCAGAGCCCCCTGGAAAAAGGAGGTATTTCTCTTCCCCCTCTCTCAGGCACCTCTCCTATAAGCAAAAGTCTGTCTGCCAGCTTGGGGGTTGGAGCACACGCTCATGGACTCACACTCTGTCATGGGGTTGAGTCCAGTTCGTATCCCTTCTTGCAGAGAAGGCCTGACTGGGGAGGGGGTATTCACCATCAAAAGAGAGGAAAAAGAGCACTGAATAAACAAAGCAGGGGAACAAATGTCAGTGATTCTCTAACCCTTGGTTAAAGCACTTGGCAGGATAAAAGGAGACCTGGGGAACAGTCCCTATGATAATTAATCTTTACAGAGTAACCAGATAAACCTTTTCCTAGTGGTTCCTGGCTCAGCATGTCAGCTTGTGTCAAGCCACTCTCAGGCAACAGACTTTTCTGATTTTGAAGGGGAGCCTAGATGCATAATTTAAGGTTTTGTTTCCGCCTTGCTCGGAAGGTGAACAAAGGTGAGGCTGCACAATGCTCATCATTAGTTGCTGATGATTTAACCTTGGGCACCTACAGCTCAGCCACAAAAATTTATGAGGCTGCCAAAATTAGGAGACTCCAGCAACACCCCACAGATTTTTAATGCATTTGGTAAAGGGCTGAGATGCCTTACATTGTTTCCCCCAAACTACACTTCTTGCCACAGATCTTGCAAGACCCATTACACCCAAAACACCTCATGTCCTCATGAGGTACAATAGCATAAAAGTGAATCTAGCAGCTGCTATTGATTAAGCCAAGTCATTACTTCCATGCGCATTCCCATGTGGATTTATCAGACATTTATGCCACATGTAATGTTGGTCCTCCTGGGTTTGTGACTGCCCAGGACACACATTTTACTTGAGCTCTTTCTCAGCCCCAAATCTCAGTGGACCTCCAGTCAGGCAGAATTCATACACACAGCCATCCTTTGAGCTACAACAAAGGGGAGGATGACAGTGTCACGATCAGCTCCCTCCTCCTCTGACAGATTTCTGGACTATTTGAATGAGCTTTCTCTTCCGTGGCAAAAATCAGAAGGGATGAACTAGCCAGTAATTTGCAATGCTCTTTGATGAAGCAAAGTTGCTTCATGAATCTAAGATATAAGTATGATAGATAAATTATTTATTATTAGGAAGCCCTTTCCCCTTCCAAATTAAAGTACACCAGAAAACTAGAAACTGCTTGAGAAAGAAAGGGACTACAAGAAACCCACCAGGCCAGAGACACCTTTGGGGACATATGTAAAGCAAATCGTACTGTGCTACTTCTACATAAGAGCTAAATACTCTGATTTGCTCTTTGATTAGTCATAGGCATGGCCCTGGAAGTTTTTCCCTATTGCTGTAGCTTGTTGATAGGCTGTTTCCATAAGGATAGAAAGAGCCTTGGCAGCTGGTGGCTGACAAAACACAGCACCCATATCCTGCATTCTTCTCCAGTCTTACTTTTCTGGTCATAACAAATGCACTGAATTCAGTGCAATTAGGGCAAAGGAGGTGTTTCTATCTTTCATTTTAACATAGATTATATGCTATAACATGACATTTTAAGTCATCAGCACTTTAGCTTAAATAATTATGTTTTACAGTGAGAGGGTTTTGTTTTACCTCAGTCAATTAATAACAAGCCATACTAAATTTAATAAGTGTAATGAGAAATGCTTGTTTGATTTTTTTGAAGTCACGTGCCAGGGTAAAAGATGGAGCAGGCTATTCTTTTTGACTGGTGCACAAGGTCAGTGGCAAGCCAGTATCGCTCAAGGGTGGTGTCTGTCAGCTTAGTTTCCAGACTGCACCCTAAATGTTTGAAAATATTAGAGAAACTCAAAAGCCACAGGAAAATATATTCTCATCCAATGTGTTTGTCATTAATAGGGACAAAAAGATGCTTGCAATCTTTGTGTGTGTGTGTGTGTATTTTCTTTTTTCTAATGTACTCTGGTTTTTTTACATATCTGTCTTACATGTGATCCTCTCATGCACTTAACATTCTTGGGTGCAACCGGAATATCTGTACTTCCTCAGCTTCAGACCAGCAAAAGAAAAGATTCTCCATGGTAGATGTACGCTCCTTGGTTGTATCCAAGGCTGTGAGTCCTCTTTCCCTTAGTAGACCTGTGACCAAACAACTGACAGAAGGTTCCTCTGTGTCTCCAACTTGCCAGCACTGGCAAAAAAATGAGACTACCATTACAGCTCTAGAGGGGATATTACGTAATTTTTCAGAAGTCTCCCCTAGTTCAGCTTCCTGCAGTTTACAGAGTAGGTTATATCTTACTGATTTGCTGGCCCCACTAGTGTGTCTATGGCGTGCAACAGCTGCAGCCAGGGAATCAGCCCCTGCAGTGACTGCTCCTAGCCTGGTCCTTCAGGGGTCGAACGGCCACTGAATGCACGGCTGATAGCAAATGCCCACATGTGGCTGAGAGAGGAGTGCTTATCCAGAGAAGGAGAAGGCACAGTCCTGTTTCCCTACATTAGATTCAAAATTAATTTGTAAAATTATTAGAGGTGTAATCCCTTGGTGTAGGAAACCACTTAAGTGTGTGCTCCAATCTACCCTTATTTAGGTAAGCAGTTTAAACACTCCTAGTTAGGCAAGTGCTTACATTCCTTTTTTCCTCAATAGACCAACTTTTCTGAATTAAAGCTTTTAAGCTGGAGTGGTATGCTCACAGCATGTGCCATTCTGCCTGCTTTTGTGAATGTTAGCTCTGTGCTGCAAATGTGATAATCTTTGAACAAAATAAGAACACTACTTTTCAATATGATTTTCAGCTTTTCACTCATATAAACCATAGAAAGTCTTACAGCACACTCTGTGCAGATTTAACATGGAAAAGCTGTCTTCAAACTGCACATAGGAAGACACTTAGGTGAATAATTTTAAAGAAACTATATTTTTAATGTATTTTGCTACCTTTGTTTTTTTTCTTGAAGTCCCAAAGAGCAGTTCACAATTTCCTGAAAGTGGAATCATTGTTCAAAACTACTGGCTAGATAATTTCTACAAGGAATGATTGGTCCCTAACTCATGCGTGAGTGATTGGCATTAAAAATCTGAGCTGTTTTGATTGGTCACTTCTCCCATAGGGTGTTTCTTCCCTCTTACTAAAAGAATATAGCTCTTAGATTTAGGTTCCCATTGCAGTCCTCTCTGTTTATATACTGCACATTTGGCTTTTCTCAAATATTTTAGTGTTGTTGGGTTAAATTCCACTTGTTGGGAAGAAGAAAAAAATCTCATATTCTTGAATGTAGAGTGTACTTGGGCTATCTAGGACTCCAGTTTTAGCCATTAAGCACTGTGCAATCTATGCCTCTGCAACCATGTGCCAATCTGCTCAGACTTCTGCAACAAGCAGAGTTTTTGAATGCACTGAAGAGTTATTAGTGTGCTTTTTTTTTATATACAATTACAGTGCAACTGTATACGTCTGTTCCTCTGAGCCAAGCATTTTATGTGCTAGAGGTTGGCATGTGCTGGAATGATGCACATAAAAAAATAAATACAGGAGAGTAATGTAGTCGAAAGCTGTGAATCTTGGTGTTAAGGTAGGCTCCCAATGAAGCTCAGATCTGAAGACAGATGGGACTGTAGCTGCTGTGCTGCTGGTTTAGAGTTGAAAGATTGTATTAAGAGAGAAAGGAGGAAAGGTTGGAAACATAACTTAGAAAGATAATTAATGTCTTGCTTAAAGTGCAAAATAAGAACTTCATGATGAGACATCAGCTTAGGACAGCTGCCATGCAGCCAAGGCAGAACTTGAATCCTTTCACAAACTCATTTTATGTCCAATCTATCTCTTGAAGTGTACAGAAGAGAGAATGGAAATTTACTAGTTAAATAAAGTAAGGGGGAAAATTATGTAAAATCCCAAATTAGCCCACACAAAAATTATGGCCATGTGTATCTCTAGGATTTGTGTGTGTGTGTGTGTGTGTGTGTGTCTGTAGTATTTCTGTGGGGTTGGAAGAGAAAGTTTAAGACTTTAATCTTGCCATCAACTATCTATGAGTCCAGCCAGCTGCCTGCCTACAAGATACTTTGACAATTCATCCATGTCACTGACCTTGCTGTTCCATTTTTATTCATGGGAATGGTTTGCTTTTAGGGTAGCACTGCCTGATAGGAAATAAGATTGCAGAACTTTTCCTTCAACAGCAACTCTCTGGCACAGGCTTTTACTCCAGTACTCTGCCAGCTTCTCGTGTTACAGACCATAGATGAAGATGTCTCTCTGTTATTTTGGAGATTTCAAACCGACAAACAGGTATTTTTAAATGCTTTTCACCTGAAAAAGGACTTAACTCTATTTTCAACCTGAGCTGAAGAGGACAAAAAATCTGCTGTGACAGATATATATATATATAGTATATAGTATGCAAGTGTATATATATGTATGGTGGGGAAAAAAGCATAAATTATTTTTCATAATTTCTAAAACTTTGTTTATACATACACATTTAAAAATGCTTAAAACCATTATATAAACAGAAAAATAGTGACCCTGAACCCAGTGGCTGAAGTCTCTAATCTGTCATGATGGGTTCAGTGCAAGAATTTGGACAGGAAGGTACAGGATCACGACAGAAAGGTTGGTTGCTGTTGGAATACAGCTTTCCTTGCACAAGAGAAACAGTGAGTGAATTATTCTTTCCATTTCTTTAAAAATTTTTTGGTAGCAAGATAGATTTAGACACAAAAATCCTAAAAAAATATATAAGGTTCATGATGTGGAGAAGAGATTTTTTTAAATTTCATTTGGGAATAGCCAAACTCAGAGGCAGTCTATCTGCCTTCCTGTCTGATGGCCCATATTCTTCACAGCACTCCTGAGGCTGCACTCTCACCGCATATAATTCCTCCCCAGTCCAGTCCTGTGTGAAGCATGTGGACTGCTCTCCAAGGGGAGGGGGATCTGACTTGGCTGGCAGTCAGAGCAGCAGGAGCAATTGCAGATGCTGCTATTTACACTATTTTCACATTCTGAAGAACAAAGAGCAGGAGGCTGCCAACAAATCTTAGAGGCTAAGCCTTTGCCCTACACGCGAGGTGCAGCCAATGAATGCTTGCAGAAACATGCAGTACTGCACTTTGTGAGATATCGCATCTCTGTTTTGGTGGAAATGCAGTCAAGATCACTCACCAAGAAAACAAAGAAAGGAAAAAGGAGCTTCATCGCCCAGGAGTGTCAGCCTTCGAGGAGTGCAAGGCTGAATGAAATATTTCTGTCTCATGTGAATGAGCCATTCTAGGTCTTGGGGATGACTAACCTTAAAAAATCATGGTTGTGTTGGTCACAAGGATAGATGTTAATCCAGTGCTCTTTAATCTTAGCTAGACATGAGCCCAAAACACAGTTCTTTGTATGAAGAAACACTATTTCTGTGCAAAAGCATTCGAGAGATTTGCATTTTGTTGCTAGACAGGTTTTTCCCTTGTCCGTGGGCTTCCTGTATGACCTCAGAGAAGTCTGTCAAGCTGAGGTTTTCTGTGAGATAAAAGAGTCAGGCACTCAATCTTCCTTAGAAATTCAAGGATACTTCAGGATTCTCTGAAAAAGGTCCTCTGAAAAGCTCAATATTGATCCTGTTGTGTGCCTTACCTTTTTTTTTTATTATTATTTTTCTCCTCATCACATTTATTTGACTTTTTTCTCTACTTATGAAGCAAACTGAGAATGTGTCTGACTGTCTGCACAACGAGTGAGAGTGTTATCTCAGTTAGAGCCTCTAAGTGTAAGACATGTTAATAATGATAGTAATAATTGCTATTACTTATGACAGACATCTGTGTATCTGTAATACCTACATCTTGCATCTTTCATCATTACAGTGTCAGAAAAGTCAGATGATACCTTAAATTTGAGTTTATTAATGTGAGTTTATTCAAGTGCTTTTTAAATATTTTTAGCCATCTAAATATATTTTTGTACATGAACAGACCTCTGTTATCTTCTCTAAATCTAGACTTGGATTCAAAGTCAGATGTAAACACTGGAATTCAGATGAGTTTTGGTGATGGCATTTTGGTTGGCTTCAATTTACCATTACAGGACCTTTGCCAAGAAGCAACCTGTAACAGAAGGTGCTAGGGATTCAGCATTGACTCTCTGCAAAGGTGGGAATTCACAGATTTAGGATAATTTCAGACCTAGATTTAATAATTAGTCTTCTATCAGTCTTCTCCTCTGCTTCCCCTAGTGAAACTAAAACTGTGGCATTTTAAAAAAGGAAATGTTACAGTTTTAGGGAACTGGCAGTTTGGAAGATCTCCCATCTTCACTGTTTCTGTGTGCTACCTGGGAGAAATCAGCAAAGAATAGTTTCAGTCTCAGATCCTCCTGACTTGTGGGAGGATTCATAGTAATGTGAAAAAAACCCAGTTTCAGATAAATGGCATATTCCAGGTCATAAGCATGATGGAGTTTTAAACTCTATGGGTACACAAATATGCATTCGAGAGGCATCTGATTCAGATGAATAAACAGTCAGAACAGGTCTTCTTCATTACAGTACCTGCCTAACACTAGCTCAGACTTCACTAGCAAATGCTTTCCCTGGGAACAGCCACAGGCTAATCCTGGATTTGTGTGCCCACAAGGAGTGAATATTGGCTATGCCTCTAGGGGACCCCTTTGGGTTTACTTTAATAAAAGGAAGAAATCTCAAGATTTGATGCAAAGAGCAAATCCCAAATGGGCAGAAACATGGGCCTTTGGGCCTTGCACCTTGTGTAGTCTGTTCACTCTTTGTAAAAGGAGTGTGAAGTACTAGCAGAGCTGCATGCTGCCATTCTACACCAGCTTTTTACAGGTGTTGCTGACAAGGTGCAAAGTACAAGATGACAGAGAATAGAGGCCCTTTTGCTGTTGATCAGACTCTACTGCTATTTAACTAGTTTGGGGACAATTGTTTTTCAAGGGGGAAAAATTGGAAAAAAGGAACTCAAACACTGCAAAGAAATTATAAATTCTTACAAGCATAGCTTATATTCAAGTAGCATGTGTGTCTGTGAACCTCAAAGTACTTTTAAAATGTGAATTAATTAAAGCCGGCACAATATCTCGTAAGCCGCTATTAACCAGACATTAAAAAAGGCAGAAAATGCCTCTCAAAGAAGCTAAGTGGTTAAGTTCTGATGTCCTGCCATGCAGTGCAGATGGTAAACAAGGCTTTCTGATCACTAAAACATATGAAAAATCTGGGGTGAGTTTCACTTAGGCTCTTGTTCCCCATGCCCTAGGCAAACCAGAGAGTTACCACGGACTTACACAAACATATATGCACTCTCTCACATACACATGCATACACATGTGCTCATTCCCCGGAGATGGTCTCAGGTGGGGGGCAGGCACTAGAGGTCTTTATTTCCAGATGGTCACAAAGTAGTTTTATAAGCAAATGGGCAGATATTCTGGTTGTTCTTGGCTATTAAGTCCTTTAGAAGAAGCAGAAAAATAAATCAAGTAGGAAAATTGGAAGAACTTTGTTTCCAGAGCCATCCCCACATGAAGGAAAGAATCCTTCTTCCAAAGCTCATTGGTTTGCCAGGAAATAAAATGTCTATAGATTGCCTCTCCAATTCCACAGTGTTAATAACACATATTTTTACCCAAAACACTAAGAAACCCAAGGCATACAGTAGCAGGAGGGCTATCTCTGTGCATCCATCCAAGTAACAAGGTGGAAAAATGGTGCCATGAAAATTAAAGGGCAGTCTGTTGAGCAAGGGAGAGGAGAGGGTGAATGTTTGTATAAATAAAGGTAGAGCAAACATCTCCTATTTGACAGTGCTGTGACAGTACATACACTCTCATCTATACACAGGTACCTGTCGAAGCAGCTACTGTAACCATGTTGTAAAATATTCAATGACTCACTGTGAATAACTCTCTCATTTAGAAGAATAATCTGGTGACAAGACCAACATTGTTAAGTTGTGTCAACTTGTTAGGAAAGACATAAAACAAAAATACCACTAACATCCAAGGACAGGAGGCAATGTCAATAATTTTTGTGTGTGGCTGAGGAAAAGTGAGGCTGGGCTCCAGCAGCTTAGCACAAACTCAGTTTTCAGAGAGGAATGCAGTAAATGAGACCAACCATTTAGAAATCAGCACTATGCTGATTTACTGGGGTGAACCTACCATGACAGAGATCCCCCTGCCTCAGATAGGAGCAACTGTCTGTCTTTAAGTACAAGTTACTAAGGTCCCAGCTCTGACATTCCACACTTCTGTCCTCCAACATTAGGACGTCTGCTAGAGCAAAGAGCAGGTTATCAACAGACAGCTTCTTGTCTGACCTCATTTCCTGCACTCCTGAAGTTCAGACACCCACTTCCAGTTTCAGATGCGTATTGAAATCTGTTGTACTGCAGGAGAGGAAAGAAAGAGAGGAGTGTAAGCCCCGTTCAGCTCTTCAGCCATCTTACACGCTGGATGGACACCTGCAGAGAGCAAAACATGGGGTCAGCATGGACACTTCCAGACTGGGAAAGTAACTTAAGAGAAACAATAGATTGATGTAATGTAACATAATGTAACTAATATAATACAATATAATATATATAATATATACCATAAATACAATTATTGTAATAGAACATAATTCAATATAACATAATGTGATTCTTACTCTCCTCCCAATAAGAAATGAGAGTGCCCTCATGACAGTGTGTATGGGGAGTGACCAGGCCAGTAGGAAGGTGAGACAACAAACTCTGGTCTAACTGGTTGCTGCTGCATCTGATTTGACTGCACTAATTAACGTGGGTGGTTCAGGTCTTGCCCCTGCCAGCAGTGAGACACATCTCTGCAATCTGCTGCTGCCTGCTGCTAGCTCGTTTCTCTTTGTGTGGCTGATGCACAGGCTCTTGGCACACTGGCCAGCTCACACACCTCAGTAGCACCTTATGATTAACAGGCAGAAGCACAAAGGCTCCTGGCATGCTGGCCAGCTTGCACAGCCCACTTGCCTTTGCTCTCCTGTGGCATCATGAAAAAGCTGTTGAGAGGCACAAGCTGGCTGCCAGTGAGACAAGAAGCAGAGTCAAAATACCATAGAGGAAACAGGAAAAAAAGGAGACAGGTCAGGAGGTCGGGAATTTTTTCTCCATGATAGTTTTTAAATAAGGGTGCCTGAAGTAACCATATTAAGCATTTAGAATTACAGGACAAATAAGATTCTAAGGAGGTCATATAGTCCACCTTCTAGCTCAAAGCAAGACCAACTTCAAAGCTAGGTCAAGGTAGCCCAGGGCATTGTCTATTCAAGTTCTGAATGTCTCCAAGGATAGAGATTTTACAGTTCTTGGGCAAACTGGGTTAGTGCTAGATCACTCCCACCATGAAGAATTTTTACTGTGTGTTTCACTGGAATTTTCATTGCTGCTGCTTGATTCCGTTGTCGCCAGTCCTTGCACTGGGAACCGTGTAGCTTCATCTCCTCTATAACCTTCAACAGGTAGTTAGTAGAGATATCAAATAGATTCATCCCCCAGTCAGGTGGTGTTCTCTCAGCCTCTCCTCATATAACCTGACAAGTCGAATTGTTCCCTGCCAGACTTGCTCCACATTGTCTATGTCTTTTTTGGGCACTACTCAGATGCTGTCTCACATGGGTTGGACAGCAGGAACTAATAGCTTCATTTGACCTGCTGGCTACACTCATCCTATTGCTGCTTACCTCCACTGCTCTGATTCACATTGAACTTGTTCACTAGGATTCACAGATGCCTTTTTGGAACAGCGCTGGCCAGTCACTTGCTCTCCTGTGCCACTGTAGTTTTTACACGCCTGATGGAAGACTTTGCACTTGCCTTTTTTGAACTTCTTGATGTTTATAACAGTTCCTTTCTGCAGCCTGTTTATTGTCCCTCTGACTGGCAGCCCTGGTTCCAGTCTCCACTGACAGCCTCCACCACCACAACTGCCTGCCCCGTCCCCAGTTTGGTGTCATCCAGAATCTTAACAAAGGTTTGTCCCATCCAATTCCATAACTCAGGTTGTTAATGATGACAGTAAAGAACACAGGCCTCAGCATCAGTCCCTGAAGAATGCCACCAGTAACCACTCACCACCTGGTCTTCAAAACACTGATCATTGTTTTTTAAGCCTGGACAGTCCAGACAGTTTTTTACCCACTGTGCAATCTTCTTTCTAGTCTATCTGTCTCCATTTTATCTACAGTGGCATCACAGAGACAGTGCCAAGGGCCATGGTAAAGTTAAGGTAAATTGCATCCACTGTGTTCCCCTTATCTACCAAGCCAGTCATCTTAATACAAAAGATGGTAATTGTGCCTGTTTAGGCACAATTTGCCTTTGGTAAATCCCAGCATGTTGTTTCACCGTTCTGTTCTTCATGCACTTGGCAACGGGGTGCTTGCAAGGTTTGATCCATGATCTTTCTGGGGGCTGCCATGAGTCTGATTGACTTGGAACTTCCCAGAACTGTCTTCATTTCACTGATCTCCATGACTCTTTAAAAAGGACAGAGGGCTCCCCTACAATAAGACTGGCCTGCGCCCTCATGAACATCAGATGCCCACATGGTCCCAGTGTTTTTTACTTGCTTGTTCCAAAAACTGGATCATAACCTGATCTACTTCTGCCACTGGCAGTACTTCACTCTACCAGACACTGTTACCAGCCACAGATATTTGGGAGGCCTGAGAGTGAATCCTGCCAATGAACTCAGGCAAAGAAGACATTGAGCAATTAAGTCTTTCCCATGTCTTGTGTCACTGGGTCCCCTGCATCACTCAGCAGGTCCACACTTTCTTTCTCTTGCTGATTGATCAGTTGTGGCCTGTTGCACAGGAGAAGGACAATGAGGGAACAGTTCTCACCAAGGCAACTGTCACAGCTCTCACCAAGGCAACTGGCACTAGCCTGACTGTACCATGCTGCCCAAAAAGGGCAGAAGGAGACAGACACCCTCACCGCTCTGGGTGGGATGGGGATAAAAGAACACTCCCAAGGTGTCCCAAGTGGAAAAGGTACGAGTATGCTATATATGAGCAATAGGTTGCCAGAAATTCATTCATGCTGGGAATACAGACGGAAATCTGAGTTCACCTTAGACGACAATAAATGTCTTCTGGGAAAAGAACCAGCAATCAACCCATTGATCTAACCGAGGCTTAAACAACCATAATTCAGCAAACTATTAAGACACCTATCTAGTTGTCCACTTAATAGAACTACCCTGGAAAATACCCATTCACTGAAGTTGAATGAGTGCATTATAACTTACTTTACTGCCAGTCGACAGATGGAGCAAGCTAAGATAAAACCCGGGCCATTATAATATAGTGATCTTTTTGCAATTTTTTTCTGTCTGAAACACACATAACTTTTGAAGATGTAAATTTGTAAAACGTCATGCTTTATGTATTACATTTTTAGCATCTACTTTAGTTTTTAAGAATGGATGTTGTCTAATTATGCAGTGCAGCTTTGGATGAGAAAATATACTAAGTGTGCATTAAACAGACAACTTAAAATAATGGCACTTGTGCTAAGAAGTGTATTTTCTGGCAAGCAACTAATTTATAATGGTCATAGATATATGCATTAGTGTATGAAATGCTTGTCTTTATTTATTGATTTGAAGGGGCAGTATTATATTTTTGAATACGTCTTCTTCATTGGATCCTGTTTTAATCTGCAACAGACCTTGTTATATTTCATGTCTCAGGGTATTCACACCACCTGAAAAACAGAAAATAATAATAACTATATAATAAATAAAAAACCCCAATTAATAATGAGTGTTTAAAAAGACATAAGCATATAAAATGACAAAGTTCAGTTCTGTCCTTCTCTTCTGACTTTACCGTGAGTCTTGGTTTGCTTTTAATGTGCACATCAGAGGTAAAGAGAATGATATTAAATGACCAAATTTACAGCGTTCTTAGTGCATAAACCACTACACTAGATCTTTCTAAGCCAATTTAATTTTTAGCTTTATTCTTGGCTTAATGCAATGTTTTAGTTCATTGCACTTTTTGGATGTGCAGAAGCAAAGATAATGTGTTACACTACATTCATTTAATGTTTCATCAGACTTTTTTGGTGTATCTACCTTTTGGTTATTTTAAAATGTTTCATCCTTATCACTTCAGTCATGAAATGTAGATTCATTAAATTACTGTGCTGGGGTAGCTCAGTGCAAAAGCCTTGTTTAAAATACAGCACTGGTTTGTTCATCAAGACACTGCTTAAAAAAAGAAAAGGCTGCCTTGTCAGTCTCTACCCCCTGACTCATTCCAAGCAATGGGCCTCCAGCTAGATAAATCATCTGATCTATTATTATGTGTATCTATAAAGGTGGCCAATTCATTATTCTTTGACAATTTCAAATATATATATATATATATATATATATATAAAATACATTTAAACCTGAAAA